>CM038679.1:45429638-45612138 GCA_021605205.1 Aegilops longissima | reverse complement strand
GGTTATATGATCCAATTATATTAGCATTGTTGATAGATTGCAC
This sequence comes from Aegilops longissima, assembly GCA_021605205.1. Classification (NCBI taxonomy): domain Eukaryota; kingdom Viridiplantae; phylum Streptophyta; class Magnoliopsida; order Poales; family Poaceae; genus Aegilops; species Aegilops longissima. Next base: position 45,612,095 of record CM038679.1, on the reverse strand, counting down.
TAGCGAAACTATGGACCCTAGGCCTCATTTTCAAGCATTGCAATTCCGTTTGTGCTCACTTTTTTACTTGCTACGTTGCTGTTTTTTTATTGTTCCTATTACAAAAATCAATATCTACTATCATTACTACACTTGCATCACCATCTCTTCGCCGAACTAGTGCACGTATACAATTTACCATTGTATTTGGTGCGTTGGGGATACAAGAGACTTTTTATTATTTGGTTGCAGGGTTGTTTGAGAGAGACCATCTTCATCCTACACCTCCTACTGATTGATAAATCTTAGGTTATCCACTTGAGGTCAAATTGCTATTTTCCTACAAAACTCTACGCTTGGAGGCCCAACACGAGTATACAAGAATAAATTTGCATAGTAGACATCAATGAGCTGCCATAAAATTTCTGATTCCCACATCATTGCTGCTCCACGAACAATTTTGCAACGATCTTGATGCATTCTGAATGCCCTCTCCACATCCTTGCTAGTAGCTTCATGCATTGTTGCAAAACGGCTTTGTTTGTTGCCCTGTGGTTGGGATATGGCCTTCACAAACGCCGCCCACTGAGGATATATGTCGTAGGAAAGATAGAATCCCATGTTGTACTCACGACCGTTGACAGTGTAGTTGCACGGCGGCGGTTCCCCTTGCAAAGCCACCTGAACACCAGAGATCGTTGAAGCACATTCATGTTGTTGTGAGATCCCGACAGTCCAAAGAAAGCATGCCAAATCTATAAGTCATGTGATACCACCGCTTCTAGTATGATGGTGGCCACTTTGGTGTGACCTTGATACATTCTCCGCAAACCTCTGGGGTGCTTTTCCATTGCCAATGCATGCAATCAATTGATCTGAGCATTCATGGAAACCCTCTGGCCTCTCAAATATCGAACAAAATTTCTGTGTCATGTGCATTTAATTCTCTCAGATACTCTGCTCCAAACACCTACACCATGGCGCGGGCAAACTTGACAGTAGTCTCCAGGCATGTGCTCTCGTCCATCCTAACCATCTCACTAAGGGCATCTATGACAGTACCAAGTGCAAGCATCCTCATAGCAGCCATGCACTTATGCTTAGCAGAGAAAGAAAGTTGGCCGCAACAATCCCTTTTGAGCTTGAAGTAGTCATCATGTGTCTCCACTCCCTCCACAATGCGCAAGAACAATGGTTTATACATGCGTAAACGGCGACAAAACCAAGGATCATCCGGGAAAACTGAGTTCGGAGCAAAGTAGTCCTTTTGTTATAGTCGTGCTCTAGACACCCTATCCTGATTGATCACTCTTCTCCCTTTGATTGAGCCCTTGAAGTTGAGAATAAGCTCCACCTGCCGGTCCATTTCCTCTTGCACTTCTTCATCCGAATCAGAGGAATCAAAGAACTCATCTTGAATCATTTGATCAAGCTCCGTCGGTCCATACTGCTTGTCTGACGAAGCATCAGATTTCATCGTTTTCCCTAATAAAATCATAAAATATCTGGTCCGACAATGTGTCGAACACATAGAGCGCTAGGCGGATCCAAAGAGTCGTCGGACGTACCGCGCCGGCGTCCGGGCCGGTGACGACGTCCCTGGTGGTGAGGACGGGAGAGATGACAGTTGTGCCGGTGCTGGCGGCGCAGAGGCTAGGAACGGATGCAGAGCGCGCGCGGCGGCAGAGCGGCGAGATGGATATCGAGAGCAAATGTTACGCTCCCTCTAAGTAATTTAACTCAATCACAGTCGAAGTACAGAGGAATTGGAGATTCGAGCTAGGGTTCTTGGGATACAAGGGAAGGGGATCGAGAGAAAACAGAGCCGCCGCCGCCAAAGTTCAGTCGCTGCCTGCCTCCCTCCTTGGTGCCCATTCCGGCCGTCAGAAGCGCTTTGTTGGGCTTATGGACCCTAGCAGGCTTCTTCTGGGCTGGGTCATTGGTGCTGGTTGGTGCAAAGGACGGGCCGTAACATTCCCCTTCTGAGAATCAGCTTGTCCTCAAGTCGGGCGCCCGATAGTGGTGTTGTAGTTCGCCCCGGCCTTCCTGTGGCGAAGCGATGCTGGTTGGTCACCCAGCGGATGAGTACCGCGGACTTGTTTTTGCCCCGTGAAGAAGACGAGTGCCCAGCAGTTCCACCGTTCCGGACTGCTTGTCGCTTTAGTTGGCAACTCGCCCAAATACTGCTCGATGGTGGTAGGGCTCGACGAGCTGGGACACGGAACACGGATGAATGCTGCACGAGGTGGGCAGCAGCAGTTTGTAGGCGACCGCCAACCCGCTGCACCACCGAAGGGACCAAAATACTTGAAAGAGAGTTTTGGTTAGTTTCGTGTGGCCAGCGATCGCCGGATGTAGGGTTGGATCTTCGTAAACACCTGCCGTTTCTCCGCGAAAACGCTGCATTGATCTTTTTTCTTGTCTCGCCGAGTCCTTCATTTGTTGGCGGCACGGCAAGTGTTGACGCAGCAAGGCTTCCATCTCGGCCGGTCCTACAGCCAATCCTCCAAACCGTGCAGCGCAGAGAGGGGATTGGTGATACCAAAGTGCCTTGCGCTGCTCCCATACAGAGCCTCAATGGGGACGCCCCAAAGCGTAATGCGTGAGGTGTTGTACCGTATAAGGCTAGAGCTAGCCATTGAGACCATTTTGTTGGGTATGCATGGACAAAACACCTCAAGTAAGTTTCAAGCACCGATTGACCCGCCGGACTGCCCATCCGTCTGGGGTGACAAGCCGCGCTCATGGCGCGGTTCGCAAAGGCCAAATGAATAGCTCCTTCCACATGATACTTGTGAAAATGGGATCTCGGTCAGAAACAATGGCAGTTGGCAATCCGTGCAGCTTGTATATGTTGTTGACGAAAGCCTGAGCCACTTGGAAGGCGGTGAAGGGATGTGACAACGGAATGAAATGGGCGAGTCGCGAGAACTTGTCAACGACCACTAAGATGTTGTTGTATCGGTCGATCGCGCAAGCCTTCCACAAAATCCATAGTGATGACTTCCCAGGCTTGTTTTGGCACGGGCAAGGGTTCTAGCAGTCCAGGGTACCGAACTCGCCCGGGCTTGGCTTGCTTGCACGTTTGACAATCTTCCACGAACCACCGACGCTGCTGCTCCATCCTCGCCAAGTGAACAGCCGTCGACTCGCCGATAGGTGACATTGAACCCCGAGTGACCTCCGATAGCACTCGCATGCAAAGTCGATGTAACTTGTTTCGAGAGCCACATTGTTACCCAACCGCACTCGCCCATGTTGCTTAATGATGCCCGAGTCCGAGTGAAACCATCCTTGTTGGTTGCGCCTGCCAGACGAGTCAACCACCGCTGCGCCATTGAATCTCCATCGTAGCCTTGTTGTACCGAGTCCAACCAGCGGCACCGCCACGGTGATGGCGGCGAGGTCTCCTTGTGGGGGTCCCGAGCGCCCGATAAGGCGCCGCCACCCGTTATCCACGCCACGCTTGTAGACAATGCGATAACGCAGGCCAAGGAGTTTGGACATGATTTTCTGCTGCCACGGTGTTGCCACCGCTGGTCCTCGAGATGCACTAAGTCCACCGGTCGGTATGAATCAGAACTCATTGTTCTGCAAGTATTGCCGCCAATGTTCAACTGCCAAGAGGATCGCTAGTCCTTCCTTATAGGTGGACAAGGCGTTGTTACGCGGACCCAAGGCTTTGCTCAAGAAGGCCACGGGGTGTTTGCCTTGTTTCAGACAGCGCCAATGCCTTTGTCCGACGATCTGCTTCAAATAATTGCATTTTGAACCGGCAGCGCAAGATCGCGCAGTGATCCACGCTTTTGAGTTCCCGGAAAGCTGCTTCCTCCAACTCGCCCAAATAAACACCGTGTTTTTCTTGAGCAGGTCCGCTAATGGTCGGCTTGTGATGCCAAAATTCTCGATTTAACTTTCGTAGTATCCCGCAAGACCGAGGAAACCGCGACCTCCTTAATCGTGGATGGTGTTGGCTACTTTGCCACCGCGGTGATATTCCGCCATCGGTGCGGACGCCGCCCCACCGATCTCATGCCCCAAATACAGCAGCTGGCCCCGCGAAAGTGCACTTGCCGAGCTTGATCTTGAGTTGATGTTGGTCCAGAGTTGAACACTTCTCTCACCGCCACAAGGTTGCTTCAAGGTGGCGCCGCACCAGATATCGCCGATGAAGACCAGCACTTTGCGTTCACGGAGCCGAATCGTATTCATGCCACCTTGAAAAGTTGCCGTCCCCCGTGAGGCCATACGCCAAGATTTTGAACTTGAAGTGGCCGTGGTGGGTCTTGAAAGCGTTTTGTGTTCATCTTCCGCTTCATCCGAACTGATGATATCCGCCCGAGATCCAAACTGGTGAACAGCGTCGATCCAGCCAGCTCGTCCAGGAGCTCGTCGATGACCGGCAGGGGGTAGCGGTTTTTTACTGTCACCGCATTGAGTTGACGGTAGTCCACACAGAAACGCCAGGACAAGTTTTTCTTCTGAACTAGCAGCACTGGTGAGGCAAAGGGACTGGAGCTGGGTGCAATGATACCTTGGGCAAGCATGTCGGCAACTTGTTTCTCGATCTCGTCCTTCTGAGCTGGACTGTATCGGTATGGACGCACGTTGACAGGTTTCGCCCCGGGCAGGAGAGGAATAGCGTGATCAAAAGAGCACTGTGGCGGTAATCCCTTAGGTTCCTCAAACAGATGCCCAAACTCGTTGATTAGGGCCTCGACTTCACCGGCATCGGTACTTCAAAGGAGGATTGGCTTCGCCTGCGGGCGCATAGCTGAACCACGCGCAACCCCCGAGCGTTGTATCAGCTCAGTGAGTTCGTCGCTTGAAAGCTGGTGACACTGACTGACATCAGCCCGTGCGCCTTGGAGATGGACTGTGGCGCCCTGGTAGTCGAAGTCCATCGTCTTCTCGAGCCAATGCACCTTCATAGGGCTATGCTGCAAGCCGCCGATGCCAAGGATGACGCCGAGCAACCCAACGGAAGCACCTTAAGGTTGGTGTCGAAGGTGACCCCGTGGGTTTGCCATGGGCACGCCGGTAGCTCCTGGTCGCAACGCATGACGCCACCGTTCGCCACCCGCACTGCCAACGGGTGCTTGGCCTTGACCACACCTTGCAGCTGCGCGGCGAGGGATTCACAGATGAAGCTGTGAGAAGAGCCAGAGTCGACGAGCATCAACACCTCTCGACCCTGAACCCAGCCGTGGAGACGCATGGTAGTGGAAGATTCCCCTCCGTCGAGTGCCTCCTTGGACAGACGCAGCAATCGCCCCTTGTTCACTTGCCGCCGCCTTGATTCAGATCATCGAGTCACTTGGCTCACTCGCATCATGGCCAACAATTCTTCCACCACGCAGCCGCATGGTCGGTCCACGCCGTGGTCGCGCTTCAGCCGCCGCCACAGTGAAGCAGAGTCCCCGAGCACGCCGGTATGCGGAGAGCTGCCACCTTGTCCTCCGCTGGTCGCGAAAAGGCCGCCTCAAGCTGACGGTTCAAGGCTTACGCCTCCACGGCACCGCAGCTTGGCCAGCGCAGTGATGGTGGCGCGGCAGCGGCAGGGCTGTACGTGGCACCCTCGAGACGAGCCGTGTCGAGTACCGACGATCATCCTTCGCCCTCTTTGCGCATTGCCTCCAACACCTCCTCCTCGTAAACAAGCAAGATCGACGGCAGACGAGAGTCTCGGTCGATGTAAAATAACAAAGAGCTCAGATATCCTTTTGCAACCCATCAATAAAATGCGAATGAAATAAGACGGCTCCTATGATGCATGATGGGCTACTAGATTGTGCATAAACCGGTGAACTTCTCTCGCATATTCAGCCATCGCACCACTCGCCGCAGCGCATTGAATTGTCGCAACAGAGACCGGAATTCTCTCCCAAATCGCACACATCGCTCGCAAATGCTCCCCAATCAGATAGATTAGGTGCGCTGGTGGATCAGAATCAAGATAGTGCCCCATCGATGAAATACATCGCGCGCAACTCACCCAAGTATCGTGACTAAGTGTACAGACTCAAATACGCCACACTTCGGACGCCATGCTCGTGGACCATCACCATCGAATGTAGGAAAATCAAACGGGGAGGTGGAATCGCTGAATCCGAATCGACGCTTCCCAAAAACGAACTCTCAAAGAAGAAGAGGGTGGAATCGCCATACCTGCGGACCGGAGGTGCCCGGGTCCGTTTCCCCGCCGACAACCCGGTGATCTTGAGTCCCGCCAGGGCTAACGGGCCTGCGGGCCGCCGCCATCGCGAGGCAAGAGGCGCTTGCCGGGTTGAGGGAGGCGCGGTCCGCGATCGGGAAGACTTGAGCGGCGGTGTCGCTATCGATGGAAGGAGCGGGGCAGATCCGAGAGGCGAAGTCGGATTCGCCACCTGTGGTCGCCACCGGTGCCGGATCTCGACTCGCTGGTTCCGCCGCACTCTCTTGAGCAATGGCGCGTAGCCGCCACCTTCGAAGCGCAGTCTCAACCGAAGGCCAACGGCCGGTCGCCACCCCGGAGTTCGAGGACGATGGGGTGGATCTCGCCGATCCGGGACGATATGCCACCGATCGCCGCCACGATCGCTGTGGCCTTGTTGGTCTCCCATGGAGGTGGTCTTGTTGCGACGGGTTTGGACGATCAAGGAAATCGACCGCCAGGTGCAGTGGTGGGGAGGAAAGGCTGCGATACCAAATGTTACGCCCTCTAAGTAATTTAACTCAATCACAATCAAGCACAGAGGAATTGAGATTCGAGCTAGGGTTCTGGGATACAAGGAAGGGGATCGAGAGAAAAGAGCCGCCGCCGCCAAAGGTTCAGTCGCCGCCGCCTCCCCTCCTTGGTGCTCGCCGCTATAGTCGTTGCCTATTCCGGCCGTCAGAAGCGCTTGTTGGGCTTATGGACCCTAGCAGTGCTTCTTTGGGCTGGGTCATTGTGTTGGTTGGTGCAAAGGCACGGGCCGAATAAAGAAATGGATCCGTAGTTCGAGGGGGTGAATTTGGTGCATTTTTAGTTTGGGTCGGGCTGTCGGGTCCGACGTGACGGACGCGCCCGAGCACCTGATATCGGCTCCAAATTTAGGTTGACTATGAGGGGTACTGGTCAGACCGGACGTTTGAGACTCGTCTATAACGCCTGTCTGAATCACATTTTCATGATTGGTCAGAGACCGGGTCATCTATCCGAATGTTTAAGACGGGTTCGGGACATCCGGCTCTAGATATTCTAACGACCAAGGCCAGGCACCGATGCTGGCATGCTGCAACGGCCGAGGATGATTCTGCATTGGTATCATCCATGCATTAGCGTCACCAGCAGTCCATAGCCACTAGCGAGTCGTTCGTTGCGGAGCTGGTCGTCCGCGTCATATATTTCACGTTGGTATTTTCCGTGTTCATTTGCTATCTGGACCTGCTCACGAAATCAGTCCATCCATTGGCGGTAGCGTGCTACAAAAATAGCCACCTGCAACGATCAGCTGCGAGGTGGCCGGGGAAAAAAACCTTGTTTCAGTTAGAGCCGGGCAGGGACGAAGAATGAGCGATGACAGAACCATAAGGAGGCCACCTTTGACTCCACGCCCCCAAGTCTTTCCTGCTGTACTGCGCTTTACCTTTTTACCGAACGTAACACCCAGAGCCAGCCGTAAAGTGGTACAGTAACTACCACACGTCCTCCCAGACCAGTGACCACCCCTAGGGCGGCAGGTAAAACAAATTACTAGTCACTTTTTTACCGCGGAGGATCCGAGTCAGATGACGCAACGTCTTACCGGGCGGCAGGCACTGCGTGCATGCATGCACGCGCCCATCCACGAGAGAGAGAGAGAGACGGCGATACCATGTGCCTGCAGCGACTGTGTGTGTAGCGCATACACACACACACAGACGCCGTGCGTCTCTAGGCTGTAGCCCCGCTGTAACTTTTGGTGTTATTACCCCAGTGGCCGTGGCCATGGTAAACGTCGCGTGCTAGCCCGGGGGCGGATACGACAGACTGAAATTTCCAAACGTTGCCGCCGCGTATGCCTCACTGTAGCACGTCGTACGTCTCTCCGGCGCCACCGCTCCGCCGCTCAGACGCGGCGGCGGAACGTGGTTTCTGGTCGCCCTCCAGCGATGGATGCCTGACGAGTTCATCTGCACCATTATTTACAGCAAGCACGTCTGATTTTACCACGCTCGTGCTCCGTTGCTGCACGTTACTGCTACCATTCATGTGGCGGAGCGGTGTCCCGGTGTATAAGTCATTCGCGTAGTTCTAGGTCGATAATTTAACTATCTAAATATGTATTATATGTGACAAAAAATATATATTTAGAAAATACATCCGCGTGGAAATCTAGCCAGATACTTTTCACGACATATAACACATATTTAATTTCTAAATCGACGACCTGAATCACGCGAACGACTTATACACCCGGACGGAGGGAGTAATATTTGTTTTTAACTGGTTGGTGTAGGGGAGTGACGGGTGACGACACATACCATCTGCGAATCATATCGGAGGGCGTAAAGAAATGGAGGCAGCCTAGCCTGCTCATCACAAGCCGCTCGGATCACATAGCCCCTGGACGGAGAGGCAGGCCAGACTGGACACCAAGCTCAAGAAAACTCGCCCGAGACATAAATACCCACTCGGCTCTTCGGGCGCGGGCGTGGGGGACATAAATTAGGCCAACCTAACGGACGGACGCCTACAGATACGATCGATTCGATGGAGATTTTATTTTTGCCTCTGGCTGGTGGTCATTGTTAAAGAATCAATCGACTTGAATGCGCAGGTGCCCAAGTCCGGAAAGTTACCGACCTTTCCGCCCGGCAGTAAAAAGTTGCATTGCATGGTGGTAGGGGTAGTAAAAGTCTCGGCCTTTAAAGCTCGTTCAAAAAAGATCTGCTCCTCCAAACCAAATGCTTGCTTGACCAAGAAAAAAGATTGAGAAAAGAAACCCCTTGAAGCGGCAGCCCAGTCGCCCGATGGTGGTACTCCCCTCCCCTTTTTAAAGAGCTCCACTCCAAAACCAGAGACCAAAACCCTGCCTGCTTTCTCATCACCAAAACCCCAACCAAGAAACCTTCAGACCTCTCTCTCTTTCCCTCCGCACCGTCCTGTTCTAAAGCAGCAAGATCAGAGGGGGAAGGGAGGGAGGAAGGAGAGGCAGAGGGAGAAGCAGAGAGCAAAAGGGGCAGCAGGGGCGGTGGTCTTGTGTGGAGAGGAGAGAGGGGAAGGGAGGGGCGTAAGCTTTTTGCAGTTGGTGATTGGAATGCAGCAGCAACACCTGATGCAGATGAACCAGAGCATGATGGGGGGCTACGCTTCCTCTACCACTGTCACCACTGATCTCATTCAGCAGGTCATCTCATCATCCCCCAAATCTCCCTCCCTCTCTTTTTCCCTCTCTTCTTTCCTTCTTTCTTTCTTGTGCATATATACTCCATCCCTCTCTTTCCTTGCTTATTTCTTCCGTATTCTCCTTCATTCATGTGGTTCTTGAATCATTTATCTTTCCTTTTCTTTCTGTTAATGAGAAGCAACCCTATTTCCGTTTCCTTTTTTTTGTTTCCGCTGCTCTATACTGGCCTTTTTCTTCTTCTGTAAGTTTTTCGCAGTTTCTTTTCATGTGTTTCTTGAATCATTTCTCTCTCTCCCCTTTTTGTTTTCGCACTTTTCCAGGAGTATTTGATCTGTGTTCAGGAGATTTGTGAGGAGCTCTAGTCTAGGGCACGCTGAGTTTGACCCCCTCTCTTATTCTTCATGCTTATTCTTCTCCCCACCCTCCCTCCGGTCTAGTCTAGATACCCTTGATGTGTATTTTTATATTAAGATCTGTTCTGTTCTCCATGGTCCCTCACGCCTGATTTCATCTGCAGTTCAAACTGTTGCTGTCTTTCTTGTCCCCTTTTTATTTTCTTGCTCGGTGCGATATCATGAGAGTATTTCCACATCATTTCCCCCCCTTCTCCCAAAAATCCTAGTACTATTTTCAGCTTGCTTTGGTCGGTGCCGCGGCGCCCATGATCACGCCAGTATTTTCGGCAAAGTAGTAACCATGCCAGGCCTGCGTTCCCTGCATCTGGCCTGCCAAACCGCCATTAAATCTTGCCCCCTTTTCTTAGCAGGTGCATCATGTGCAATCTTCTATCAAAGGAAACGAATAAATGCCGTGCTATTTCCATAAATCTTTCCACTAATCCAACGTGCAAATCTGAATGTTTTCCCAGGGATATGTCTTGGCATATCTTGGTAGAAAAAGATTAGCGGTCAGAGTGGCCTTATTGGCCAGGCCGAGCCAGACATAATCTGGTCCAAGTTCATGTGGGTGGTAGGAATGTAGGTTCGCTTGTGCCATTGGTATTGTACTGCTAGATCCCTAAAGCTGGCTTCACCGCTGTGCGCGTGCTTGTCCTTGCCTCTGTGATAACCTGCTTACATGCTACCGTGTCAGTCAATGATTGACCCTGGGCTTGATAGGATAGGCTGTTGGCAGTCAGATCTTTAGTGTCTGTGCATGCAACACCCTAATCTCCTGTCTGGCACCTAATTGGTGATAGATGATTGTGTTTTCATATGCTGTGCTGTACTGACTGATATGGGAAAACATCATCCAGAACATGGAGGTGTTGGCACCCAGCTGTGATGCAGTACTATTTGTATTCAGTATAGTATTCAAGATATGCCTTCACTGAAATGTGTTACTAACATAAAAAAGTTTCTTGGGCGTTGGAACTGTGCAGTACCTGGATGAGAACAAGCAGCTGATCCTGGCCATCCTCGACAACCAGAACAACGGCAAGGTGGAGGAGTGCGCACGGTGAGTCCGATCCCTGATCTGATCTGATCTGGTCTGATATCCTTGTGAACTACTCCAGCAGCTGTGCTGTTGGAGCACTGCACTCGTGATGGAATGCTGCAGTGTTTTATGTAGTTTTTGCTATCTTAGCTCCCATGGTAACATCATATCAGTTGGGAGTAGTGTAAGGAACAATTAGAATATGCTATGGTCGTCTAATAGAGAGAGATTCAAGGGCCTTCCCAGTTTGGACAATCAAATGTGTTCACAAATGACATCTAATGGTGATGCTACTGATTTTAGTACGTTGGCTGAGGCCCAAGTTGATTTGTGCTAGTTCTAGGCTGATGAAAAATTATGTTTGTTCATGAAAAAGTGTCTGTCTGATATGGACGTGATTACTGTGGGGAAAAGTACCACTGTTTCTTGTCCAGTGCACTGTTTCTCTGCTTCCCTACTGTCAGTGCCGCGCAACAGTTTCATCTTTATTTTTCAGTCATACTCATGCGTGTTCTGTTCATGTGCATATGCTTACTTTGTGGTGACTGACAGGGAGCGCATCTTTGGTTACCTACCAATCTCTGCACAATGCTCCCACATATTGTTATTTTTGCTTAATGTTCATTGCCCAACAGGCTACAGCGCCCGCACGCTGAGCCTTGTTTTGCCTGCCGCTTACTGCTCCGGTGCTGCAGGAACCAAGCTAAGCTCCAGCAGAACCTCATGTACCTCGCCGCCATCGCCGACAGCCAGCCGCCGCAGACGGCGTCGCTGTCTCAGGTGAGTTCTCATCGAGGCTGGCCATGTTGCGCTTCTTGTATTTCTGGAGTTGTTGGGGGACTGAATGAACTTCTTGATCGCTTTGGTGTGGTTGCGCGCAGTACCCGTCCAACCTGATGATGCAGTCCGGGCCGCGGTACATGCCGCAGCAGTCGGCGCAGATGATGTCGCCGCAGTCGCTGATGGCGGCGCGGTCGTCGATGATGTACGCGCAGCAGGCCATGTCGCCGCTCCAGCAGCAGCAGCAGCAGCAGCACCAGGCGGCCGCGCACGGCCAGCTGGGGATGTCCTCCGGCGCGACCACCGGGTTCAACCTCCTCCACGGCGAGGCCAGCATGGGCGGCGGCGGCGGCGGCGCCACCGGCAACAGCATGATGAACGCCGGCGTCTTCTCAGACTACGGCCGCGGCGGCAGCGGCGCCAAGGAGGGGTCGACCTCGCTGTCGGCCGACGCTCGCGGCGCTAACTCTGGCGCGCACAGCGGCGACGGGGAGTACCTCAAGGGCACCGAGGAGGAAGGAAGCTAGGCCAGCGGCATCGTCGCAGCTAGCACCGGCATGGCAGCTGCAGCAGGATCGGAGGAGTAGCAGCTAGTGTTCGAGGATGGTAGTAGCGGAGTAGCAGTAGCTAAGGTTGTTGCGTTGGCTAAGGTTTAGGTGAGTTTCCATGGAACCTGGAGGTGGTAGTGGCGTCTGCATGCAGGCTCGCTTGTTTTGGATGTGCATGGCAGGTTCTCGATCAATCCTAATCAAGATGTAGTGGCGATGGTTTGTGAACACTTCCTATGTAGTGCTGAATGATCATGGTGTTTTCTTCTTCACATGCCTTCTCTGGTTGTGTTCATTGCCGTGGATCATGAGTTATAAATCGGAAGAGTAGCTCAACTCCGTTTCATCCGTAGGGGTTACACCACTATCAACGATAGATCTTAATTATGACAGCATTTTGCATATCATTTATAACACATTTACTCAAATGCATGCATGTAAACGACCAGTCCATCCTTAATGCTCATAAATAATAAATAAATAAATGACTTATACACCTAGACGGAGGGAGTAACACTTTAGCTATATGTAAGTCGCTTGAAAATTAATTTTGGGTCATTCAAATTTTTTGCACCATTTTTTTCTCCACAGAGATTTTTTTGAGACAATTTTCTCCACAGAGATTTGTGCTCTACTCTTTTTCTGGACTACTTTTTTGACTGGCCGCATGTATATAGGTCAGTCAATCTGCTAATGGACGAAAGTCCATTAACTATACTGCCCAGTCCTCTCTCTCTCCCATTGTTTCTTTATGTTTTTCTGTTTTGATGCATTTCTTCTTTTGTTTTTTGTTTTTCTTCATTAATTCTTTTACGTATTTATAGGATGTTGGATGAGTGTAAATGTTTATACACGAATACAATGCAATATGTGTGAAAATTACACTATTATATGATTGTTTTTTTTTGTATACTATCAAAAGTGCAATTACACTGTAGAGCTGTGTGCAATTTTTTAAAACTTTTTTCATTATCTTCCTTCTTAAACAGTAATACGAATGACGCCAATTCATTGTTCCTTATAATTATTATTATTATTTTGATTTAGATATCAATTTCATTTTCTTTCTACTTTAAGGGGAATACCAACGCCACTAATTCATACCTTCTTACAATTTATTTTTTACAAAAAATTCTCTACAATATGTTTGTTCTTGCTTATTTTTAAAAAGTATAATTTTGTGTATATTGTGTGCACATTTTTCATTATTTTAGATTCTTTCTTTATTTTCTTTCTCCTTAAAGTGTAATACTATTGCCAACAATTCATTCTTTCTTAGAAAATCTCATTATTTTGATTTTTATTTCACTTTCTATCTTCTTAAAGACTACTATTAATGCCACTAAGTCAGTTTTCCTTATAAAACATCATTATTTTATTTTTTAGTTACTATTTTATTTTGTCTCTTCTTTAAGGGTAATACCAATGCCACTAATTCATTGCCTCTTAGACAATTCTTTTTGCAAAACTTCCTCTACCATATGCATATTCTTGCATATTATTCAAAAGCGCATTTTTGTCTATATTGTGTGCAAATTTTGTTATTTTTATTTTTGAAATTTATTTATTCTTAAAGGCTAATCCAAATACCACTAATTCATTCTTACTTAAAAAAATCACTATTTTGATTTTGTTTTAGTTTTATTTCATTTCTTTATTTTAAAAGGGCAATACCAGAACCACCAAGTCATTCTTTCTTAAAGAAAACTTCATTATTTTGTTTTTAATCTAGTATTTATTTCTTCTTTAATGGTAAAACCAATGTCACTAATCCACACCTTCTTAGGAAACTTTCTTTCTTTGTAATAATTCTACTATTTAATGTTTATTCTTGCATATTTGTTCTATTAAATTTTATTAACTTTCTTCTTAAAGGGTAATACCAATGCCATCAACTCATTCTTTCTTAGGAAACTTCCTTATTTGCAAATATTTTACTATTATATGCTTTTATTGCATATGTTATAAAAAGCATAATTTCTAGTTAAATTGTGTGCAATTTTGCCATTACTGTTTTTTTCCTTTTTCCTTAAAGTGTAATAGCAATGTCGTTAATTCATTCTTTTTAGAAAAAAATCATTGTTTTTATTATGCTTTGCTTTTTGCTAAATTTACTTTCTTCTTTTAAGGGTAATACCAATGTCATTCATTCATTCCATCTTAGAAAACATTTTTATACTAAAATTCCACTATTATATGTTTATTCTTACATATTATACAAAACATAATTTTATGTAAATTGTGTGTCATTATTTTATTTTCATTTCTCTTTCACATTTAAGGGTAATAATAATGCCACTAAGGCATTGTTTCATAGAAAACTTCACTATTTTGATTTGTTGTATTTTTATATTGTTTTTTCTTTTTTAAGGGTAATGCAAATACTATTCATTCGTTCCTTAGAAAATTTCTTGTTTTGCGAAAATTTCACTATTCCTTCTTAGAAAACTTATTTATTTCTATTCTGGCGCGGAAGCCATGAGTGTCGATGGTGCTTCTATCCTCTAACGACTTGGCCTAGATATATGACCGTGAAAGAAAATACAAGATCACAAACAAGTAAAAACACGCGTGTGTGTGTCTATGGGCATGTTTGGTTCACATCTCTGTTTTAGTGCATTTTACATATTTGTCCCAGTTGGGTCTGGTTGGGCAAATGCAGGCTAAAAACCAACATCTGCATATGTAGTTTAGTTGCCTGGATTAGGCTTTCTGCATGAGGGATTCAACTAGTCCGCACGCTGTTTGGTTGCCTCCGTCGCCGTTGTTAAACAAACAACATGTTGTTTGGTTGCAAACGGCTAAAGATGTGATCACCACTTATCACTAGTGGTGATCTTACCACACACATTGAACATTGTTTTGTCCTAGCTTGGAAACAAATGGCAGTTTATCATAGCTATTTGCATGACGGTACAAGTTATTAGGAGCCAACATGGCTGAATAAGGATAGTTCAATGATGCCAACTAGGTGCTTCCTCTTCCTCTGTTGCTTATTTGCTGCTTACTCTTCCTCGCTTATGCTGCTCCCTCTTTCTTCTTCTTCCTCTTGTTCTTCGGCTTCAGATCCTTGTCTGACCTCTGTTATCCCACAGATCCTTGTTTGACCTCTGTTATCCCACATTGCCTGAGCCCACTCCAGCCTTTTGTTCTTCCATGCTTCATTGTCGAACGCCTCCATACCATGGCCAGAGCTGATCACCTCATCAGGAGTGACATCTTCCTCCTCCAGCACAAATTCATCAACCCCACATTGAAGAATCCAGTTGTGAATGATGCAACATGCAAGAACAAGTTTCACCTGGGTAGGGTAAGGGTGGAATGGCTTCTGATCCAGGATCTTAAACCGGTTCTTCGGAGCTCCAAAGGCCCTCTTAAGATTCACTCTAAGGCTGGAGTGTCTGAGATTGAATAGTTTTTGAGGAGTCCTAGGATAGTTCCTACCAGCAAACTCGTTCAGATGATACCTGGTTTTTCTAAAGGATGGAAGAACACCTGGCCGACATGCATAGCCAACATCTCCAAGGTAGAACTTGCTGTCGGGTATGTTGATGCCATCATGATGATTCATGTTGTCATTGAGAATGTTAGCATCATGTGCTGATCCTTCCCAACCAGCCAGCACATATGTGAACTTCAGATCAAAGTCAACAGCAGCTAGCACATTATGGCTTGTGTAGTGCTTCCTCCCTCTATATGCCGCAGCTCGTGACCTCGACACTCTGGCAGTAACATGAGTACCATCTATTGCTCCAATGCAATCCTAGAATGGCATTACAATATGATGTTAGTCTAATATGGAACAATAAAAACATATCTAGGCATGAACTGTACCAACATATCAAGTGCTCACCTTGAAGTATGGATACCATCTTGGGATAGTGCATATCTTGGTAGGAGTCCAGCCAGTTGGTGACCTGATCATCTCTCCTCTAAGCTCCCCAACAGCATACAACACTTGCTTGAAGTATCTGGAGATGGTTTCCAATTATCTCCTCAAGGTGTTGTGTACAACCCTGAACCTCTAGTTATGACCAACAACAAGGAGGAATATGGTGACTTGCTCTTACACAGTGGTATGGATGCTATCTTCTAGCAACCCCCTCCTCCTAAACGTCTACACAAGCCTGGCGAAGGGTGTTGTTTTCATTCGAAGCATCCACAGAGCCTCTGTGTCGTTGCAGTTGTAGATGTAGTTCAGATTCGCTATCTTCTCTTGATCCCGGATTAACATCAGACCATACTGCATGCGAGGTCTCTCATTCCTCTTATGGACCAACAAGATCCAGCCTTGAACCACAGCTCTCAGTGATGCTGCCTAAACTAGAAGCTTCGTCCGTTCATCCAAAACTTAAGCGACATCCATGATGCGGTTGTTGGAGATATGCTCTAGAGGCAATCATGAATGATGATATTTCCTATGTGTTTATGAATAAAGATAGTCCTTGGACGATAATATGGACTTGGAAAGATCAGGTCGGATTCGACGTAGTCGGATCCGAGTTGAGATAAGGTCCGAGTCGGACAGACCCAACTATGAGATGCAGCAATATGTCATCTGTGAGTCTCTAGTAGACCTGAGCTGACACATGTACTCGGGATGGTGACCGACTTGCTTTGGGCCGACCAAACACTACTCCGTGACTGGGAAGTTACAAAGGTAGGTTTCAGGCTTGTCCAGACCCATGCTGCGAGACGTGGTCGAGCAAGATGGGATTTGCCCTCCGATCGGAGAGATATACTGGGCCCCTCGTGATCCGACCAGATAAGCATGGCCATGCGACAAGGATTATGAGATAATCCGGATAGTGGTCGGCATCATCAAACGGAAAGAGGTCGGGCTAGCACAAGGATGACAGACTCGCCTTTGAGCTCGACAACATATATCGTGTGGCAAAAGGAATGGAAGTATGATGTGCTGTGTTCGCCTAACCAGCTTCATAGTCTGCTTGGTGTTCGGCATGCCTTGCTAGAGGCCGCTACCAACCGTGCAGTTCGGAGGTGATCCGAACTGCGACCAAGCTGGCTTGACCCTAAGGGGTCGTGCGCTTAAGGGAAGGAACCTACGAGGTAAGGACACTGGTCAGATGTGATCCGAGCTGTATTCAGATTGTGGCCGAGTAGACTTATGGGCTTTAGGGTCCGTGCGAGGCCCAAGTGTTGAGCCCGCAATGGACGCCTATATAAAGTGGGGTGCGACACACTCATGTGATTGATTGCTTCGGCGCTGTCACTAGGGTTTGCATGTGTTGCGAATAGACACCTCCACTCGTCGCCGACTGTGTGATCGGACCTAGCAGTCCGCCGCATAGTGTTCCTCCTACACGCGCGGATACCGTTAGAGGCGATGCACCTGCGCCGCTCCGGCGAACTTGTACAAGGGATCGGGCGACTGGCTGATCGAGGGAGATCGGACGAGGAGGAGACGATCCACGCGGACGCGCTGCCTCAACTCTTCTTTTGCTGCACGGCATTGTGCGTCTAGTGGTAACGATCTGTGATCCATCTCCCGTAGCATGTTCTTGGTTGTTCTGCGCATAGAAATTTTTTAATTTGCAGTCGACGCACCCTACCGTAGATCCCAACAGTGGTATCAGAGCCTCTGCTATAGGATTTGGTTTCAGACCGTATGCATATTAGATATGTGGAGGCGGCAGATGAGATCTATTGTCGTTAATGAAATCGGCTATGTGCACGGTTGATGAGATCAACTTCACAAGGGGATCGATGTGGCTATGTTTTCTGTCAATCGGGATCGATGAGGTCGTGACACGATCTACCCCTACCGATCGGTTATCCGCCATCGGGGTTAACAGTGAAACGTAAATCCGAAGCGGGACCGCTGTGTGCATAGCGCCTTGTATTTCGTACCCGACACACAAACCGGTAGAATGTGATTCTATGCATAACTTTGTTTTACAGGTTTGATGTGAATAGTATGGCTCATGTGTATGTGATGCATGTGTGTAATTTATACATGGCATGCGCGTCATGTTTGTCAGCCGGCAGGAGCCAAAGTGTTGTCATTATATTGTATAACGACCTGCGTGTCTACTTGTGACTCTATGTAAAGTTCATTACTAGTTGTAGTAGTTGGATAATAGAGATCAGGTTGGTGGCTTGGCGTCCCGGCATGACAAACAAGATGGAGTTCCTAGATGGTCATCGGAGTCGGAGCCGACCTGGAAGAACATCCATGAAGGAGCCATACTATTTCACAATATATGTTTATTTGTGATTGTTATGCTTCTTGTTTTCTATGCATGTTAGAATGGTAGAAAGATCCCTCATGAATATCAAGCTAATTTCCATCCCCGATGTTGCACCTTCGCACGTCAAGTACGTCTAGTAGCGGGCTCATAAAATTGAGGTGCTGCTGGGTGTCCTTGAACTGAAGGGTTCGTGTCGGACACGGACATGCACCGGATCAAGTTAACTTGACAAGGCTATCAAAATGGTTTTGGGCCTTGTGGCAAAGAAGGTTGGGGCCGGGTATGAGATACCTTCCGACCGGCGTGAGTCGATAGAGACACGATTAGCAAGGAGTTGCTTACCGGATAGGCATGTTGTCTAGCAGTGATGCTAAAGCTCACTAGTTGCATGTGCTAGTCGGATCCTGAATCACTGAGAGTTTGCGGAGGGATGCCAACTTCAGTGGGAGTATTTCTGTTTAGGCTTGAATTACTCTACATAAACACATTGCTTAGTGATTGCATATTTTCTGTTGTAGACCAATGGCACCACCTGCTCAACCCAACTTTGCATTGAAATCAATTTTGGAAAAGGATAAACTGAATGGAACAAACTTTACTACCTCGTATAGATATCTGAGAATTGTTCTCAAGCATGATAAAAAGGAACATGTTCTAGAGGATCCACTTCCAGAGGAACCTGCCGATAATGCTAGTGCCACAGCTAAGAATGCCTACCAGAAACTCGTTGATGAATCAACAGAGATCAGCTGTCTAATGTTGGCTTGTATGGAGCCCGATTTGCAACAACATTTCGAAAATGTTGAGGCTTACGATATGATCGAGAGTCTCAAGAGCATGTTTTAGACACAGGCTAGGACCGAAAGGTTTAACGTCTTGCGATCCTTGATGGATTGCAAGCTGAAGGAAGGTGGTCCACTGAGCCCACATGTGATCAAGATGATCGGATATGTGCAAGCTTTGGATAGGTTGGTCTTCCCACTCTTGGATGAGCTGGCTACAGATGTAGTTCTGGGTTCTCTTCCGCCTAGCTATGGACGTTCATATCGAACTATCATACGCGCGGCATGGATAAGAAGCTCACTGAATTGCAGATGCTCAAAGTGACAGAGCAGGATATTAAGAAAGGCACACATCAAGTGTTGATGGTGCAGAAATCGGCTAAGTTCAAGAAGAGTTGGTCTAAGAAGAAGGCTAAGGCAAAGGGCACGGAGATGGTAACCTCCTTGCATGCGCCAAAGTCTGGACGGACTCAAGACCATTTGCTACCATTGCAAGGAAACTGGTCCTTTGGAAGAGGAACTCAGAGCAAGTGGCTTGCAGAGGATGGCAAGAAGGCGGAAATGCTTCTTCGTGCAAAGGTACACTTGTTGCATATGTTATAGACATTTACCTTGCCGACATACCTAGTAGCTCTTGGGTATTTGATACGGATCGATTGTTCATATTTGCAACTCGATGCAGGGCTGGTAAGAACTAGGCGTGTGGCACAAGGGAGATTAACATCGTGGTCGGCAACAAAACAAGAGTTGCTGTGTTGGAGGTCGGCACGATGCAGCTCCAGCTTCCTTCTAGATTTATTTTGGAATTGAATAATTGTTATTACATTCCTGCACTTAGTCGGAACATTATTTCTGCCTCATGTTTGATTAGTCAGGGTTATGAATTCAATTTAAAGGACAATGGTTGTTTGTTTTATTTGAATGGTATGTTCCACGGCTATGGAGCCATTGTTGATGGGTTATTTATACTGAATCTAGAACAGGAACCGGTCTATAACGTGAATGTCAAGAGGCATAAGCCTAATGAGATAAATCCCACATACTTCTGGCATTGCCGGCTTGGACACATTAGTCTGAAACGCATGAAGAAGCTCCATAATGATGGGCTCCTAACTTCGTCCGACTTCGGGTCGTTCGAGACATGAGAATCATGCTTGCTCGGCAAGATGACTAAATCTCCTTCCGCAAAGAGTTGCGAGAGGGCGTCCGAGCTGTTGGAACTGATACACAGTGATGCGTGTGGACCAATGAGCACAACTGCCAGAGGTGGCTATCAGTACTTCGTGACTTTTACCGGCGACTTGAGTAGATATGGATATATCTATTTGATGAGGCACAAGTCGGAAACTTTTGAAAAGTTCAAAGAGTTTCAGAACGAGGTTGAGAATCAGCTCGACAAGACTATAAAACTTCTACGATCAGATCGTGGAGGTGAGTACATGAGCCAGGAGTTTGATGATCATCTGAAAAGCCGAGGTATAGTACCTCAGCTCACACCTCCGGGTACGCCACAGAGAAACGGCGTGTCAGAACGGAGGAATAGGACCTTGTTGGACATGGTCCGGTCTATGATGAGCAAATTGGATTTACCCTTGTCATTTTGGGGATACACTCTAGAAACATCAGCTTTCACACTTAACAAGGTACCATCAAAATCCATAGACAAGACACCACATGAGATGTGGACCGGGAAGAGTCCCGGTTTGTCTTTTCTAAAGATTTGGGGTTGTGAAGCATTTGTCAAGTGACTTATGTCAGACAAGCTTACACCCAAGTCGGATAAATGCATTTTCGTGGGATATCCGAGGGAAACCTTGGGATATAGGTTCTACAACCGGGAAGAGAACAAAGTGTTTGTTGCTCGGAACAGGGTATTCCTTGAGAAAGAGTTTCTCAGTCGGGAGGCCAGTGGGAGGACAGTCCGACTCAAAGAAATTCGAGGACCACTCGGGGACGGCTCGGCTGGTGATGAGATCATACCAGAGTCAGTCAGGGAACCCGTAGTGGAAGCAGCACCGGAACCATGGAGGTCGGAAAGATTGCGCAGAGTGCGTGATGTATTATTGCTAGAGAGCGACGAGTCGGCCACGTATGCGGAAGCGATGGTGAGCCCAGATTCCGAGGCATGGCTGGAGGCCATGAGATCCGAGTTAAAGTCCATGGATGAGAATCAAGTCCGGGACTTGGTTGATCCGCCGCCTGGCGTAACATCCATTGGTTGCAAATGGGTCTTTAAGAAGAAAACGGATGCGGATGGAAATGTTCAGATCCACAAAGCTCGGCTTGTCGCTAAGGGTTATGGACAAGTTCAAGGAATTGACTACGACGAGACTTACTCGCCGGTAGCGATGTTGAAGTCGGTGAGGGTCGTACTAGCTATAGCTGCATATTTCGATTACGAGATATTGCAGATGGATGTCAAGACGGCTTTCCTTCACGGAAATTTAACCGAGGATGTGTATATGATACAACCCGAGGGTTTTGTCGATCCGACTAGCACTAGTAAGGTATGCAAGCTCAAGAGATACATTTATGGGTTGAGGCAAGCATCTCGGAGCTGGAACATTCGTTTTGATGAGGTCGTCACTGGTTTTGGCTTCATCAAAAGCAAAGAGGACTCTTGTTTATACAAGAAGTTAAGTGGGAGCTCGATAGTGTTTTTGATCTTGTATGTGGATGACATACTACTGATCGGAAATGATGTTTCGATGTTGAACTCGGTCAAGGAGTCATTGAATGGCAAGTTTTCGATGAAGGACCTTGGTGAGGCAATGTACATTTTAGGCATTAAGATCTATAGAGATAGATCGAGGAGGCTGCTCGGCTTAAGCCAGAGCACGTACATAGATAAAGTGTTGAAGCTGTTCAACATGAATGAGGCAAAGAAAGGGTTCTCCCCACTCTCACATGGTATAAGGCTAAGCGAGACTTAGAGTCCTTCGACATCTGATGATTGAAGCAGGATGAGTAGGATTCCGTATGCCTCGGCAATCGGATCCATCATGTATGCCATGATATGTACACGGCCCGATGTTGCTTTTGCAATAAGCCTAACAAGAAGATACCAGGACAACCCAAGTGAGAGCCACTGGGCAACAGTAAAGACTATTTTGAAGTACCTGAAAAGGACTAAAGACATGTTTCTAGTTTAGGAGGTGAGGAAGAGCTCGTCGTAAGGGGTTACACCGATGCTAGTTTCCAAACCGACAGAGATGATTGTCGATCACAGTCCGGATTCGTGTACATCATGAACGGAGAAGTAGTGAGCTGGATGAGTTCCAAGCAAGATACGGTGGCCGATTCTACCACAGAAGCCGAATACATTTTGGCTTGTGAAGCTGCAAAGGAAGGTGTTTGGATCCGGAAATTTTTGGATGATCTTGGTATTTTCCCAGCCTCAGTAAAACCATTGGACCTTTATTGTGACAATTCTGGTGCCATCGCACAAGCCAAGGAGCCGAGGAATCAACCCAAGACCAGACACATAGATCGGAAATATCACCTGATACGAAAGATCGTAAAGAATGGTGATGTAGAGTTATGCAAAATTCACACGGATGCAAATGTTGCAGATCCGTTGACTAAGCCGCGTCCACAACCCAACGTGAGGGGCACGTTAGAGCTATGGGCATTCGAGTCTATTTGATTGACTCTAGTGCAAGTGGAAGACTGTTGGAGATATGCCCTAGAGGCAATCATGTATGATGATATTTCATATGTGTTTATGAATAAAGATAGTCCTTTGACATTATCAATGATGTGTATCAGCAAGTACGTGACTTGTTTGTGGGACTATGCATTGTATGATGACTGTCCTAAAAGGTCCCTAGTCGAAAGGGCTGTGTGGACGCGCAGCCGACTAGACTAGCATATGACACGGTCGATGGCTTGGTCTCACTAGCCATGGAGCATTGGATGCTAACCGGATAATATGGACTTGGACAGGTCTGGTCGGATTCGACGTAGTCGGATCTGAGTCGAGATAAGATCCGAGTCGGAAATACCCAACTATGAGACGCAGCGATATGTCATCTGTGAGTCTCTAGTACAACATACGTTCTATGTCCTAAGACCTGAGCTGACACATGTACTCAGGACGCTGACAGACTTCCTTTGGGCCGACCAAACGCTACTCTGTGACTGGGTAGTTACAAAGGTAGGTTTCAGGCTTGTCCAGACCCATGCTGCGAGACGTGGTCGAGCAAGATGGGATTTGCCCCTCCGATTAGGAGAGATATACTCTGGGCCCCTCATGTGATCTGACCAGGATAAGCATGGCCATGCAACAAGGATTATGAGATAATCCGGGTAGTGGTCGACATCACTGAAACAGGAAAGAGGTCGGGCTAGCACAAGGATGACAGACTCGCCTTGAGCTCGACAACATATATCGTGTGGCAAAAGGAATGGAAGTATGATGGTCATGTTCGCCTAACCAGCTTCATAGTCTGCTTTGTGTTCGGCATGCCTTGCTAGAGGCCGCTACCAACCGTGCAGTTCGGAGGTGATCCGAACTGCGACCAAGCCGGCTTGAACCTAAGGGTTCGTGCCCTTAAGGGAAGGAACCTATGAGGTCGGATCCGAGGACACTGGTCGGATGTGATCCGAGCTGTATTCGGATTGTGGCCGAGTAGACTTATGGGCTTCAGGGTCCGTGCGAGGCCCAAGTGTTGAGCCCGCAACGGACGCCTATATAAAGTGGGGTGCGGCACACTCATGCGATTGATCGCTTCAGCGCTGTCACTAGGGTTTGCATGTGTTGCGAATAGACACCTCCACTCGTCGCCGACTGTGTGATCAGACCTAGCAGTCCGCCGCACGGTGTTCCTCCTGCACGCGCGGATACCGTTAGAGGCGGTGCACCTGCGCTGCTCCGGCGAACTTGTAAGTACGATCCGGCGACCGGCTGATCGAGGGAGATCGGACGAGGAGGAGATGATCCACGCGGACGCGCTGCCTCAACTCTTCTTCTGCTGCACGGCACTGCGCGTCTAGTGGTAACGATCTGTGATCCATCTCCCGTAGCATGTTCTTGGTTGTTCTACGCGTAGGAAAATTTTAATTTGCAGTCGACGCACCCTACCGTAGATCCCAACAGGGGTCAGCGATGGCGCTATCGACCCTAAATGCTCCTATCGAATGACCTAACACATAACAGAGGAGGTGGAGGGGGAGGCAGGTAGCTTACCAGCTTCAAGGTCGGCGGAGACATGGTGGAGACGATCAGGGCTGGACAGAGATGAAGAAGAAAGGGAGAAGCAGATGCCGCCACCGAGGAGTACACTTGTTGCCTCTTGCCGCTGCACGGGAGTGATCTCAGTCGTCGCCGCCGTCCCAGCCGCTGATCTGAGTCGCTGCCGCCGCCGGTGCCAACAACAGAGGAGGGTTTGTCCTACAACTAGAGGTGGATGAGGAAATGCGGTGGTGAGGGTATATTTGGCGCCACCCCGCGTCGGTCGATTTTTCCCTCCCGCCATCTCCGCCCGCATCCCCTACAACTACGCCCTATGTCGCGTCTTTGTTTTCCGCCCCACTCAGCCCGACTCGCTAGAAACGGCTGATTCGAGCGTTTCCAGCGAGCCAGGCTGAGGGGTGCTTTAAGATCCATGCATATGCAAGCCAGGCCGTCCTGCAGGCAACCAAGCGGTCCAATTTTCATTCTGTCCGGGCTATATGCAGCCTACCAAATGCGTCCTATGTGTGTACGTCTGTCCGGTGTGTGTGTACGTGGTAGCTGGCTGGTGTAACATGCGGCATGGCGTGTGCATATGCTACTTCGGATGATTAACAAACCCCATGCAACACCGTGTGGTTACCTAGTTGAATTAAAAATTACTGAACCATGTGATGAGGATCTGCGTCGATCGGCGTCGTAGTTAGTTGCACATAGCTAGCACGCACGCGGGTCTCTTTCATTGTTAGGGTTTCTCGTGCCGCCGCCGTCGTCATCTAAGAAATTTAGGTCCTCTCGTCTCCGGCTGCCATCTTGGCACTGAGAGGTTGGGGACCTTGGATCTTCAATACCTCTATGTCCTTCGCCGTCGTCTAGTGATCATTATAGTTTTGTCACAATAAATTTTCCCTCGTTCTTTTGACGGTGTCATAAAATTAGAGAGTTTTATGTCCTCGCAGATCCAATTATTTAGATTTGATGAGTTTATATTGTTGTGTCAAGTCTTTTTTGTTGGTTTGATTCTTTATGGAGGTGAAATCATTCATCGACAACATGGTGAAGATATAGTGATTCGACGACTTGCACTTCTAGGGGATCATCCCCGTCCCAAGTATGTTCATCGATCAAGGCTTCACATCTCTTTGGATGGGAGACTCAGTGCACTTTCAAAAACCATTATTGGTAATCACTGGTACGCGTCGGTGCTATACAAATGGTTTTTAATCCCTTTCCGCAACGGCGTTTGGAACCGTCGCAGAGTGAGTGTGGGCGATAGGGAGGTCCTTTCCACACGACCCAGAAACGGTCGGGATATGCCCTCCTGGCACACACGTTCGGCAAAATGAGGTCGTGTGCGACCGGCGAGCGCTCAAATACGGTTATACGTACAATAGAGCTAAAAAATACAATTATATAGGCAAAATTGTTTCCGGTCGCAAGTACATCCCACACAGTGAGTCTCCGCTAAACGTTTCTGTTCGTATGTACAACCCACACAGTCGCTCCAAGGAAAAAATTTCTGTTCGCAGGTACATCACACATAATTTTCCCCGTTAAATCGTTTGTGATAGTGTTGCCATAGCACACAATATTAACAATTTTATCATTTGCGTTATTGAATGCATCACACACGTGCGTAGAAGAAACTGTGTGGCAAAGGTTGTCCATCACACACAATTTTTATGTGGTAAACGTTTGCGCAAGGTGGCCTAACGCAAATAATTTTCAAGAGGATGTCGTGTGTGCAGTGGAGATTGATCGCACACGTAGTGGATCCTAGAAACATGTCTGATCTCCACGTCTGTCACAGACGTTTCGCTTTCGCAAACCGTGTGCAGTGTAATCCCTAATTTAAAATTCACATGTTTTGAATTTGAAAGTAGGCAAACACTTATTTAATATCCAACCATGTTTATTACAAATATAGGTTCAACCACGAATGCATAATTCGATGCACATGTACAAATACTGAAGAACTACAAAAGCACTAAGTAAAGAATGATGAACCACAATTGTACTAAAGACTGTAAAGAGAGAGGCGAAAGACATTCTGGTTGCTGGAGAAGGTGAAGCGGAATGCCCATATTGTGCCCTCCTCCATGCGTAATGCGCGCACGACTCTAGGCCAACCCCTTGTGATGGCTGCCCGTCCATCCTTCACTGTCTTCATTACGACTTATCGATGCTCACTGTAGTCTGGATGAAATACTTTAAACTTCATTGCGTGTCCACCAATCATGTACTTTGCGAGGTAATCTTGAGTGAGCTGCTTCAGGAACCACTACGAACGAAAAATATTCAGACATTGTTGTCTAACAACTCATTATGGGCAGTAAAAAGAGAAGGTTGCAGAGTTTGTAATTACCATCCTACAACTCACTGTTGTGTTGGATAGAGCATAAACAAATATTTTTCTCGCCACCATTCATATTTTTGCTAATAATCCTTATCAGTTTCCTCACTTGATGCTTGTTCATGAATATCTCATTACCCCGTTCACAAAAAGGGTTGATGCGTGGATCCTTCCTAGGGCATATGTACCTACAAGCAACAAGTCAATATTAGAAGCTAACAAGTGTCCAGGCTTGGATCTATATGCACTACATTATGGAACGACGGGGCGAGTACAAGCCGAGGGATGAAGCTAACCTCGGCGGAAGATGGTGGCCACTCCCGTTGTTGTCCTGCATAAGTAGTGGAAAGGCATGATAAGTACAGCAACCTTAACATTAAGCAAATATAGCAAAGGTCAACGCATCATATCCAAATGATAGCTTGAATGTGTTGGTTTTAGCATGCTGTTAAAGCAGATATAAAATGGAAGGCAATGTTACTGACAGCAGGCTTAATAGCGATCAAATATTGCAATTCAAACTGGTATTGTTGAAAATGAATAGAACATAGGTAATGCTTAAACATCACACTGGATAAATGTGTAAAACTGAAATAAAGGGCATGTGTTAACTACACCAGGCATAACTGGAACCAAATATAGTCGTTCAAATTGGTATTGATGCAGTCGAGCGGCATAGTTCTGACTTGCACATAGTGAACAACACATTGTGAATGACTGAAATAAACAAGGCACAAATGATCAGTATAACAACCAAATATAGCCATTGAAAATTGGACAGTGTCTCACTACAACCAACCTAACAAGAAAATACAGATAAACAGGGCGTATGCTTGAAAACTGGACAAATGCTCATTGCAACCAACCTAACAAGGAGATATAAATAAACAAGGCATCTGCTTGAAAACTGGACAAATGCTAAAAAAAGCAATCTAACAACCAAATACAGATAAACAAGGCATCTTCTTGATAACTGGACAAATGCTCACTGCAACCAAACTAAGAACCAAATACTTATAAACAAGGCATCTGCTCGATAACTGAAAAAATGCTCACTGCAACCAACCTAACAACCAAATATAGATAAACAAGGCATCTACTCACTATAAACAACCAAATATAGCCATTCGTGAAACTGAAGTGGACAATTCATACTTAAACATCACATAGCCCTATTGAACAATACATTTTGCATAGCTAAAATAATTAAACACGACATAGTTAAAGCACCGCACGGCAAATGCTACTACAATAGAGGGTACGGGTTGGCAAGCTAGAAAAGGTAATATTTGCTGATAGGATGTTGCCTCACATTTCATGGACGGGATCCTTCCAGATGGAAGAGCATAGACCCATGGTGCGCTCTTTGATGTCACAGATGGGTTGTTTCACCTTGGAAGAACCTTCGTGTGTGCCCTCCTCATGGTCGGGTCGGGGTCGATGAGATCTGACTTGGCAATTAAGGATCCCAAGCCGCCGCCGTAGAACGTGTCCTTCAGAAATGACAAAATGGGCTCGCTTGCGTATAACGATCGCAAATCCTTGACCGTCTGGTGGAGGAGATCAGCGGCAGGGCTGTTGAAGAGAATGGCAGTTGAACCAGAGGGGTTGGGGATGGACCGCTTAACCTATGACATGGCCCGCATGAAGCCATCGCTGTGGATGAGCTTGATGTCGTAGCCAGCTTTCGAGATCTGATGTCGCTAGCCGCCGACATGAAGCCTTGACGATGGCAACGTAGTCAACGTCTTCACCGGCTTCCGCGGCGACGTGTTGCTCCGGGATCGACAGGTCGGGGTGAACGGCGGCCACCTCGCCAACGTCCGCCGGAGAGGCTATGATAAACCTCTTCTTGGTCGAACGCTCGTCGGGCTCCCAGGGATACGTGGTCAAGCTTAGGCTGCAACATTCTGGAGCAGGGGATGTGGATCTGGCGGGGTGGGACACCGCAGGCCTCATCTAAAAATTCAGGGGAGTGGGGCGACGGTATGGGAATCGCTTGGTAACCTGAGCTTTATTATCTAAGCTAGGAGGAAAGGGCAGACCGGCAGGGGTTGGCGGCGGCGCCGGCGGTGGCTGTGTTCTGGGGTTCGAGGGGGGGAGGGGGCCGGGTGGGGGGACTATGGAGGGGGTGTTGGTGGATACGCCGCGACTACTGAAAATTTTAATAATGGTGGGTGGAGATGGTGGTGGACGAGGGAGGGCGACGGTTCAAATGCCTCGGATACTGCAATTTTACTCTAAGGTTGGTGCTGGAGGAGTGTGGGCGACGGTTGAAGTACGGCGACTACTAAAATTGGGGTAAAGGAATTGATGCAGGGAGGGAGTGCCCAAGATCGCGCACGGTCCAATAACAATATGCGTGTATGATAATAAGGAAAAGTGGCGGAACCGCCGACTTTTGCAAAGCTCAAGGCGGGTAGTTTGTTTTTATATTTCTAGCTAGTTGGTCTATCGCACACGGTTCATCCTAATTTCCAAATGAACTTACTCGCCTTTAGCTTGCGCAGGTGGTGATTTTACAGCGCACTTGCATCGCTCACGGTTAAGCCAGTACCTCCACCCTTTGCTCGCTCTTGCGCGGTCGTGGTGATTTTACAGCGCACTTGCATCGCACACGGTTAAGACAGTACCTCCACCTTTGCCCGTGCTTGCGCAGGCGTGGTGATTCACAGCGCACTTGTATCACACACGGTTAAGATATTATACCCGTATCCGTTGAGCGTCATCAGAGTCTTTGCAGCAAAAAAAACGTTAGAGAGGGTCAGAAGACAGACACACCAGCATGTGGCCCAAATATATATTAGTGAAAAGGGTGGTCTGTGATGTTCAAAATTCCAATGCACAACTTTGACCACGCGGGCCCACGGTTGGGCGCGTCATCGAAGATCGATGAGAGGGGCCAGAAGTCAAGAACCACCTGGAAGTGTCCAAATATATGTAGGAATATTGGGGATGTTTAAAACTTTAAATACACAATGCATAACTTTGGTGGCACCTGTTGTCGGTGTCAAAACCGGCGGATCTCGGGTAGGGGGTCCCGAACTGTGCGTCTAAGGTCGAGGGTAACAGGAGACAGGGGACACGATGTTTACCCAGGTTTCGGCCCTCTCTATGGAGGTAATACCCTACTTCATGCTTGATTGATCTTGATGAATATGAGTGTTACAAGAGTTGATCTACCACGAGATCGTAATGGCTAAACCCTAGAGGTCTAGCTTGTATGACTATGATAATGAATCTATCCCTTTGGACTAAGTCCTCAGGTTTATATAGACACCGAGAGGATATAGGGTTACAAAGGGTCGGTTACAAATAAGGGAATCTACATATTTGGTCGCCAACCTTGCCTTCCACGCCAAGGAGAGTCCCATCCAGACACGAGTGCAGTCTTCAGTCTTCGCATCTTCACAGCCCATCAGTCCTGCCCATAGCTAACAGGTTGGACGCCCGAGGACCCCTTAGTCCAGGACTCCCTCAGTAGCCCCTGAACCTGGCTTCAATGACAAGGTATCCTGTGCGTAGGTCTGCTTTCGGCATTGCAAGGCGGGTTCCTCCTTCCGAACTCCAAGATAGTCTTCAGACATATTGAACGTGCCTAGACCTGTAACATAAGTTTTGTATACTTCCGCAGAGGGCACAATAATTTATATACCTAATCCACCGACAACTGTTTATAGCATGATGCCACGTCGCCGTCGGGACATTACGTTAAATCCGTTGTTGGCCTGCAGCCCCGGGTTTTGAGGCGTGACTTTCTTGACACGTCTTATCCAAGCCGAGATCGTGTCCCCTTTATTAAGGGATTCTTATTAACACAGACGTGGGTAACCCAACCGTCTCTGTGGTACAACTCCTGGGAAACAGGCAAGTTTCAAGGCCCGGTAGTTGACGTTTAGATACTCACGGCCTTTATAAAGGGGTACAGATCCGCCTCCCCCTCTTCCACGTTTGCTTCTTCCTCAGCCCTTGCTATCTCGAGTTCTAAAACCCAAGTTTCGACCACCTCAAACCTTAGTCATGTCCGGATCCAGCCTTCCCGGTCGGTGGGTGGCTTCTTCTATTACAGAGGAGGATATTGCGAAGCTTAGGGCGGTGAGATATCTGACCGCAGAAATCCTTCATCGGCTCCCTGCCGAAGGGCAGGTTATGCCTACCCCCAGATCCGGCGAGAGGGTCGTGTTCATCTCCCATTTCCTCCGAGGTTTAGGATTTGCCCTTAATCCCTTTGTTTGAGGGCTCATGTTCTACTACGGGATGGATTTTCACGATCTGGCCCCGAAATCTATTCTTCTTATCTCGTCGTTTTCGTCACATGAGAGGCGTTCCTTCGAATACCTCCACACTTCGTCTTATGGCTCAAGACCTTCAATGTGAAGCCGTAGATGATAGGGGGGAAGCAGGCGGAGTGTGGTGGCGCCATCGTGAGCAAGCTTAATAGCGCTCTTTGGCTTAAAGGATCTTTCACCGAGTCCTCTGACCTAGGGCAACGGGAATGGTTCTATATCACCGAACCCCGCGGCTCCAAGTGGGTGGCTGCACCTGCGTTTCGATCCAGCCCTCCGATTCAGCTCGCGTCATGGATCAATAAGGGGTTGGACTGGGGGTCAATTGATGAGGTACAGACTCTGCAGAGCTGCATCCGGAGCCTCCTCGAGAGGGACATTGATCTTATCAACGTTATTCAAGTAATGCTGGCTCGTCGGACCTTGCCGTGCCAAAGGCGGCCTCTCCGCCTGTGGGAGTTTAATCCCGAAGGGCCGCGGACACTTCAACACGTCTTCGGCACTACGCACAAAGGGATGTGGAAATTATTTTTCAGGAAATGAAAACAGTGGCCAGATACTACCGAACATCGGCCTGGACTGTAACCATCCGGACACCGCGGTAAGTATCCGCCCGCCAAACACCTCCTAATCAGGTATCCTGTGGTAAGTCACTAAGCAAACCATCTTTTCCAGGGCTGGATAAAGAAAGCGGAACGGATTAGGTGTCCGGCCCCTCTTCCCGAAGACTCATCGGACCCCGTGTTAAGAAGGATGCTGGCACCGGCACCGTACTAGGTGCCGGCAGAGGAGGGCAAGGTGGAGAGTGGGAAGACCCGGGATGACCTTCGTTCCAGAGGTAAATTAGATACGGCGTCCGGAGAAATCGACACTTCTTCGCCCAAAGACAAAGGCGAAGGAGAAGCAAGTATCCCTTCTCCATTCAGGAAGAAAAGGGCCGCCTCCAAAGGTTGGGAGGGGCGGTCTCCCAAGAGGGGTAAGATGCCATCGTCGGGCGGCTCGGGATTGGAAGATGACGCCGTTGAACAGCTTCATCGTGAGGACAAGCCTTCGACCAAATCATAAGTGAATCTAGGGTGCTTTGATTGCATCCCATTCCTTTCCTCTTACCGAAGAGACATGTAACGTGCATGTGTATTTTTACAATTTGGCACAAAGTTTTCCTGGGCAATCCTCTTCTCCCAGAGATGATGGAAAGCGAGACGCCTCCCCCGACCTCCTCGCCCAATAAGGCGGACGACTCCGAAGTGTCATCTCGGAGGGTTTTTCTTGATCAACAAGCAGCACGGGGGATGAAAGAGGCAGTACCCGAAGGTGAACCTCCGATCGTCCGGGATTCGGGAGCCAACAATGAAGGCCCCGGACTATCCGGTTTTCAGTCAACGATGATTCTAGAGATGGGTGAACGGGTTCCTTCAAAGGATGGTCGTGCTCCTACAACGGCTTCCGGAGACCGGCGATGCGGATATCTTGAGGATATGCTGCGAAAAGCATCATCTCGGAGGAACAACATACCTTGATGGATGCGGTGGTTGAGAAGATTACATGCGCAAAGAGCGGATTGAATGAAGCCTTCATGAGCCTGCTAAGAGGCTTCGAGGTTTGTGATGTAATATTTTCAACTATATTTTAATTGCAAAAATGCACATGTGTATAGGTAGTAGCCTTTGAGACTCGGGTTGGCTTCCCATGGGAGGCGAACGGAGGATCAAGAAGAAACACTCAAGGACTAATCTGGTTAATTGGAACACACCCTGTTTCCCCCCTGACTACTACCCGGACTACGTATATTGCCGAGCTGCAGCGGAAGCTTGATGTAGCAGGGGATGACATTGCATTAATCAATATGCGTCTTGACGAGTCGCAAGGTATGTATTCGGAGCAGTCCTTACACATATGTGTTTGTAATATAAGCGTGACGCTGAAAGTTGCATACTGGGATATGCATGGCTGCAGATGGTGCCGCCGCCGTTGAGATTCTTCGGGCGGAGCAGGCCCGGGCCAAGGAGCAGGCCCGGATTAGTAATGTGGCTGCCGAAAAGGCATCGGCTGAATTAAAGGCCGAACAAGCTGCTCGGCGCTAAGACGAGGAGAAAATATCCACGATGGCGCTCGAGCTAAAAAATTCTACTAGCCGCTGTGAATTTCTTGAGAAGGAGAATGAAGCCAAAATGGTTGACCTTGACAAGGCCTTGCGACAGGGGAGAGAAGCGCAGTCTGAATCCAAAGCAACCCGTGAGGAGATCCAACAAGCTGGGGAGATTGCGGCCGGTAAGCCCTTTTTGCTATAGACTAAGTTCGGCGATCCGAACTATGCTCAGCTTAACCAAGTGTGGAGTTCTCTAGACGAGTTTTTAGACTTGCCGAAGAGTTCTTCCGATGCGGTGCAGTTTTACCAACCGCGAGAGGGGTATGCAATGGAGAAGCTTTTCTGGTCACAATTTGGCGCATGAAAGCGCCCTCTGTTGCTAAATGAACAGATGTCCCAATGGGCCGAGCTTCATAGGATATCTGGCGCTGCCATGAAGAACGTCATAATCCGGCTATGGCCGACTGAGCCTATTCCGAATAGCTACTTCGGCTTGGTGCAGTGGCTTGTTGATGCGGCCCCACGTATCGACGCTGTTAAGCGGTCGGCGTGCATTGAGGTTGCATGGATGGCCTTTGCCCGTGTCAAGACATACTGGGGGAAGATGAAGGCCATCGATGTTGCGGCGAAGAGTCCACCCAAGGGCAAGGACCATCACACACCGGAGCATTATTTTGAGGACGTCTTAGAGGCTGCCCGCTTGATAGAGGGTCAATGCTTGAAAGGCATAATGTTCGAGTGAACTTTGTACGAATTGTAAAAGACAATTTTTATAATCAGTCTATATTTTAGTTTTGCCTGAAGGCTTTTGTTCCTCCTGTGTGGCCGTTTGTATATGATCTGAAAGTTTTCCAGTCGTCGGCTTCAGCCCCCTCGTAGGAAATACAAGGGTGTTCGGAAAAGCATCTGATCACTCTTCACCTAGCGTCTTGGTCCGTGAAGGAGGTGTCAATGCGGCGAACAAGGCAACCGGACTATAGGGCGTTAACACTATCACTTAGCCATAGGAGTTTTATGGTGGGTCTACGATATAGCCCCTGGTATGTACATGGCTTATTCTCGTATGATGCGTTTACATATTTGACCCGGGAGACGTCCTTCCTGTGACACGGAAGGAACTGCAAAAGATTCCAATAAGTCATCGAGTGGTTGACCAGCTCTCGCCGCATCATGACAGTCAGTTTTCGGCTTTCTCTACTGAGGTGCTTAACCAGGTTAACTGGAAGCACAATCGCAGTAGTTCTCCCTTTACTACCTTAGCCGATATAGCGGAAGGTAAGGTAGCAAGCACATGAGCCGGGCAACCCAACTATTGACCCAAGACATGATTCGGAGCTGACGCATATAAGGCCAAACTCGCGACGCCGAAGTACGCTATAGAGCTGTTCGGACTTGTCGGCAACTCGTTTTGTTCCCATACCGAGCCCCTGGCCAGTTAAGCCGAGGTTTATGTTTGAAACAACCGTAGGGGCAAAAACTCGGTCTTTTTTAGAAAAGAGTGGTTTATTTTTACCGGGATCTGAGTGATGTGCCAACCGTTTATATAAATAACAAAGCCACACCCTGGCTATTTTACATGCCAAGGGTGGAAGGCTGAGGATAAAGGTACTTTACAGGCTCGAAATACTGAGTACGGTCTATAAAATTTATTTTGGACCTCCTGTCGCACGTCTGTGTTAGGGTATTCCTTGACGGAGATGACTTTTAGATGAGTGTATGAATCCGAACTCTGATAGAGCCCGTGGGTGACCAGCCTTTGATTCATCTGTAGATAGGATAGTAAAAAAAAGGAAAGATAGTTAGGAAAACTAGAGAGTTTATGGGAGTGCTTGTAGGCCTATCCTTATTGTGCTTCCGCCGACGCAAAGGGTATTTTAAGTGCATAATTACGTATGTGTGGAACCGACTTTGCAGGTGTATTAGGCAAGCGGCGGAAACCGAGCTGCTAGTCCAGTATGGACATTGACCGGACGCGTTGAACGGAGACCGGCGGCGCCCTGGCCGATGAGGTATGCGGTGAGCTGAGGCCGCTTTGTAGCTCGGCTAAGACATCCATAGTATGATCTTCTATATGGGGGGAGTTTTCCGTGCATTCACCTCTAGGGGTGTATGTAACATATACCATGTTTACTGTTTTTACTTCGGGAGGAAACTGCTTCTGTCCCCCGGTGTTCTGTTGGTGAGTCTCTTCTCCGTCGCTATTGTCGGGCGACCCCTTCTGTTGGGGAACGTAGTAATTTCAAAAAAAAAAAATTTCCTACGCACACGCAAGATCATGGTGATGGCATAGCAACGAGAGGGGAGAGTATTGTCCACGTACCCTCGTAAACCGTAAGCGGAAGCGTTATGACAACGCGGTTGATATGGTCGTACGTCTTCACGATCCGACCGATCCAAGTACCGAGCGTCGACACCTCCGAGTTCAGCACGTTCAGCTCGATGGCGATCCCGGACTCCGATCCAGCAAAGTGTCGGGGATGAGTTCCGTCAACCGACGGCGTGGTGGCGATGATGATGCTCTACGGCGCAGGCTTCGCCTAAACTCATGACGATATGACCGAGGTGGAATATGGTGGAGGGGCACTGCACACAGCTAAGGAGCGATCCGTAGATCAACTTGTGTCATGGGGTGCCCCCTGCCCCATATATAAAGGAGCAAGGGGAGGGGCGGCCGGCCAAGGGAGGCGCGCCAGGAGAGAGTCCTACTCCCAGGGAGTAGGATTCTCTCCTTCCTAGTCCAACTAGGAGACCTTCCATGTAGTAGGAGTAGGAGAGAAGGAAAGGGAAGAGAAGGGAAGGAAGGAGGGGGTGCGGCCTCCCCCTAGTCAATTCGGACTAGGCCTTGGGGCGCGGCCTGCCCTAGGCAGCCCTCTCTCTTTCCGTATGGCCCAATAAGGCCCAATACTTCTTCCGGCGAATTCCCGTAACTCTCGGTACTCGAAAAATACCGGATCACTCGGAACCTTTCCGAAGTCCGAATATAGTCGTCCAATATATCGATCTTTACGTCTCGACCATTTCGAGACTCCTCGTCATGTCCCCGATCTCATCCAGGACTTGAACTCCTTGGTACATCAAAACTCATAAACTCATAATATAAGCATCGCCGAAACCTTAAGCGTGCGGACCCTACGGGTTCAAGAACTATGTAGACATGACCTAGAAGTATTCTTGGTCAATAACCAATAAGCGGAACCTGGATGCTCATATTGGCTCCTACATATTCTCGAAGATCTTTATCGGTCAAACCGCATAACAACATACGTTGTTACCTTTGTCATCGGTATGTTACTTGCCGAGATTTGATTGTCGGTATCAATACCTAGTTCAATCTCGTTCTTGGCAAGTCTCTTTACTCGTTACGTAATGCATCATTCCGTAACTAACTCATTAGCTACATTGCTTGCAAGGCTTAAAATAGCGTGCATTACCGAGAGGGCCGAGAGATACCTCTCCGACAATCGGAGTGACAAAACCTAATCTCAAAATCGCCAACCCAACATGTACCTTTGGAGACACCTGTAGTACTCCTTTATAATCACCCGATTCGTTGTGACGTTTGGTAGCACCAAAGTGTTCCTCCGATAGCAGGAGTTGCATAATCTCATAGTTACGAGGAACATGTATAAGTCATGAAGAAAGCAATAGCAATATACTAAACGATCAAGTGCTAGGATAACGGAATGGGTCATGTCAATCACATCATTCTCCTAATGATGTGATCCCGTTAATCAAATAACAACACATGTCTATGGTTAGGAAACATAACCATCTTTGATTAATGAGCTAGTCAAGTAGAGGCATACTAGTGACTATATGTTTGTCTATATATTCACACATGTATCATGTTTCCGGTTAATACAATTCTAGCATGAATAATAAACATTTATCATGATATGAGGAAATAAATAATAACTTTATTATTGCCTCTAGGGTATATTTTCTTCAGTCTCCCACTTGCACTAGAGTCAATAATCTAGATCACATCATCATGTGATTCAACACTAATATTCACATCTGTATGTGATTAACACCCATAGTTCACATCTTCATGTGACCAACACCCAAAGGGTTTACTAGAGTCAATAATCTAGTTCACAGTAGCTATGTGATTAACACCCAAAGAGTACTAAGGTATGATCATGTTTTGCTCGTGAGAGAAGCTTAGTCAGCAGTCTGCATCACATTGAGCCGTATGTATTTTGCAAATATTCTATGTCTACAATGCTCATGCACGAGCTACTCTAGCTAATTGCTCCCACTTTCAATATGTATCCAGATTGAGACCTAGAGTCATCTGGATCGGTGTAAAAGCTTGCATCGATGTAACTCTTTCTGACGGGCTCTTTTATCACCTCCATAATCGAGAAATATTTCCTTAGTCCTCACTAAGGATGTTCTTGACCAATGTCCGATGATCTACTCCTAGATCACTATTGTACTCCTTGCCAAATTCAGAGCAAGGTATACAATAGGTCCAGTACATAGCATAGCATACTTTATAGAACCTATGATTGAGGCATAGGGAATGACTTTCATTCTCTTTTCTATTTTCTGCCGTTGTCGGGATTTGAGTCTTACTCAATTTCACACGTTTTGCAACACAGGCAAGAACTTTTCTTTATTGTTCCATTTTGAACTACTTGAAATCTTGACAAGGTATGTACTTATTGAAAAACTTATCAAGCGTCTTGATCTATCTCTATAGATCTTGATGCTCAATATATAACAGCTTCACGAGGTCCTTCTTTGAAAAACTCCTTTCAAATACTCCTTTATGCTTTGCGAATAATTCTACATTATTTCCGATCAACAATATGTCATTCACATATACTTATCGAAATGCTGTAGTGCTCCCACTCACTTTCTTGTAAATACAGGCTTCTCCAAAAGTCTGTATAAAACCATATGCTTTGATCACACTATCAAAGCGTTTATTCAACTCGAGATGCTTGCACCAGTCCATAGATGGATCGCTGAATCTTGCACATTTTGTTAGCTCCTTTAGGATTGAAAAACCTTCGGTTGCATCATATACAACTCTTCTTTAATAAATCCATTAAAGAATGTAGTTTTGACATCCATTTGCCAGATTTCATAAAATGTGGCAATTGCTAACATGATTGAGACAGACTTAAGCATCGCTACGATTGAGAAAATCTCATTGTAGTCAACACTTTGAATTTGTCGAAAACCTTTTTGCGACAAGTCGAGCTTTGTAGATAGTAACACTACTATCAACATCTCTCTTCCTCTTGAAGATCCATTTATTTAACTTGACTTGCTGATCATCGAGCAAGTCAACCAAAATCCCCACTTTGTTCTTATATATGGATCCTATCTCAGATTTTATGGCCTCAAGCCATTTCGCGAATCTGGGCTCATCATCGCTTCCTCATAGTTCGTAGGTTCATCATGGTCTAGTAACATGACTTCTAGAATAGGATTACCGTACCACATTGGTGCGGATCTTATTTTGGAAGACCTACGAGGTTGATAATAACTTGATCGAAGCTTCATGATCATCATCATTAGCTTCCTCACTGATTGGTGTAGGAATCACGGGAACTGATTTACGTGATGAACTACTTTCAATTCGGGAGAAGGTACAATTACCTTATCAAGCTCTATTTTCCTCCCACTCACTTCTTTCGAGAGAAACTTCTTCTCTAGAAAGGATCCATCTTAGCAACGAATAACTTGCCTTCGGATCTGTAATAGAAGGTGTACCCAATAGTTACCTTTGGGTATTCTATGAAGACGCACTTTTCCGATTTGGGTTCGAGCTTATCAGGTTGAAACCTTTTCATATAAGCATCGCAACTCCAAGCTTTAAGAAACGACAGCTTAGGTTTATTGCTAAACCATAGTTCATACGGTGTCATCTCAACGGATTTAGATGGTGCCCTATTAAACGTGAATGCAGCTGTCTCTAATGCATAACCCCAAAACGATAATGGTAAATCAATAAGAGACATCATAGATCGCACCATATCCAATAAAGTGCGGTTACGACGTTCGGACACACCATAAAGTTGTGGTGTTCCAGGTGGCGTGAGCTGTGAAACTATTCCACATTGTTTTAATTGAAGACCAAACTCGTAACTCAAATATTCGTCTCCGTGATCAGATCGCGAAACTTTATTTTCTTGTTACGATGATTTTCCACTTCACTCTGAAATTCTTTGAACCTTTCAATTATTTCAGACTTATGTTTCATCAAGTAGACATACCCATATCTGCTCAAATCATCTTGTGAAGGTCAGAAAATAACGATACTTGCCACGAGCATCAACACTCATTGGATCGCATATATCAGTATGTATTATTTCCAATAAGTCAGTAGCTTGTTCCATTGTTCCGGAGAACGGAGTTTTAGTCATCTTGCCCAAAAGGCACGGTTCGCAAGCATCAAATGATTCATAACCAAGTGATTCCAAAAATCCATCTTTATGGAGTTTCTTCATGCGCTTTACACCGATATGACCCAAACGGCAGTGCCACAAATAAGTTGCACTATCATTATTAACTTTGCATCTTTTGGCATCAATATTATGAATATGTGTATCACTACGATCGAGATCCAACAAGCTATTTTCATTGGGTGTATAACCATCGAAGGTTTTATTCATGTAAACAGAATAACAATTATTCTTTAACTTTAAATGAATAACCGTTTTGCAATAAATATGATCAAATCATATTCATGCTCAACGCAAACGCCAAATAACATTTATTTAGGTTTAACACTAATCCCAAAGGTATAGGGAGTGTGTGATGATGATCATATCAATCTTGGAACTACTTCCAACACTCATCGTCACTTCCCTTCAACTAGTCTCTGTTTATTCGTAACTCCTGTTTGAGTTACTAATCTTAGCAACGAACAGTATCAAATACTCAGGGGCTACTATAAACACTAGTAAGGCACACATCAATAACCTGTATATCAAATATACTCTTGTTCACTTTTCCATCCTTCTTATCCACCAAATATTAGGGGTATTTCGCTTCCGTTGATCATTTCCTTTGCGATTATAAGCACTCGGTTTCAGGCTTTGGTCCAGCATTGGGCTTCTTCACGGGAGTGACAACTTACTTGTCATTCTACTTGAAGTTCCTTTCTTTCCTTTTCCTTTTCTTGA
The DNA here is from genome assembly GCA_021605205.1 of Aegilops longissima. Classification (NCBI taxonomy): domain Eukaryota; kingdom Viridiplantae; phylum Streptophyta; class Magnoliopsida; order Poales; family Poaceae; genus Aegilops; species Aegilops longissima. The sequence continues at coordinate 45,571,961 of CM038679.1, read as the reverse complement.
AACTAGTGGTCTTGTCAATCATCAACACTTGATGCTCTTTTCTTGATTTCTACCTTCGTCGATTTCAGCATCACGAAGAGCTTGGGAATTACTTTTGTCATCCCTTGCATATTATAGTTCATCACGAAGTTCTACTAACTTGGTGATGGTGACTAGAGAATTCTGTCAATCACTATCTTATCTGGAAGATTAACTCCCACTTGATTCAAGCGATTGAAGTACCCAGACAATCTGAGCACATGCTCACTAGTTGAGCGATTCTCCTCCATCTTTTAGCTATAGAACTTGTTGGAGACTTCATATCTCTTAACTCGGGTATTTGCTTGAAATATTAACTTCAACTCCTGGAACATCTCATATGGTCCATGACGTTCAAAACGTCTTTGAAGTCCCGATTCTAAGCCGTTAAGTATGGTGCACTAAACTATCAAGTAGTCATCATATTTAGCTAGCCAAACGTTCATAACGTCTGCATTTGCTCCTGCAATAGGTCTGTCTGCTAGCGGTGCATTAAGGACATAATTCTTCTGTGCAGCAATGAGGATAAACCTCAGATCACGGATCCAATCCATAACATTGCTACTAACATTTTTCAATACAATTTTCTCTAGGAACATATATAAAAACATAGGGAAGCAAAAACATAGGGAAGCAACAACGCGAGCTATTGATCTACAACATAATTTGCAAAATACTACCAGGTACTAAGTTCATGATAAATTAAAGTTCAATTAATCATATTACTTAAGAACTCCCACTTAGATAGATATCCCTCTAATCTTCTAAGTGATTACGTGATCCATATCAACTAAACCATGTCCGATCATCACGTGAGATGAAGTAGTTTCAATGGTGAACATCACTATGTTGATCATATCTACTATATGATTCATGCTCGACCTTTCGGTCTCCGTGTTCCGAGGCCATATCTGTATATGCTAGGCTCGTCAAGTTTGACCTGAGTATTCCGCGTGTGCAACTGTTTTGCACCCGTTGTATTTGAACGTAGAGCCTAACACAACCGATCATCACGTGGTGTCTCAGCACGAAGAACTTTCGCAATGGTGCATACTCAGGGAGAACACTTCTTGATATTTAGTGAGAGATCATCTTATAATGCTACCGTCAATCAAAGCAAGATAAGATGCATAAAGGATAAACATCACATGCAATCAATATAAGTGATATGATATGGCCATCATCATCTTGTGCTTGTGATCTCCATCTCCGAAGCACCGTCGTGATCACCATCGTCACTTTGCGCGACACCTTGATCTCCATCGTAGCATCGTTGTCGTCTCGCCAACTATTGCTTCTCGACTATCGCTGCCGCTTAGTGATAAAGTAAAGCAATTACATGGCGTTGCATTTCATACAATAAGCGACAACCATATGGCTCCTGCCATTGCCGATAACTTCGGTTACAAAACATGATCATCTCATACAATAAAATATAGCATCACGTCTTGACCATATCACATCACAACATGCCCTGCAAAAACAAGTTAGGCGTCCTCTACTTTGTTGTTGCAAGATTTACGTGGCTGCTACGGGCTGAGCAAGAACCGTTCTTACCTCGCATCAAAACCAAAGCGATAGTTTGTCAAGTTGGTGCTGTTTTAACCTTCGCAAGGACCGGGCGTAGCCACACTCGGTTCAACTAAAGTGAGAGAGATGACACCCGCCAGCCACCTTTAAGCAACGAGTGCTCGCGGCGGTGAAACCAGTCTCGCGTAAGCGTCTGCGTAATGTCGGTCCGGCCGCTTCATCTCACAATACCGCCGAACCAAAGTATGCCATCTTTGGTAAGCAGTATGACTTGTATCGCCCACAACTCACTTGTGTTCTACTCGTGCATATAACATCAACGCATAAAACCAGGCTCGGATGCCATTTGTAGGGGAGCGTAGTAATTTCAAAAAAATTCCTACGCACACGCAAGATCATGGTGATGGCATAGCAACGAGAGGGGACAGTTACCCTCGTGAGACCGTGGCGAAGCGTTATGACAACGCGGTTGATGTAGTCATCGTCTTCACGATCCGACCGATCCAAGTACCGAGCGTCGGCACCTCCGAGTTCAGCACACATTCAGCTCGATGGCGATCCCGGACTCCGATCCAGCAAAGTGTCGGGATGAGTTCCGTCGGACTGACGGCGTGGTGATGATGATGATGCTCTACGCGCAGGGCTTCGCTAAACTCATGACGATATGACCGAGGTGGAATATGGTGGAGGGAGCACCGCACGGCTAAGGAATGATCCGTAGATCAACTTCGTGTCATGGGGTGCCCCCCCTGTGATATAAAGGAGCAAGGGGGGGCGGCCGGCCAAGGGAGGCGCGCCGGGGAGGAGTCCTACTCCCACCGGGAGTAGGATTCTCCTTTCCTAGTCCAACTAGGAGACCTTCCATGTAGTAGGAGTAGGAGAGAAGGAAAGGGAAGAGAGAAGGGAAGGAAGGAGGGTGCGGCCCCTCCCTAGTCCATTCGGACTAGGCCTTGAGAAGCGCGCCTGCCCTAGGCAGCCCTCTCTCTTTCCCGTATGGCCCAATAAGGCCCAATACTTCTTCCGGCGAATTCCGTAATTCTACGGTACTCTGAAAATACCTGAATCACTGGAACCTTTCGAAGTCCGAATATAGTCGTCAATATATCGATCTTTACGTCTCGGCTATTTGAAACTTCTCGTCATGTCCCCGATCTCATCCGGGACTCGAACTCCTTGGTACATCAAAACTCATAAACTCATAATATAAGCATCCATCAAACCTTAAGTGTGCGGACCCTACGGGTTCGAGAACTATGTAGACATGACCTAGAAGTATTCTTGGTCAATAACCAATAGCGGAACCTGGATGCTCATATTGGCTCCTACATATTCTACGAAGATCTTTATCGGTCAAACCGCATAACAACATACGTTGTTACCTTTGTCATCGGTATGTTACTTGCCCGAGATTTGATCGTCGGTATCCAATACCTAGTTCAATCTCGTTACTGGCAAGTCTCTTTACTCGTTACGTAATGCATCATTCCGTAACTAACTCATTAGCTACATTGCTTGCAAGGCTTAAAATGACGTGCATTACCGAGAGGGCCCAGAGCTACCTCTCAGACAATCGGAGGACAAAACCTAATCTCGAAATCGCCAACCCAACATGTACCTTTGGAGACACCTGTAGTACTCCTTTATAATCACCCAGATTCGTTGTGACGTTTGGTAGCACCAAAGTGTTCCTCCGTAAACAGGAGTTGCATAATCTCATAGTTACGGGAACATGTATAAGTCATGAAGAAAGCAATAGCAATATACTAAGCGATCAAGTGCTAGGATAACGGAATGGGTCATGTCAATCACATCATTCTCCTAATGATGTGATCCCATTAATCAAATGACAACACATGTCTATGGTTAGGAAACATAACCATCTTTGATTAATGAGCTAGTCAAGTAGAGGCACACTAGTGACTATATGTTTGTCTATGTATTCACACATGTATCATGTTTCCGGTTAATACAATTCTAGCATGAATAATAAACATTTATCATGATATGAGGAAATAAATAATAACTATATTATTGCCTCTAGGGCATATTTCCTTCACCTTCTCCTTGTGTCCGACATTCAACTTGTCGGATTGTTTGAAAACCCAACAACTCTATTGGTGTGATTAGCTGGTTTATTGGGGTGGCCATGAATCTGGCAGGGCCTGTCCAATATTCTGTCTAAATTGGATGGTCTGTCCCTTTTTGCCGTGAACGGCTTTTTTCGTTGGCCAGGTCTGGGGCCGCCGAATCCAGCGTTGACCGCTGTGTCACGTGTTCACTCATTGTTATTGAGGTGCTTTTTTTATTGCGTCGTGGCTTCCCATTGCCGTCCCGGACTTTGGAAGTTCATGGGTTGTTGGCACTATTGCTTCTACGAGCGAGCCAATTGTTTTCTCCCGCGCAAAAGCGGGTCTCATAGCCGTAAGGGCTGACATGGATTTTGGTCTTTCCTGACCAAGGTGGCGGGCGAGCCACTCATCCCGGACGCTGTGTTTGAAGGCCGCTAGGGCTTCTGCGTCAGGACAGTCTATGATTTGGTTCTTTTTAACTAAGAACCTAGTCCAGAGCTTCCTAGCGGAATCCCCAGGCTGCTGGACAATGTGACTTAAATCATCGGCATCCAGTGGCCGGACATATGTACCCTGGAAGTTGCTGCGAAAGGCATCTTCCAGATCGTCGCAGCTGCCAATCGAGTTTTCAGGCAGACTGTTTAACCAGTGTCGAGCTGGTCCTTTGAGTTTTAACGGGAGGTATTTGATGGCATGAAGGTCGTCTCCGCGGGCCATATGGATATGGAGAACGAAATCCTCAATCCACACCGCGGGATCGGTTGTTCTGTTGTATGTTTTAATATTTATGGGTTTAAACCCTTGAGGGAATTCATGATCCATCACCTCATCAATGAAGCAAAGGGGTGTGCGGCTCCTCTATATCGGGCCACAACACGACATATCTCTAACGGAGTTCGTCTGTGGTTTTTGGCCCGGGCGTGACTAGGTTCGGTACGTCCGAATAGATGGCCATTGTCGCGCGTTGAGGTGCGTCTTTGCCATCCGTAGATCGATCAGGTATATCCTGTTCTATTGTCCAGGTCCTGCCGAGTGCCGTGTTTATAATTCCAGGCTGCTTTATATTTGTTTTCATGCTCCGGTGGTATAGGCTGCTATTCGGCTTGAATTGCCGCTTCCTCCCGACCACGTAGTGGTCTGTTAGCCGTATTACGCGAGGGAGGTACGGACTTTGGTGCATCCTCGTCGAACTGAGGCAGCAGTTTGCGCTCTGGCTAACTCTTCGTTGGGCACTTGAGGTCGTATTCTTCGGCTGCCAGGACATCAGTCCATCTGTCGTTGAGCAGATCTTGGTCAGCTTGAAGCTGCTGCCGTTTCTTTTCCAGGCTTCTTGCTTTGGCAATGAGCTGGCGCTTGAAGCACTCCTGCTCGGAGGGTTCCTCTGGCACGACGAATTCTTCGTCGGCGAGGCTTGTCTCATCTTCAAAGAGCGGGAGATAATTGTCGTCCTCCGAATTGTCATGTGTGGCCTGTTCATCAGGGCTAACTTGCCCGTTTCCTGGTTCCGCCTGTTCGGAAGTTGCCTCAACAGGGTCTTCATCGTTTCTGGCATCGTCCGAAGTATTATTTTCTCCGGTACCAGCATTGCCGTCTTTTTTACAACGTGACTTAGAGCGGCGCCGAGGACGCCGGCGTTTTTGCTGTGTCTCAGGAGGTCTATTCTTGACTGGATTTTCTTCGTCATCGTCGTTGGATGTTTTGGGTGTGTCCACCATGTACACATCGTACGAAGAAGTGGCCATCCAGCGTCCAGTGAATGGTGGATTTTGGTTTTGCTCCTCATCAACATCGTTGTCCATACCATCGATGTCTTAGGAACCGTAATCAAGTGTGTCGGTTAAATCCTCGACTGTGGCTATGAAGTGGGTGGCGGGTGGGAAGCAAGATTCTTCATCATCAGCCCCTAGTTCGAACCGAACATAGTTTAGCTATGAGTCCCCCGCCAAGGACAGGCTCTTTAAGGATTTTAGCACATCGCCCAAAAGCGAGTGCTGGAAAATGTCTGTGGCGCTGAATTCAAAGATCGATAAACGATCAAGGTCGGCGTCCACGGGCTCACATGCTTCGGAACTTATGACCGGAGATGAGTCCGGAGTTCCGGTGGCACAGATACTGTGTGAGGTTAAATCCATGTGCAACTCTAACGCCGGGGAATCTGTTGCCTCCGAGGTGGGGTTGAACCTCCAATCCTTGGATGGCGCGAGATCTTTGTGGATCTAAGGCAAGAGTAATTCTGAGGAGCTATCTCTGACGCAGATCGATGACAGATTTAGGTCATGTTCATCGAGGTGATCAGGAGCGGTCGCTGCGGTCTCGAATCCGGCGAAGATCAAATCTCCATGGACATCCGCGACGTAGTTCAAGCTCCCAAATCTGACCTGATGGCCAGGGGCGTAGCTGTGGATCTGCTCCAGATGGCCAAACGAGTTGGCCCGCAGTGAGAAGCCACCGAATATGAAGATCTGTCCGGGGAGAAAGGTTTTTCCTTGGATAGCGTCATTGTTGATTATTGAAGGGGCCATCGAAACCTTTTTGGGGACGGCACAGTAGAACTCTCAATGAAAGCACCAATGTCGGTGTCAAAACCGGTGGATCTCAAGTAGGGGACCCCGAACTGTGCGTCTAAGGTCGAGGGTAACAGGAGACAGGGGACACGATGTTTACCCAGGTTCGGGCCCTCTCTATGGAGGTAATATCCTACTTCCTGCTTGATTGATCTTGATGAATATGAGTGTTACAAGAGTTGATCTACCACGAGATCGTAATGGCTAAACCCTAGAGGTCTAGCTTGTATGACTATGATAATGGTTCTATCCCTCCGGACTAAGTCCTCCAGTTTATATAGACACCGGGAGGATTTAGGGTTACAAAGGGTCGGTTACAAAGAAGGAAATCTACATATTTGGTCACCAAGCTTGCCTTCCATGCCAAGGAGAGTCCCATCCGGACATGGGTGCAGTCTTCGGTCTTCGCATCTTCACAGCCCATCAGTCCGGCCCATAGCTAACAGGCCGGACGCCTGAGGACCCCTTAGAGCAGGACTCCCTCACCTACCTCGCAAACCCGAAAGCACCCTTGGATATATCTATAATGGCATAATTTCGTAGCTAGATAGGATGCTTGGCCCACCACCTCCCACTTCGTGTTAGCGGGGTGGATGCACGTAATGATCGATACTTTGGTCATACATGCATGTCGCCATGCCCTACCATAAGACGGACCAATAAATCTATCGTTTGGTCAAATGACAGCTGTTGTTGTCGATACACCGCTTGGGCTAATAGATTGAACCATCACTCGCACGAGAGGGACCACAAAACCAGCACCTCTTGCATGTGGCCCAAAGTGATGTACGTTGGGAAGGGGTGATGTGTGTTTACAATATAGAATAATGTACAATTTAGATGTGGTGCCTGATGAAGTCATGTACCTGGGGTAGGGTCATAGACCTGCCCAAAGGTACCCTCCACAAGGACACTCGCAAGAGAAGCGGCCTTCCAGTCGACCTGCTAGGTTTCCACTCGACAGATTCAAAGACACTCGACCATGAAGACCCACTCGACCACCAGGAGTCCAAGAGCCACTCGGTGCCCAAACGGTCTGTAGTTAAATAGTATTTATGATCACAATGACACTTTATGTAAGGCATTACCAGTAATGCCTAGCCTTAACGCACCTTAAACCCTCTGCTACGTGGGCTGGCTGGGGTCCTGGCGCACTCTATATGAGCCACCCCCCTCCACAGGTAGAAGGGTTCGCACCCCTGTAACACATACGCATATAATCCAGTCGACCGCCTCCGGGCTCCGAGACGTAGGGCTATTACTTCCTCTGAGAAGGGCCTGAACTCATAAATCCCTTGCGTATATAGCTACTCCATAGCTAGGATCTTGCCTCTCCATACCTACCCCCCATTCTACTGTCAGACTTAGAACCACGACAGTTGGCGCCCACCATGGGGCCGGTGTTCTAACGATTTGTTGGAGAAGTTGGGATTCTTTCGATCTCCTACATCATGGTTTCAGGTGGAGTTCTGGTTGACGGCCACGAGATCCGTCTCAGTGCGCTCACGTTAAATCGCCGACGACTCCGCTTGGCTTCGAGACTCCACTCGGCGTGGGCCGCGCTCCCGTCTGCTGGGCGGCGCACTTCGCGCGTGTGTCTGCGGCGTCCTCTCTGGCAACCGTCGACCCATTATGGGTCGGCTCTGTGCGTCTCCGCTCCCGATCTCCCACCGGCGCAAGCGTTCGGTCGGTCGAGGCTTCGGTGGTGGGTGAGGCATGCGGTGGCCCGCCAATCGGCCACCCCCAAGTCGCGGCGATCAAGCCCGGCGAATCTCTCGACTGTTCAACTTTGTCGACCGGCTCCAGAGACTGCGTCCGAATGCGATAGCGATGACCCGGCGGCAGAGGTTACGATGGTCGATGGACCATCAGTCCCCAGATTCACCCGCACCAGCGGAGGTGGCGGTGGAAGCGATCCGAGCAAGCCCACGAAGAGTACCTGCCCGAGCCCCTCACTTCGCTCCGGAGGAGGAGCTTCGCCCGTCGAACATGGATGCACTTCACAATCCTATCGTTGGAGAAACCCCGAGGCTCTGCCTTGGAGGATGCGGCGCCAGCCAACCTGGCTGAGCGACTTTCGTGAGAGAACCTTCAGCGAGTACTCGGCCAGCGACCAAGGGTTCCAGAATCCAGTCGACGTCAGCTCTTTCAACCGCCAACTCAGGTATATCGAACTCCGATTCAGAATTTAGCAGCTGCCACCCGTATAGCAGAGTCAATTCAGCCTTCCTAGTCGAGGCGGGTAGAGGTTTGCTGCAAATCAGAGATCTGCTCCGGGCGGCAGGAGATCAAAACTCAGTTGTATCACAGTCGCGGAACAGGATTCACAGCCGATACGTCGCTGCGAATTCAGTCCAGTCGGCCCATAGTCCGAGATCGCCCCAAAGGCGTGAGGAACGTGGGGGCGGCGTGATGATTAGTACAAGGGCATGAGCAGTATGAGCACCGATTCGATCGCAGCGATCGGCGTCGAGTGCCCTCCTCCCCAAGGGGTGGATCATCGCTCCTCGGCAGCGGGACGGCGAGCGCCAAAGACAAGTGTTGGGCGAAGAGTTCCAATCGACCCTAGGGAACCAGGCTTTGATCACGAGATCTATTATCGTTCAAGGTTTGGTCGACAGAGCAGAGCTCACCGAGACGGCCATGATAGAGATGTTCCTCCGATGCGAGTTCATGTCTCGGGACGAGTGTTTCAGCAGAGCCATCGAGCGCGGTGATTCCTCCCAACTTCAGGTTGGCGGTCGAGTCGATAAGTTCATTTGGTGAATCCAAGCGACACTTGGCTTGAAGATTACCGAGTGGCTATTCAGATCGGCGGTGGCAATGATGAGGTAGCCATGAAGCATTTACTGTTATGTTGGAGGGTTCAGCCGGCGTGGTTGAATCAGTTAGCACCTAGCGATTTACACTTGGGAAGATCTTGCCCGAGTGTTTGTCGAGACATTTGAAGGAACTTGCAAGCGACCAGCAGGATTGACGGAGTTGCGATCGTGTGTGCAAAAGTCGAGTGAAACTTTGAGAGATTATATCGAGAGGTGGATCACTTTGCACCACACGATCGAGAATGTATCGATCACCAGGCGATCTGTGCCTTCAAAGAAGGTGTCAAAACAGAGAGTTGAGTTTGAAATTTGGTCGAACCGAGATATGACCACTGAGTTGGATGATGGAGATTGCCACCAAGTATGCAAATGGTGAAGAAGAGGATCGGATCCGAGTGGTAAATACAAATCGGCCGCCAATGAGGCGGCGGAGGAAATTCGATCGGAAGCAAAAGCAAAAAGCCGAGCCAGCCGTCCCGGAGAGGCCTTGGCTGTGACCCGGGAAAGTTCAAGAAACCCAAGGGTCCTTGGAACCCCAAGAAGGTGAAAGACCAGGATGGAAGCAGCGTGTTGGATTTGCCATGTCATATTCATACAAAGAAAGATGAAGAGGGTAAACTCATTTACCGAAACATACCACTCGACAAAGTTGTCCGCTCTTGATTCAGCGGTTCAAGGGAAACAACTCAAGGATAAGGATAAGGAAGCAGACAAAGTTGAGGACAAAGATGGCGGTGATGATGGATATCCCTGTGTCAATTCCACCACGATGATTTTCTTGGACGTCGAAAGCAAAAGTCGATTGAAGGTTATCAATCGGGAAGTGAACTTGGTTGCTCCGGCGACTCCCAATTATCTGAAATGGTCCCAGACCGCCATCACATTCGACCAGTCTGATCACCCGACGCACATTGCCACCCCTGGGAGGCAAGCATTGGTGGTCGACCCAGTTGTTGAGGGCACTCGACTGACCAAAGTCCTGATGGATGGTGGTAGTGGCTTGAACATATTGTACGCGGAGACGTTGAAAGGATGGGCATTCGATGTCCGACTCGATACTAGTAACATGAGCTTCCGCGGGTCATTCACGGAAAGAAGGCTGAGTCACTCGGCCAAATTGCTCTTGATGTAGTTTTGGTGATTGAAGCATTTCCGGAAAGAAAAGTTGACCTTTGGTCGTGGATTTCAGCGCTTATCACGCTATTCAGGAAGGCCAGCTTATGCGTTTCATGGCCCGACCATGTTACGTGTATCTTAAATCGAAGATGCCTGGTCCCAAGGCGTGATCACCGTTACGGAAATCGGAAGAAAGGCGGAAGAGTGCTTCCAGAAAGGCTCTAAGATCGCCGATGCTCAGTTGGCAGTGGTAGAGCTACAAGAGTATCAGAAAACTGCAGATCCGAGTGATTTGTTGCGAGCTAAGAAGCCTGCTATGGAGTTAGCATTTCAGTCGACTGGTGAGACGAAATAGGTTCACATTCACCCGACTGATCCCAATGCTGCTCCGACCAACATCTCAACAACACTCGACTCAAAATTGGAAGAAGCGCTCATCCAGTTCCTCTGTGAGAACTGGGACATCTTTGCATGGTAGCCTGCTGACATGCCGGGTGTTCCCAGGGAGCTGGCTGAGCATCCCCTACGAGTCGACTCAAAATTCAAACCGGTTAAAGAATATCTTCGGCGGTCCGCCGTCCAGAAGAGAAAGGCCATTGGCGAGGAGGTGGCTCGGCTCTTAGCGGCAGAGTTCATCAGAGATCTACCACCCGAGTGGCTCGCCAATGTCGTCATGGTCCCCAAGAAGGACAAGTCGTTAGCATGTGCATCGATTTCAAGCATATCAATCGGGCCTGCCGAAGATCATTCCCTCTTCCTCGCATTGACCAAATAGTCGACTCAACTGCGGGATGTGAGAGGTTGTCTTTTTAGACGCCTATTCCGGGTACCATCAGATCATGCAGTATGGACCCGATGAGATAAAACAGCGTTCATCACTCCATTTGGGTGCTTCATTATGTCACCATGCCATTCGGGCTCAAGAATGCGGAGCCACATTCATGAGGATGATTCGAAGTGTTTGCTCACTCAAATCGGTCGGAATGTGGGCGTACATGGATGATATAGTGGTCAAGTCACGAAAGGGTTCCGACCTGTTGGTGACCTTGCTGAAAGATTTGCCAATCTCGGGAGGTATGATATCAAGCTTAACCCATCAAAGTGTACATTTGGAGTTCCCGTGGAAAGTTACTTGGTTTTCGTTTACGGCGAGGAATCGATGCTAACCCGAAAAGGTTGGCACCATACTCGAATGAAGCATACTGTGCGTGTGCACGATGTCCAAAACTTCTTGGATGCTTGGCGCTTTAAGTTGATTCATCTCTCGCCTCGTTGAAAAGGCATTGCCTCTTTACCGATGATGAAGAAGTCGACAAGTTTGAGTGGACTCTAGAAGCTGATGCAGCGTTTGCGAGCTCAAAGCTCGCTCTCCACCAACCGGTGCTTGCGCCCCAATCAGCAAGAGCCTTTGCTGCTTTACATTGCAGCCCTTTGGACAAGTCGTCGATTACCGTACTTACGGTCGAGCGGGAAGAAGAAGGAAAAGCCTTCAAAGTTCAACGCCCAGTTTATTATCTTTCTGAAGTGCTGACCCCATCAAAGCAAAGATACCCTCACTATCAGATGCTTGTTTATGGGATCTATATGACCACAAAGAAGGTTGCTCATTATTTCTCCGATCATTCCATTACAGTCGTCAGCGACGCCCCATTGTCGGAAATTCTTCATAACAGAGATGCAACTGGTCGAGTGGCAAAATGGGCGATTGAACTCCTTCCCCTTGATATCAAATTCGAGGCAAAGAAAGCCATCAAGTACCAAGCAATAGCAGACTTCCTCGCCGAGTGGACTGAACAGCAGCTTCCGACTCAAGTTCACTCGGAGCACTAGACTATGTTTTTCGACGGTTCCAAGATGCTGAACGGTTCTGGTGCAGGGGTTGTATTGGTTTCCCCCCGAGGAGATAGGCTCAAATATGTTCTCCAGATTCACTTTGATTCTTCCAACAACGAAGCGTAATATGAAGCACTCCTGTATGGGTTGCATGGCCATTTCACTTTCGGCGTCCGTCGCCTTATGGTCTCTGGCGACTCGGATCTGGTTGTTAATCAAGTGATGAAGGAGTGGGATGTCGAAGCCCAGCTATGACAAAGTTATTGTAATGCAAAGGAGAAAGTGGAGAAGAAATTCGAGGGTTAGAGCTTCATCATATACCCCGATCGAAAAATCAAGATCACGGATGATTTGGCGAAGGTAGGATCAAGAGGAAGCCATTCCTAGTAATGTATTTTGGACCACATTCATGCACCATCAGTGCAGGAGGATCCTTTCACGAAGAAGCCCCGTAGCAAAAGAGTGCCAATGATCCGACGAAGTTGAGGTCCCAGCCATGGTCGACCTAATTATGGAAGTTGTGGTCATCACTCCCGATGGAGCGGTGCCGTATATCGCCGCATATATCCTAAGGAAAGAGCTCCCGAGAGAATGAAGAAGAGGCTCGACAGATCATCCGACGATCCAAGGCCTTTACAGTGATCAAGGGACGGTTGTTCAGAGAAAGCGTGACTAGAGTCGGCCAGAAGTGTATCACGCCAGAAGAAGGTCAGATAATTCTCGAGGATATCCACTCGGGGACCTGTGGCCATCATGCGTCCTCTCGGACCATTGTGGCTAAAGCATACCGAGCGGTATTTTACTGGCCGAAAGCAAATGAAATGGCAAAAGAAATAGTTGACAAGTGTGAAGGATGTCAGTTCTATTCCAACATGTCGCACAAGCCCGCCTCAGCCTTGAAGACCATTCCACTCGTCGGCCCTTCGCTGTTTGGGGATTGGACATGATTGGACCGTTGAGAACTGGCGAGAAGCTTCACTCATTTGCTAGTAGCGATCGACAAGTTCACCAAGTGGATCGAAGCCAAGCCCGTCAAGAACCTCGATGCATGCACTGCTATCAGTTTCATCAGAGAGTTGATATTCAGATATGGAGTTCCATATAGCATCATCACCGACAATGGGTCAAACTTCGATAATGACAAGTTCAAAGCCTTCTACGCCTCTCAAGGCACGCGGGTCGACTATGCTTCAGTGGCACATCCTCAGTCGAATGGACAAGCAGAACGTGCAAACGGCCTCATTCTCAAAGGGCTTAAACCACGGCTGATGCGTGATCTCAAACATGCAGCAGGAGCTTGGGTTGAAGAACTTCCATCAATTCTCTGGGGATTGAGGACCACTCCTAATCGGTCGACTGGGAGAACTCCATTCTTCCTGGTCCATGGAGCTGAAGCAGTTTTGCCGAGTGACCTGCTTCACAATGCGCCTCGAGTCGAACTATACTCTGAAGAAGAAGCGGAACAAGCCCGGCAAGATGCAGTCGACCTCTTGGAAGAGGAGAGAGAAATGGCCTGATCCGCTCGACTATCTATCAACAAGACTGTCACAGCCTAGCTAGTCCATGCATTAGTGTGTGCATCATGTTTAACTTTCATTGAAATCTGGAATGGGGAAGACAGAACCCCCAGAACCCCTTTTAATCCAACTAGGGTTCACTAAAATTATTTTCAATGAACCTGAAATGCCCTTCTAAAATGCTCATCACCTTTGCTTTGGTTCAGAGCCTCTGCCAAAAGTGATGCACAATTTTCTAGGACATCCTAAGGTCTTTGAATTAAATCATAAGTATTTGAGTTTGGGCATTTAAAACTATATAAAATATTTCAAATGCCCAAATATTCCCAAACAAAATGTTTCATGTTGGAAATATTCCAACTATGGACCAGGAGCAGTTTGGTGATTTTTGAAGCTGTTTTAGTGTTTTAAAAACTCCACAAAGTTGCAGAAAAATAGGAAAAAGAAAACAGTATGGAAATACTTACAGGCGCCTACTAATCGCCCACCGCCTGGCCCAGCCCAATTGCCAGCATGGTAGCTGCTTGGCTCGGCCAGGCAGGCAGGCAGGTGCTCGGCGGCGAGCACCGCATGGGTGCCACACACCTGGTCGCCGCCTCGCCGCTCCCCTCACCGAGTGACCGACGCGGATCACCCCCATTCTTTCCCCCCGAGCCCGCTGACACCTCCCTTCCTCCCCGGCTCCTCTCTCTCGCGCTCTCCCGCCATGGCCGACGCCACCGCAGCCACGCCGTCGCCGTAGTCGCGCTCCCCGTCGACCGTGCTCCGTCTCGCCGTGTCTAGGAGCTCCCCCGCCCTCCTCTACGTCGAGCTAGCCGAGCCCCAAGCGCTCGAGTAGCCCGAGGCCACTGCACCGACCTCGCCCGATCCCGCCGTCGCCGGAGATCCCCTTCAACCCGCCGTCGCACCAGTCCATCCCCGGCCACGCCGGTTGCCTCCACGAGTGCCCCTGTGAGCCTAGCTACCCCTTCCTTCCTCTCTCGCTCTCGAGCTTTGTAGCGACCGCACGAAGATCACCACGCACCCGCCGCCCGCGAGCTTCGTCGCCGACGTGTTCCCGGCCATCCTCCGCCACCTCTCGGTGTCCATCGCACTCACCATATTGCGTGGGTCCAACCATACACTCCCGCACCTCACCGCACACCTAGCCTCGAGTTCGCCTCCACCCGAACTCTGGCGGCCGCCTAGGTCGTCGCCGCGCCGATTCCGCCGCCCGAGCTCAACTAACTCCACCAAGAGCTGCGGTTTGTCCCCAGCTTCACCTAGATGCCCTCATGACCCATTTGGTCGCCGAAATGGCCAAATCCACTTCCACCGCCGCGTCGGGCTCTCGCCGGCGGCTAAACGCCGGTGCAGCCGACGTTGACTTTGACCACGGGTGGGCCCTGGTTGACTCTGTTGAGTTAATGACAGGTGGGGCCCAGCCCTGTTAACTAATTAGGATTAGTTTTAATTAAATTTTAGCTAATCTAATTATGCTGACATGCGGGACCCATCAGTCAGGTTTGACCTGGACGTCTCCGTTGACTATGACATCACCCTGACGCATTGCTGACGGAATAAATTAATTACTGGATTTATTCTATTATAGGAAATTCCAGAATATAGTTCAAACTTCAAAAATTCATAACTATTAATCTGTAATTCCAAATGCAAAGATCTATATATGAAAAATGATCAAAAAAATCCATTCTATCCATTGGTACAGGTTTCATGCATGATAAAACAAGTAAACCTTGCTGTTTAAGCAGAATAAGATATTACACCTTTAGGGTTATTTTAAATGAGCTAGCATTTGAATCTTTGATTCAAATGAGTTCATCCCTTTTTGTTTCAGCTTGCATTAGGCCAACACACATCCATATTGCCATGTCATAGCATGCATCATATTGCTGCATATTGCCATGTGTGTTTATTTTCGGTATGTCTTTAAATGATAGGTTACGCCTCCCGAGGATAATCCGAATATCCGCTCGAAGGCAGTATCCTACCACCACTCCATCGAGCAAGCAACCCATTGATCATTCGATACAAACCCATGTTCTCGCTTACGCTCTTGTTTATTGCATTAAGACAACGTGATTCAACTTGTTGTGTGCTTGGTAGTTGAACCCACTTCCTTTGCATGACTGTCATTGCCACGATAACTAGATGAAACCCACTAGTATGTGTAGGAGTTGATTGAGCCATGTTTGTGATTCCTACCATGCTATGCTTGCTATGCTTAGAGTTGTGTCGAGTCGGCTCATCGGGATGATGAACTGGAGTGAAAGGTTGTGTCGGTTCGAGAGTGAAAGTGTTGAACACGTTTTGGTAAAGGTATCGATGAGAGGCCATGTAGGAGTACATGGTGGGTTGTTTCATTGAAGCCGTCCCTAAGAACTGAGTTTTGTGTTTGTGATCCATGAAGCAGTTACTACCACGCATTGGGCCCGAAACCAATGGACCCTCTCGGCTTCTTAACCACCCTTGTTCTCGGTCCGAGTTGCAAGTAGTTTACGGTGTTTGTAGCATCTCAGGGCCGCACGCGCTGACCTTAGGGGTGGGTTGTGTTGCGGTAGGCACGTGGCCCGTGTGCCGAGTGCCCGTTTGGTATCTCGAACCCTGCACACATCGTTCGGGCTGTATGGGAAACCTCGGCGGACTCCTGCGGATGGAACCGAATAGGCGATAAACTGGACTAGGGACTTGAGTGTTTAGGTAGGCTGTGGCCGACACCCACGTTGGGCTTCCGCTCGAAGGTTGCCGAGTACATGTCGTGTAAACGGCGGTAAGTGGTGAGCGTGTGTGAAGAAGTACACCCTGCAGGGTTAATATGATCTATTAGAATAGCCGTGTCCACGGAGAAGGACTTGGGTTGCCTATAACAGTTCATAGACAAGTGAATGGATACTACTAAAAGCCTCAAGATAAGTGTGAGTATCATGGATGGCCCTCTCGTGGGTTGACGAGAGAGGATCCACGGTGGAGTATTGTGATGGTGATTAGTGGACTGCGTGTGCGACAAATGCTTTTCAAGTGGTGTCACGTGGGATAGCTTAGCCAAGAGTCAAAGCTGGCTTCTGCAAATAACGCCACCACCTTCTTGAGAATGTGCATGTATGATAGGATTACGTGGTAAGACTTGTTGAGTACCTCCGTACTCATGTTTGTAATTAATGTTTTCACGACAACACTGCCCCTCCGATGGGTTTTATGTAGACCTTGACATCGACAGTGAACTAGCCACCGGTGGTGATCCAAGGCTTGTGAAGGGCCACTTTGTAGATAGAAGGGCTTCACAAGATTTCTTTCTTTCTAGAGTGCTGGTATTCCCGGCCCTTTTTGGGAAAGTTTGGGACCCTTCCCAATTAAAATTGGGGATTGGGCCTTCCTAGATAACCCTTTTTAATTCGGTTGAAAAAAGGAACCCTTTTGGGATTTAACCGTTAACGGTGATTTTTTCCGGGGGAAAAATTTGACTTTTTTTTCGGTTTAGGGGCCAGGGGCAACCCCGACTCCCCTTTAAAACCGTTAGGGCCCAACCCTTTTCCGGGTTATATGGCTTTGGGGGAAACCCGGCCTCGATTTTGAGAAAGACCCGGAAAATGTTTTTCACCCTTTCTTTTGGGGGTTTAAATTTTAAAAATTTGGGCCCCAAAGTTACCCCCCCTTTCCCTTGGGGGGCCCCAAAAAGGTTTTCCGCTTTAATTAAGGCCCCCAAACCTTTTGGGGAAAAAACTTTTCCTTCAAATTAAACCCCTTTTAAATCCGTTCCTAAACCCTTAAAGGTTTAAACCCAAGGAGAAAGGGCCCAAAAAGGGTTTCCCTGGGATTTAAAGTTTGTTTGGAAAACCAAGGGGAAAAGGCCCGGGCGGAACACCCCCAAAGGGGATTTCCCCGGGCCTTTCAAATTTTTTTGAAAACTTCCCGGGTTTTTAAAAACCCCCCTGTGACTGGCCCCCGGTTTTCCCCGTAAACCTTTTGAAAGGGCCCCGGGGAAATTTTGGGGCGAACCTTTTCCCAAAAAGGGTTGGAAAATTTAAACTTGGGAGGGGGGGTTTGGTTTAAAAACCCCAAGAGTTCCAAACCCCAAAAGGGTTTCCCAAACCACCCAACCCGGCGCACATTTTCCCGAGTTGGGCCCGCCCCCCCCTTTTAATTGCCCCAAACCCCTTATTCCCTTTCTTTATTTCCCGGGCCCCGGCCCCCCTTGGGCCCCCAATTTGGTTTGTTGGAGCCCTAAACCCCAATTAAACAAAAGTCACCTTGCCCAATTAAAAACAATCGGGAAGGCCTGCAAAATTTTCCCCGTTTTTAAAACCCCTTTTTACCTTTAAATGCCAACCCCTCCTTGATTGATATTGATTTGATTTAGACTGAACTAATCTGATACTTGTCAGATCAACGACCAGATGATCAGCTCACGATCCTCATCTTTTCCAAGATGGATTTGAGGTTGGGCTACCATCAAATCAAAATCAAGAACGGGACATTCCTAAACGGCCTTTGTTACTCGTTATGGCCAATACGAGTACACCGTCATGTCCTTCGGATTAACCAATGCTCCAGCCACCTTCTCTCGGTTAATGAACTCAATCTTCATGGAGTATTTGGATAAATTCGTCGGTATACCTCGATGATATACTCATCTACTCCAAGAATGAGGAAGAACATGCCGAACATCTAAGGCTAGTATTGATGAAACTTCGAGAGCACCGCTTTATGCCAAATTTCTAAGTGTGAATTCGTTACCGTATGACCTATCTAGGCCATGTAATCTCGGTAAGGGCATTGCTGTCAATCCCAAGCGAAGTTCAAGCCGCCCTGATCGGACTCCACCGAATCGGTCAAGCAAGTTCGAGTTTCTCGGTTTAGCGAGCTATTGCCGCCGCTCACGAGAATTTCTAAAGTTGCTAAACCTCTAACCGAACTCCTCAAGAAAGATAAGAAGTTCAATGGACGCCACAAGGCGAAGTTCAGCTTTCAGAACTGAAAAGACGCTCGACATCTCTGCTCCTGATTTGTTCCACCAGATTTTTCTAAGGACTTTATTATCTATTGCGACGCCTCGCGACAAGGACTAGGTTGCATACTCATGCAAGATCGCCATGTGATTGCCTACGCTTCTCGACAGCCAAGGCCCACATGAGGATAACTATCCCACACACGATCTAGAGCTTGCAGCAGAAGGGTTCATGCACTCAAAACCTGGCGACATTACCTTCTTGGTAATCGCTATGTAAATCTACATCGATCACCAAAGTCTGAAATACATCTTCACCCAACCGGATTTGAATCTCGTGCAAAGACGCTGGTCGAGTTGATTACAGATTACGACTTAGGAATATCTTACACCCTGTGCAAAGCTAATGTCATGGCTGACGACTAAGTCGCAAATCTTATTGTAACAATTTGATGTTACAACAAAGTCAACCATTTCTCCACGAGGAATTTCGTAAGCTTAATCTTCACATTGTTCCTCGAGGATTCCTTTCCACCCCGGTGGCGAAACCTACCTTACGGATCAGATCATCAAGGCAAGATAGATCCGGAATTTCCCGATCAAGAGAAACATCAAGAAAGGAGTCGCAGATTGTTTCTCCATTGATGAACAAGGTGTCGTGTTCTTTGGAGACCATCTAGTGGTTCCAAGGTGCGCAACCTGAGGCGATTGATCCTTAAGGAAGCTCATGACTCTCCTCTCACCATTCATCCCGTAGTACTAAAATGTATCAAGACCCACGCCAGAGGTTTTGGTGGACTAGGATGAAGAGAGAAATCGCTCAATACATTGCTAATTGCGACGTCTGTCGTCGGTTAAAGCAGTAACATCAACGGCCTCGCTGGTACCCTTCAACCTTTGGCTATTCCTGAATGGAAATGGGATAAAATCGGTATGGATTTCATTACCGGGTTTCCCAGGACCAAGAGAGGGAATAATGCTATCTTCGTTGTCGCCGATCGCCTTTCCAAAGTAGCCCACTTCCTACCCGTCAGTGAGAGTATAACCGCTAGCCAGCTAGCTGATTTGTACATCTCTCGAATAGTGTCTCTTCATGGTGTTCCATTGGAGATTAACTCGACCGTGGAAGTTTCTTCACCTCTCGATTTTGGGAAAGTTTCCAAATGCTATGGGAACTCGCTCTCCTTTAGCACCGCATTCCATCCTCAATCAAGTGGTCAAGTAGAACGAGTCAATCAAATCCTAGAGGATATGCTTTGAGCTTCGTCATCTCTTTCGCATGAATTGGGAGAAATGCCTTCCATTCGCCGAAGTTCGCTTATAACAATAGTTATCAAGCTAGCTTGGGCAAAGCTCCTTCAAGTTCTTTATGGACGGAAATGTCGAACGCCTCTTAAGCGGTCGAAACCGGGAGAGACAACTCTTTGGCCCGGATATGATTCAGAAGCGAGAGAGCAGGTTCGCTGTTATTCGTGAGAAATTGAAAACAGCCCAATCTCGCCAAAAGAGCCAATATGACCGCAAGCATAAGCCTATGGCTTATGAAATTGGCGAGAAGGCTTATCTTCGGGTTACTCCTTTGAAGGGAACCCATCGATTCGGTATCAAAGGCAAGTTGGCTCCTCGTTACATTGGACCCTTTCGCATTCTTGCCAAACGAGGAGAAGTTGCCTACCAATTGAACTACCTCCGCATCTTCCAGAGTCCATGATGTCTTCCACGCTTCCCAACTCAGCGTTGCTTCTCGGATCCTATCCTTGGAGTGGACCACTAAACGCTTGATCTCCAAGATAACCTCACCTATCGAGAATATCCCGTTCAGATTCTTGATCAAGCCGAGCGTACCACTCGACGCCGAATATCAAGTTTCTAAAGGTTCAATGGTCAAACCATTCCAAGCAAGAAGCAACTTGGGAAAGGGAGGATCGCCTTCGACTTGAGTATCCCACCTTTTCGCAATGATCCTAAATCTGGGACGAGATTCTTTTGAGTGGGGGTGAGTTGTCACATCCTAGCTAGTACATGCATTAGTGTGTGCATCATGTTTAACTTTCATTGAAATTTGAAATGGGGAAGACAGAACCCCGTAACCCTTTTTAATCCAACTAGGGTTTACTAAAATTATTTTCAATGAACCTCAAATGCCCTTCTAAAATGCTCATCACCTTTGCTTTGGTTGAGCCTCCGCCAAAAGTGGTGCACAATTTTCTAGGTCATCCTAAGGTCTTTGAATTAAATCATAAGTATTTGAGTTTGGGCATTTAAAATTATATAAAATATTTCAAATGCCCAAATATTCCCAAACCAAAATGTTTCATGTTGGAAATATTCCAACTATGGACCAGGAGCAGTTTGGTGATTTTTGAAGCTGTTTTAGTATTTTTAAAAACTCCACAAAGTTGCAAAAAAATAGAAAAAGAAAAACAGTATGGAAATACTTACTCGGCGCCTACTAACTGCCCACTGCCGGCCTAGCCCAGCACTGGCAAGGCCAATGAAGCTGCTTGGCTCGGCAGCAGGCAGTGCTTCGGCTCATGGCGAGCACCGCATGGGTGCCCCACGCACCTGACTCGTCCGCCTCGCTGCTCCCTCACCGAGCGACCACGCGGATCACGCCCATTCTTTCCCCCGAGCCTCCGACACCTCTCTTCCTCCCGGCTGCCTCCCTCGGCCTCCCCGCCATGGCCGACGCCACCTGCAGCCACGCCGTCGCCGTAGTCGCGCTCCCCGCCGTCCGTGTCCGTCTCGCCGTGTCTAGGAGCTCCGCCGCCTCCTCTACGCCGAGCTAGCCGAGCCCCAAGCGCTCAAGTAGCCCGAGGCCACCAGAACCGACTTCGCCGATCCCGCTGTCCGCGGAGATCCCTTCAACGCCGCCGTGTCAGACCCGGCCCGTCCCCAGGCCACGCCGTTGCCTCCACGAGTGCCCCGTGAGCCTAGCTACCCCCTTCCTTCCTCTCTCGCGCTCGAGCTTTGTAGCGACCAGACGAAGATCACCAGACCTTGCCGCTGGAGCTCGTCGCGACGCGTGCTCCGGCCATCCTCCGCCACCTCTCGGTGTCCATCGTGACTCACCACATTGCGAGGGTCCAACCATACACTCCCGTGACCTCACCGCACACCCTAGCCTCGAGTTTGCCTCCACCGAACTCGCGGCCGCCTAGGTCGCCGCCGGGCCGATTCCGCCGCCCGAGCTCAAACTAACTCCACCAAGAGCTGCGGTTTGTCCCGACTCACCTAGATGCCTCCGCGACCCATTTGGTCGCCGAATGGCCAATCCACTTCCACCGCCCGGCTCGGGCTCGCTGGCGGCTAAACGCCG
The DNA here is from genome assembly GCA_021605205.1 of Aegilops longissima. NCBI lineage: Eukaryota > Viridiplantae > Streptophyta > Magnoliopsida > Poales > Poaceae > Aegilops > Aegilops longissima. The sequence continues at coordinate 45,550,228 of CM038679.1, read as the reverse complement.
GTGCAGCCGACGTTGACTTTGACCACGGTGGGCCTGGTTGACTCTGTTGAGTCATGATGTGGGGCCCACTCAGTTAACTAATTAGGATTAGTTTTAATTAAATTTTAGCTAATCTAATTATGTCGACATGCGGGACCCATCATCAGGGTTGACCTGGACGCCTCCGCTGACTATGACATCACCTCGACGCATTGCTTGACGTAATAAATTAATTACTGATTTATTCTATTATAGGAAATTCCGAATATAGTTCAAACTTCAAAAATTCATAACTATTAATCAGAACTCCAAATGCAAAGATCTATATATGAAAAATGATCAAAAAATCCATTCTATCCATTGGTACAGGTTTCATGCATGATAAAACAAGTTAATCTTGCTGTTTAAGCAGAATAAGATATTACACCTTTAGGTTATTTTAATGAGCTAGCATTTGAATCTTTGATTCAAATGAGTTCATCCCTTTTGTTTCAGCTTGCATTAGGCCAACACACATCCATATTGCCATGTCATAGCATGCATCATATTGTTGCATATTGCCATGTGTGTTTATTTTCTATGTCTTTCGTGATAGGTTACGGCCCGAGGATAATCCGAATATCCGCTCTCAAGGGCGATCCTACCACCACTCCATCGTGCAAGCAACCCATTGATCATTCCGATACAAACCCATGTTCTCGCTTCGCTTTTGTTTCTTGCATTAAGACAACGCGATTCAAACTGTTGTGTGCTGCGGTAGTTGAACCCACTTCCTTTGCATGACCTGTCATTGCCACAAGAATTAGATGAAACCCACTAGTATGTGTAGGAGTTGATTGAGCCATGTTTGTGATTCCTACCATGCTATGCTTGCTATGCTTAGAGTTGTGTCGTCCGGCTCATCGGGATGATGAACTGGAGTGAAAGGTTGTGTCGGTTCGAGAGTGAAAGTGTTGAACACGTTTTGGTAAAGGTATCGATGAGAGGCCATGTAGGAGTACATGGTGGGTTGTTTCATTGAAGCCGCCCCTAAGAACTGAGTTCTGTGTTTGTGATCCATGAAACAGCTTATTACCACGCATTGGGCCCAAACCAATGGACCTTCTCGCTTCTTAACCACCCTTGTTCTCATCCGGAGTTGCAAGTAGTTTCGTGTTTGTAGCATGTCGGGGCCGCGACGCAACGCTGACCTTAGGGGTGGGTTTTGTTATGTAGGCACGTGGTCGGTGTACCGAAAGTGCCGCTTGGTATCTCGGGAACCCCGCACACATCGCTCGGGGCTGTATGGGAAACCTCGGCCGACTCCTCATGGATGGAACCTGAATAGGTGATAAACCTGGACTAGGGACTTGAGTGTTTAGGTAGGCTGTGGCCGACACCCACGCTGGGCTTCCGCTGAAGGTTGCCGAGTACATGTCGTAAACGGCGGTAAGTGGTGAGAGCGTGTGTGAAGAAGTACACCCTGCAGGGTTAATATGATCTATTCAATAGCCGTGTCAACGGAGAAGGACTTCGGGTTGCCTATAACAGTTCATAGACAAGTGAATGGATACTACTAAAAGCCTCAAGATAAGTGTGAGTATCATGGATGGCCCTCTCGTGGGTTGACGAGAGAGGATCCATGGTGGAGTATTGTGATGGTGATTAGTGGACTGCAGCGACAAATGCTTTTCAAGTGGTGTCATGTAGGATAGCTTAGCCAAGAGTCAAAGCTGGCTTGTTGCAAATAACTCCACCACCTTCTTGAGAATGTGCATGTATGATAGGATTCGTGGTAAGACTTCTTTGAGTACCTCCGCACTCATGTTTGCTTAATTAATGTTTTCAGACGACAACACCGCCCCTCCGATGGGTTTTATGTAGACCTTGACATCGACGAGTGAACTAGCCACCTGTGGTGATCCAAGGCTTGTGAAGGGCCACCAGAGATAGAAGGGCTTCAAGCTTTCTTTCTTTCTAGAGTCTGTACTGCACTAGTTTGCTTCCGCATGTGCTTGTATGTTTGTATGATTTGAGTGTTGGGTCATGTGACCCCTACCGTATGGATATAGTTATGTATGGCTCCTGAGCCTCTTAAATAAAGTACTTTGAGTTGTAGAGTTTTGTTGTGATGCTTTGTTGTATTTACTCATATCGGGCATATTAGTGTATGATTGAAATGCTTGGTATGAGTGGGATCCGACAAACTAGTTGTTTATCCTTGGCAGCCTCTCATATGGGGAAATGTAGTCTTGTGCTTCGAGCGATAGTAGTCCGCTTCAGCCCGGTTCACCGAGTCCTGCTAGCCCAAAGACTATCGCTTGGACACTTGATCGCCGGCATGTGTTTCACTTTCCTCTTATGTCTGTCCTTCGGGAAATGTCACGGTGATATTCGAGTCCTGCTTAGCTGCTACAGCCCGGGATACCGGAGTCCTGTTAGCCCAGTGCTACAGCCCGAATTCATACATTGATGACCGACATGCTCGATGTGATTCATGTATGCCTGTCCCCATAGGTTAGCGCCGCTTTGGGTTCACGACTAGCCATGTTGGCCCGGGTTCTTTGTCATGTGGATGCTAGCGACACTATCATATACGTGAGCCAAAAGACGCAAACGGTCCCGGGCCATGGTAAGACGACACCTGTGGGAATACCATGCGTGAGGCCGCAAAGTGATATGAGGTGTTACCGGCTAGGTCGATGTGACTTGGAATCGGGGTCCTGACAAAGACTTGCGTCGATTCCATGCCAGAAATGTGAAGAGTCAAGCCTTCCAAGAGGGAGATTTGGTCCTCCGAGTGGATCAACAGAAACCACACAAGCTCGCTCCCGCTTGGGAAGGTCCCTTCATCGTCACAAGAGTTCTCCACAACGGAGCGTATCATCTCTACAACGTTGATCGCCAGATCGACGAGCCTCGAGCTTGGAACGCGGAGCTGCTCCGCACCTTTTACACTTAATACTCACTCGGTTGAGATGTAATAAAAGTACTTTTGTAGTTTGTTTATCTAAGACAAGAACGTTATAATTTTCCCAAAGATTGTTATTACTTTACTGTTGAAATTTCCTCCAGCAGGGCTTAGTTGCGAATCCGGTTCGCCTATGTTTGTAAAAATCCTTTCCGAGTGGCGCAGCCTCTCACTCTGGGATTAGCTGCGAATCCGCTTCGCCTAAGTATTCAAAATCCCACCGAATGGTGAGCCGCCTCCCACTGGGGCTTAGCTGCAGTCCAAGTACTCGCCTAAGTATTCAAAATCCTACCGAGTGGTGAGCCGCCTCCCACTCGGGGGCTTAGCTGCAGTCCAAGTACTCGCCTAAGTATTCAAAATCCTACCGAGTGGTGAGCCGGCCTCCCACTCGGAGGCTTAGCTGCAGTCCAAGTACTCGCCTAAGTATTCAAAATCCCATCGAGTGGTGAGCCGGCCTCCCACCTGATAGCTGCAGTCCAAGTACTCGCCTAAGTATTCAAAATCCTATCGAGTGGCGAGCCAGCCTCTCACTTTCGGAGGCTTAGCTGCAGTCCAAGTACTCGCTAAGTATTCAAATCCTACCGAGTGTGAGCCAGCCTCCCACTGGGGCTTGCAACAGCCCAAGGATTCACTTAACATCCAAAATAATGAAAATCGCATGATCTGCACGAGGTGCAGGTCGACCGCTACCTTCTCCTTCAAAGCTACGCCATAAAATCCCACCGAGTGAGAGCAAAACTCCCACTCTGGGCTTAGCAGCAGCCAGTGCTCGCCTAAGTAATAGAAATCCCACCGAGTGAGAGCAAACCTCCCACTGGGCTTAGCTACAGCCCAGCCTCCGCCTAAGTAATAGAAATCCTACCGAGTGGAGAGCAACCTCCCACTCGGAGGCTTAGCTGCAGCCCAAGGCTCGCCTAAGTAATAGAAATCCCACCGAGTGGAGAGAAACCTCCCACTCGGAGGCTTAGCTGCAGCCCAGTGCTCGCCTAAGTAATAAAAATCCTACCGAGTGGAGAGCAAACCTCCCACTAGGAGGCTTAGCTGCAGTCAGTGCTCGCCTAAGTAATGGAAATCCTACCGAGTGGAGAACAAACCTCCCACTCGGAGGCTTAGCTGCAGCCCAGTGCTCGCCTAAGTAATAAAATCCTACCGAGTGGAGAGCGAACCTCCCACTGGAGGCTTAGCTGCAGCCCAAAGCTCGCCTAAGTAATAAAACCTTACCGAGTGAAGAGCAAACCTCCCACCGGGCTTAGCTGCAGTCCAGTGCTCGCCTAAGTAAGGAATTCATCCCAATCCGCAAGGACGACGAGGTGCAGGTCGACTGTTACCTTCTCCTTCGGAGCTTCGCCACAAGTACAACGTACGGTCCATCCCAATCCGCAAGGACGACGAGGTGCAGGTCGATCGCTACCTCCTCCTTCGAGCTTCGCCACAAGTACAACGTCGGTTCATCCCAATCCACAAGGACGACGAGGTCACGCATATCAGGTTCCATCTCTACCGCAGGATAGATGAAGCACAAGTCGACCGGAGTTTCAACGAATATCTTCCAATGAGGAACAAAGTTCTCTCAAGGCAAACAAAGCATGTTAAAGGATAAATCAAGTTCGGATAAACGCCCCACGGATCCAAAGGTGCTCAGCGTTAAGCCCGTTAAAGTTTATCGCCATAAAACCACTCGGCATTCCGAGGAAAATTTAAGGTGGACTTAGAAGTTTTTACCTCCGTGAAGGACCGGAAGGTGCAACAAACTGGTCGAGGTCGATTCCGCCGGCAATACGGGTAGTAGCAGCGATGAAAGTCTCCATGAAAGATCTGAAGTCGTGCTTCCCGGTGTTGGCAACCTTGAGAGACACCAGCTTGTCCTCTTGGCGCTTCCTTGCAAGGGGACACGAACCATAGATAGAGCAACATCAGCACCACACCGCGTAAGACTTTTTCCATTCTTGCACTCGACTTGGGATCTCATTCACCGAGTCATCGTGGATTCAAGGTCATTCTAAGGCCCGATCCGCCAGAGTCGAGTCGATCCGCGACATCGCAACTTTCAATGAAAGCAAGATAATCCACCACGCTAGCAACGCGAGACTCCAATGGAGCACATTCATAGTAGCTTCGTCCTTCACACGAGAGTTGATGGGGTCCAAGCTGGTTTCCACTGACCGGTTTCTTCTTCAAGTTTTGACCGAATTCTGAAAACACAACTCGACTAAAAATAACGATCATGTGATGAGCCGGTGATAGCAAGACAATGGGTAAAAGAGATTACCTTCAAGCATGAGAAACAGCTTCTTGGCGAGCCCTCCAAGATAAATCTCCGTGTCATTTCGCTTCCCCGCCAGCCAGCCTTGTCGACAGAGCAATCTTGTCGTTCTTCACGACTAACTTCCTTGTTAGCCACACAAGAGCGGCTTTCAGCTTGGCATTTTCATCTTCAAGTTTGTCGACCGAGGCAAGTTTCTTCAGCGAGCTTTGTTTTCTCCAAAGCCGCTTTCAGTGCCTCCGCAAGGTCAAGGTCCTTCTTCTTCAAAGTCTCTTCCAGCTTTATCTGCAAAGCAACAATGAGAACAGAGTTGAGAATGAACAGAAAAACAAAGGCAGTTGTCAAAAGTTCTCACCAGCCATACCTTTTGCTTCATCCTTTGCCTTCTGCAAATTCTCCTTAGCAAGCTTCAAATCGAGGTTGAGTTGGATCTGTTTGTTCTCTAACTCAGTATAGCGAGCCACAAGCTCGCAAGATTTCTACAAAGAGTCAACCAACGAAAGACATCAAAGACAGATCACTTCCGAGTGATTAAGGAAAAATAGTAGCATTTCTAAGACTACATCGAATCAAAACATTCAAAGTAGTCTCGGGATTACACCCAGCGGGTGCACTCAGCAGGTTTCCCACTGGTTTTACTAATTTGGTTCACCAACACCAAAAGAGGCAAAAGGTTATGTGTCGCGGTCACCGCGATAAAAAAACAACACACAGTTCTTTAGACTATAGTCGATCGCACGCAATGACCATAGTCTCGGGATTAAACCCAAGGGTGCACTCAGCGTGCCCCCACCGGTTTTACGGTTCCATTCGACTTGGTCCGTCCGTGTCGAGTGAAGAAGTTCACAAGATAAAGACTATAGCCGATCGCACGCATTTGACCATAGTCTTGGGATTACACCCGGTGGTGCACTCAAGCGTGCCCCACAAAAATTAATCGACACACCCACCCAAAGGGTGTATAGATATGGAAATCTCCAGAAGGAAGTAGTTTCAGGTAGCATATCCTAACAAAGCAAGCAACGATCGACTTACTTGGACATTGCTCTGGAGAGCTGAACTAGCATCATAGGCTGCCTGGCTAGCCTCTCGGACCGCTTTCACTTGCTCCATCATGATCCCTGCCTGGCGTATGGCCTCCTTAGGAGCACTCACTTGGTCTTCCGGGACGTGGTGTATAGCAAAGAGAGATTGTGGATCAGCAATCGACGAAGTGGGTCGGCACTTGTCACGGTACAGCAAAGACACGAAGTCAGTGGGGTTGTCTCCCTCGAAACCAGCGCCTCAGAATCGCCATGATCGAGCAGCCTTGCCAAGAGGCACTCTCTTGTTCTTCCTCTTCCTCAATGATGCGCTCCTCATCATCGGGGAGATCAATGACGGAGGCGGAACTACAAGAAAGATTCAAAAGTAAACATGGAAGTCCAATCGACTAAAAGCTCCAATGACTAAAAGTGAAACCTCGAGATCATACCAAGGTTGGAGGTGGCAGCATTCTCCATTTCCTGATCTTCGTGCTTGGCTGAAGTCTCGAGGTAGCGGCATCAGAGATTTCAAGAATCGGCTGATCACCATCAAGTCGACCAAAAGTTCACTCATGTTGAATAAGGAAATACAAGGTTCTGTTGGTTACCCGGAGATGGTGGGGATGACCATCCGCATCTTGGGCAGGGCCTTCGCCGGCTTTGACGATGTTGCTCGAGGTTGCTTCGGCGATTTCTCAGTCGGCACAGGGGAAGTTGTCCTAGGTCGCTTCGTCGACTGCCTAGTGGGCACAACAACTTTACCGCGCCCGGCCGCCGGGTCATGCGTCAACTGGGACATTCCCTCCGAGCGAGGAGGATCGACCTCTTCCTCCTCTTCCTCCTCCTCCTCCTCTTCATCAGAGCTGTCATCCCCCTCATCCTCCTCGCCGTTGGACTCCCATTCCTCCTGACTTTCACCTCCACTTCCTTCTTCTTCTTCGACTGTTTCCTGCGCCCCGTTGGGCATCGAGTACATCTCAGTGGTGACCTAGAAGACAACAAAACAAGGCGAAAGTCAGTCGACGAATTGGCATCTAGATAGAATGAATGCAGCCGAATCACAGTCAAAGATAAGTGGTTGTACCTTCTCTACTTCGTAAGTCTGGTCGAGTGGTGGAATCCTCCTAGCTCCGCGAGGGTTATCTTTGTTTCCAGTGATGGCAGTCATCCACTTCTCCAGCATGTCGTCATCGACCTCCTCTGGATGGACCCGAGTGGTATCATCCGTACCAGAGTACATCCACATCGGATGACCTCGGTATTGGAGTGGCTGAATACGCCGTCGGAGGAAAACCTCCAGGAGATCCATGCCGGTCACCCCGTCGTGAATGAGCTGGACTACGCGCTCCATCAGCAATTTTACTTGGGCCTTCTCCTCTGGTAACACCTTTAGGGAAGATGGCTTGTTCACTCGACTCATGGAGAAAGGAGGGAGCCCAATGATCGCCCCAGCCGGGCTGGTCTTGGCAAGAGAACCAGGTCGATCGCCACCCTCTAACCGAGTCGTGGAGAGTCATAGCCGGAAAGGCGCTTTCCCCTCATCCGGACCCCGAGTCCCCACACATCTGGATTACTTGGGTTCTCTCGTCATTCGGTTCGCTTTTCTTCACCGTCCGAGAGCGACAGTGAATATGTGCTTGAAGAGACCCCAGTCGGTCGACAACCCAAGAAGTTTTCGATAACGAAATGAAAGCAGCAAGGTAGACAATGGAGTTGGGAGGAAATGATGGAGTTGCGCCCAAAAAGTTCAAAACGCCCGGAAAAAAGATTCGTGGCAGAAAATCCCGATCTCGTGGGTGGCCAGGAGAACGCACTCACCCTCTTCAGTTGCGGTTGCCACTCCGTTCCCCTAAGCCTCGCCGACCCATGGGGATCAGTCCTTCATTGGCCAGATCGGTGAGGTCCTTCTCGGTGATGGTCGAGCGGATCCAGCCTCCTTGGACCCAGCCTTGCGGCAATTTGGACCGCTGAAGAGGATCCGCCTGACTGGCGCTCTCCCTTAGCCTTCGCCGCCGCTTTCTTCACCTGCTCGGGGCTACAGTCTTCTCCTTCACCATGGTCCCCGACGAAGCAAGTACTGAGCTACGGCGCTGGACAGGCTAAGAGCGCAGCGAGAAGGTTTGGAGGCGGAGGGAGGAGAAGATTGAGGTCGCACTGTTCAAAATACCCTGTCCGACGCTTTATATGGGGCCGCTTGCGGCAATCCCACAAATCCAAGAATAGCGCCAGAGACGCGATCGTGGCAAAAAAGGCGGCCAAGATCGAGGCGCCATCGCCTTATCCCATCCGAAAGTGCGCAGTTTTCTCGCTTCGCTTCCCAAAATTCAGATCTCGCAAATCCGCTAACCGCGGAGCAACCCGTCAGATAGCAGATTTCCTCCGATCCGTCGCTCGAAATCCTCAAGTTCACAGAGTTCACTCGACAAAAGCGTGAAGAATGGATCAAGGCGATCGAAAGAGAAGTTGATGCCATCACTAAAAGGTCGTTGATCCCAGAGTAAGACACACTCGCAACACGAAGAACAGGTCGAAAAGATTATCAACTCCTTCCTCACTCAAACCTCGATCCATTCGGGGCTAATGATGAAGTCATGTACCAGGGTAGGGTCATAGACCTGCCCAAAGGTACCCTCCACAAGGACACTCGCAAGAGAAGCGGCCTTCCAATGACCTGGTAGGTTTCCATTCGACGATTCAAAGACACTGACCATGAAGACCCACCCGACCACCAGAGTCCAAGAGCCACTCGGTGCCCAAACGGTCTCAGAAGTTAAATAGTCTTTATGATCATAATGACACTTTATGTAAGGCGTTACTAAGAACGGCTAGCCTTAACGCACCTTAAACCTCTCATGGGCTGGCTGGGGTCCCGCGACTCTATATAAGCCACCCCTCCACAAGTAGAAGGGTTCGCACCCGTAACACATACACATATAATCCAATGACCGCCTCCGGCCCGAGACGAGGGCTATTACTTCCTTCGAGAAGGGCCTGAACTCAGAAATCCCTTGCGTATACAACTACTCCATAGCTAGGATCTTGCCTCTCCATACCTACCCCCCATTCTACTGTCAGACTTAGAACCACGACGGTGCCTACCTCTCGATACATACAATAACCATGAAGGCAAGGTAGTTAAGTACGAGATACACAGGGTATGATGTAGGTCAAACCTAGCAATCCGAGCATGTGGGAGGGAATCCTGACAACGCATGAGCTCGAGCTTTGGTTGAACGACATGTGACGGTGACCGGCCCTAACACGAACTAGGAGGAATCCATTCATGGCCAACACATACCCCTCGTTATCGGTCAAAGGGATGATGTATATACACTCGAGGAGCCCACAAATATGCGTGTCATCACAAAAAACCGCACAAGGGAGACGTGGTCGATTAGAAGACCCCGTATACACTGCATGCGGCCCGAAAATATGTATGTGTACGGTGGTGTGTGATGTGTTTAAATCCCGAATGCGCAACTGATACGTCTCCAATGTATCTATAATTTTTTATTGTTCCATGTTGTTTTATTACCAATCTTGGATGTTTTATAATCATTTTATAGTCATTTTATATCATTTTTGGGTCTAACCTATTGACGTAGTGCCAACTGCCAGTTGCTGTTTTTTTCATGTTTTTTACATCGCAGGAAATCAATATCAAACGGAGTCCAAATGCCACGAAACTCCACGATGATTTTTTATGGGCCAGAAGGAAGGCAATGGGCCCTGGTTGCACCTGGTGGGTTGTGCCCACCTTGGGTGCCCCCCGTACCGCCTCTTTGCTCTATAAATACCCCCAAAATACCGTGAACCCCGGGAGTCGATTTAAATATTCATCCAGCCACCATGATAGTCCGTAACCACCAGATCAATCTAGACACCATCACGGAGGGTTCACCACTTCCATTGGTGCCTCTCCGATGATGCGTGAGTAGTTCTTTGTAGACCTTCGGGTCCGTAGTTAGTAGCTAGATGGCTTTCTCTCTCTCGCTGAATTCTCAATACAATGGTCTCTTGGAGATCCATATGATGTAACTCTTTTTGCGGTGTGTTGTTGGGATCTGATGAACTTCGAGTTTATGATCAGTTATATATTTTTATATCCATGAAAGTTATTCGAGTTTCTTCGATCTCTTATATGCATGATCTCTTATAGCCTCGTGTTTCTTGTCCGATATTTGGGGTTTGTTTGGCCAACTTGATCTATTTATCTTGCAATCGGAAGAGGTGCCCGGTAGTGGGTTCGATCTTACAGTGCTTGATCCCAGTGACAGAAAGAACTACAAAAAAAAGACACATCCGCGACATTTTGGGCCGATCAAATTTTTTTCTGTCATACTTATGACACTTCTATGAAGATAATTGTGACAAAACACGGTATCATCATAGATGTGGTGGGGTCCTACTTCTATGACAAAAAATTATGACAGAAAATGGGCTTTTCGTCCTGGGCGGGCCGGAGACGCTGCTGCATGACATTCTTTGGGCCATCCATGACTGAAAAAACCATGGTAGAAGCGAGGGCGCGGAAAATATTGGGGAGTCCCCGGTTACGGTGGGTGGTCGGGGGCCGAGCGATGCGCGTTTTTCTCGTACGTACGCGCGTGTGTGTGAGGCGTTGGGCTCTAACTAAACCCGAGCGAGGCATTGGGCTCTAACTGAATCCGAGCGATTGCCTTCAGAGGCTACGCTTCATCAACCCGAGCGATCGATCGATGGTGTTAATCAACCCGATCAAGCGATTCCTTTGCTCTGCTGCTAACTGAAGCCGATCGATGCCGCCTCGGATGAACAAAGGAGTGTTGCGGGGGTTCGATGAATAGTTCCCGGTGGGGTGGATGAACAGGACCCTGTGGTGTTGCCTCTGGATGAACATTGAGTGTTGCTGGGGGGTTTGGGTGAACAGTTCCCAGTGGGGGTGGATGAAAAGGACCCTGATCGTTCGAGCCGGTTGGGGCTGGATGAACAGGACCCCGTGGAGGGCAGGATGAACAGGACCACCCCGTGGAGGGCAGGATGAACAGTAGACTGGGGAGGGCAGGATGAACAGTAGCCCGTGGAGGGGTGGTTTAACAGGAGCCCGTGGAGAGGGCTAGTTGAACAGTAGTCGGTGGAGAAGTGCTTGGTGGAGGCTGGATGAACAGTCGCAGGTGGAGGCTGGAGGAGGTCGACGGTGGATGAACAAAGAGTCTGTGGCGGCCGGAGGGGTCGATGGTGGAGATGAACAGATCCCGTGGATTCTCGCTTATGGCACGCCACACGCCCCGACGAATAGGACCCCCATTACGACCGTGAAGGCCCAACACAAGTCCGCTTCTCCGCTTTTGCGGCACGCCACACCCTCCCGATCAACAGACCCCGTTTTCACCATAGGAGGTCCGCTTCTCCGCTTTGCGGTATGCCGCACTTCCCGATGAACAGGATCCTGTTTCAACATGGCCGGTCGAACACAAGGTCGCTTCTCCGCTTCTGCGATACGTCAGCCTCGCTTCCATCGGCTATTCCGCCCAAGCACTCCCGATGAACACGACGACGCATTCCGTTCCGACCCAGCCGGTTAGCTCCCCATGAACACCACGACGACGCTATTTATCCGTTCAGACCCAGCCATGTACATGAGCCCTGGCCGTACGTATGCGCGAGTAGGCATTCGAGACCCTGCCCGTATGTACGCACATGGTCGTATTTTCTTTCTTGCACCACGGCATATGCGTGCGTGTACATGCTACGTGTGCGCCTCTACTACGACGCGTCGCGTTTCTACAATGACCAAAGATGTACGCATACACGCTCACGACTAGAATGACAACGCCACGACGCTTCACCAGGTGGGTCCCGACCGTTAGGCACTTCCTTGCGTGCGAAGATGTAGCTGGTGGGTCCCAGCAATGGGGGGCGAATCGTTTTTTTGCCCGACGCACTTCCTTGCGTGTGTAGATGTAGCTGGTAGGTCCCAGCAATGGGGAAATGTTTTTTCGCGAATACAGCTGCCCGTCCGTGGGTCCTCGCTGTCGTGGAGGAATAATTATTTTGCGCGTAATAAGGAGGCACTTCCTTGCTGCGGCCGTGGACCCAACTGTCAGCCTATCCACGATAGTCCACGCCCATGGAAGCCGCCTTGACCACGCTGACCACGCCAAGGCCGAGAGCGCACAGGCGGTGGACGACGGCGAGGCCTAGGAAGGGGCGACCTTGAGCCGGGAAGACGCGATAAAGGAAGCCAGCGAGAGGAGTCTGAGGGTTCACCGTCCGCTGCGGTGTGAGGCTGCCGCCGCAGGCCTGGCCAGCCAGCTGGAATAGTAGGGCGGTGAGGCCTCCGCAACAAGACAGCCGCCACGGGAGGCGGGACCATGCGGCACGACCGGCGTTGCTTTGGGCGGCTGGAGCAACAAGACCAGAGGTTGAAGAAGCACTACGGCCGTTGGATGGACATCATACGCTCACTAGAGCTAGAATCGTGCATATTGACTAAGTTGACAAAGCCCTCCGTCCCGTCCAACTTAGTAGGCCCACAAGTCAGCCTCCCACTATACCGGGTCCCGGCTAGCGGGGGGAGTATTCATTTTTTTGTGCATAATAAGGACACACTTCCTTGCGTGCGAAGATATAGCTGGTGGGTCCGAGCTGTCAGCGTCAAGGTAACATTTTCTTCACGAAATACAGAGGCCCTTTCGGTGGGTCCCGGATGTCGTGGAGGAATCATTATTTTGCGCTGTAATAAGGAGGCATTTCACGTGCGGCCGTGGACCCAGCTGTCGGCCTCTCCACGCATGACCCAGCCAGATGCATGTCGGTCGTTGACCATGTTGAGCAGGCCGCGCCGAGAGCACGAGGGCGGTGGACGACGGCGAGGCCTAGGAAGGCAACGACATGGAGGCAGGGAAGACTCGGCAATTGTTTCCCACGCATAGGGGGGTACGACTGTATGAGGGTTTATCGTCTGCTCATTGTCACGGAGAATAACAGCAGGTGTGGGTGAGTAGAGGGATGGCTAGGCCAGCGATGGGAGTGCAAAGGGGTGGTGAGGCTCACGCGACAAAGACAGCCAGCCATGGGGAGGAGGGAGCAGCAGTCCTTCGGGCGCTTGTTTGAGCGGGCCGAGCAGAAGAGCAGAGATTGAAGAAGACGACTACCGTTGGATGGACATCCAACACTATTGCTTGTGTGTCAACCTTTTTAGGAAAGCCTCAAATCTGTGGAAAACAGCTTGCTGTTCCCATCTGCCATTATTTCTAATAATTTACAGCCCATTTGCTAATTCTTAAGGTTTTTTGGAGCCCATATTCTTTTGTTAGCATTACAGCCCATATTGTGGCTACGGTTTAAAAATTATACATAATTTTGCATATTTCAAAAGGGTCCGAACTGTTTTTAATCCCGAAATTTCGAGTCACATTCAAACTGATTTTAAAAATAAAAGTATATCAATATAAAATCCAACAAATTGTCCACACATAAAAATTAATGCAATTTAAAATCTCGAAATGAAAAAATGAAATTTGAAACTAATTGCCGGTTTGATGTGTTTTAAAAATGTACAACCCATTTCTCATTACTGATAGGCCATTTTCTCGTCCAGCTAAATGAAGCTCTCCTCGTCTTGAAAGATTTGCAGCCCAACAGGCCTGACAAAGCGACTTACTTGGCAAATCACAAAAAAAACTGGGTTAGCCATTTTCAGAAAGAAAGAAAAAACTACTGGGCTGGTCTCTGGTAAACATAAAAGAGAAGGCTGTCTAGACAGCCAGAGTGCCCTCGCATGCCGGCTTGACACCTCGCTTCCATCTAAAAACAAATTAGATAAATGCCACTCCAATTATGGCGATTCATAAAATGCCACCGCAATTTCCAAACTTTGAAAAATGCCACTCGCAATTTTTGCAAACTTTGGAAAACGCCACAGCAATTTGCAAACTTTGAAAACGCCATTCCAGACTTCAAAATGCCACCGAAATGGCATGAAATGTCATTTTCAAAGTTTGAAATTGCAGTGGCATTTCTGAAACACCAGATTTGGAGTAGCATTTATCAAATTAACCCAAAACAAAAATAACAGGCGAGCTCTTTGGGTCCCTCGGTGTCACCAAGACGCCAGCAATTCTCTCGCTTATTGACTATGTTGACAATGGCATGGGACCCGGATGTCGAAATCCATTAGGAGGAGCCATTTTTATTGGCTTGAAATAAGGAGGCACTTGCTTGCATCGCCATGACCTTGGTGGGTCCTCGTCATCCTCTCCACGCATAATCATCTCCCGATTGTGTACACGCCAACTTGGTTGGCCCACAAGTCAGCCTCTAAACCCGTGGAGGACAAATACAACCCATTTAAAAAATAACAGCCCATTCCATACGCTCAAACGGAAAGTTCAACATTCGAGCAAAGTAATGTGTCCGATCCACATATAGAGTAATCGAACTTCCACGCTGACAACCATCATAGCCAAGTTAACTATCTACTCCCACTAATACTCAAGTAGCATACAAGTACTAACTATACGATGCCGCCGCCATCTGCGGTACATGCTAAATGCCAAGACCGGCGTCCTCCGCCTTTGCCCTGACTTGCCAGAGGTGCGATAGGGCTGTTGCTGCGCGCTGGCCCTTTCCATGCCGGGCGTGGTCCACCGGAAGCCGACTTCTGGCGGAAACCCACTTAACGAGATGGTAGTAAAATTGGCGTCGCTGAACGCTGCTTGCCCGACAGCCTCGAGGGCTATTTGCCGGGCGCCGACCTCCACGAAGTCGGCCCAGCTTGTCGGCGCTCGCTTTCGCGACTCAGAGCGCCGGTGCGCTGCTTGCTCCATGTCCCACTGGCGGCGCAAATTGGCGAGCACGCTGCTCCGCCAAGCGGTCGCGCTCCAACAACTCCTGCTCCTCCGCCAGGCGGTCACGCTCCAACAACTCCTCGATCTTCGCATTGCCATCTAAAGACCGATAGAATGCCTCCTCCCTCCATCTGCCTTCCGTGAAAAACCAAACACTAGTTCCGGCGTTGACTGCCTCTGGTGTCGCCTATCGCAGACGGGCGGGGGCATGGAGGACGTGGCGAGAGCGAGGATAAGTGGTGAGCAACGTCGGGCCGGTGGGGGCTTATGATGATAGGGCGAGTTGGGTGATGGTGCCACTAGAGAAGCCCGGGAAATAGTAATTATAGGCGGAAGGTAGGCGAACTAGTGTGTCGCGGGAAACGCGACGGTGATCGCGGTCATCGGAATTCAATGCATAAGCAGGCATGGCTTAGCGCGCCAGCTTGCCGTGGAAAACTAGAAAAACTGAAATTATGACTGTGTCGTCCCGTCCCTTCAGTGGTGCATCCCGTCCGTGCTGGGTGGCACGCCGGCATGATGGTCAAACGAGTGCACTCGAATCATCCAGATGAGGTACACCCTCCTTGTCAAAAATGATTCCACCACTCATCATCTACCTTGGTTGGTTAGATTTTTGAATTAAGCCCTGCAAACCGGGAAGGAGGTAGTACGTGCGTGATCCGCTATTTATAAACAACCCAATCTATTTTTGAATTAAGCCCTGCAAACCAGAAAGGAGGTAAGTCCTGGGCTGGTGCAAATGGAGATTGGGTTGTTTATATTGGGTACAATTAAAGTGGGAACTTGTGAATGTGTACACTGCGTCGTGATTCCACTTCCAAAATCTCCGAGTGCCACGAGGTTGAGCACACGAGATGATCTACGATGTTCAAATCGATCATGGTGATCGCCGCTCATCAAGATAGCAATTTGTTGAGTTCCCAACCGCTCTTGGAATTACAAGAACTATCAATTTGTTGCTACCTTCGACAAGCTTGTTGCCGTCCTTCGTGGTTCGACTGGATGGATATTGCTCAAAAATCAGTTTCTATACACGGATGTGTACTGTGATGCAATTGAATATGAGGATCTTGTGTTTGCTGCCACCACTCGTGGCACTGTTTTTGCATTGGATCCTCGTAGTTTCGGTACGTTTGTCTTCAACCATAATTATAGTTGTTTCATCCACATGCATGCGGGTTAGCAAGTTTCCCTTTACTAATTAACCTTCTTCTTGTGTTTCCAAGGTCCTGTGAACATTCCACCACCTATACTTGAAAAAGTTTATAAGCAAGGGGGAGATGACGATGGTGATGATCACGAGCATGAGGAGGAGCAGACCTTATATACTCAGTGGCGCCTGGCAACTAATTCCTATGGATCACCTCTTCTTGTCTCAGATCACAAAGGCACTCTGACTATTACTACCGAGGAAGGTGTGTTGTCTCCCATGGTCACGAGGGAGTCCTCGGATTAGGGGTCCTCGGACAGCCGGACTATATGCTTTGGCCGGACTGTTGGACTATGAAGATACAAGATTGAAGGCAAGCTTGGCAATTCGGATATGTAGATCTCCTCCCTTGTAACTGACTCTGTGTAACCCTAGCCCCCTCCGGTGTCTATATAAACCGGAGGGTTTAGTCCGTAGGACAACAACAATCATAATCTTAGGCTAGCTTCTAGGGTTTAGCCTCTACGATCTCGTGGTAGATCAACTCTTGTAATACTCATATCATCAAGATCAATCAAGTAGGAAGTAGGGTATTACCTCCATCGAGAGGGCCCAACACAGGTAAACATTGTGTCCCCGCCTCCTGTTACCATCCGCCTTAGACGCACAGCCTGGGACCCCTACCCGAGATCCGCCGGTTTTGACAATCGACATTGGTGCTTTCATTGAGAGTTCCACTATGCCGTCACCATAAGGCTTGATGGCACCTTTGATCATCGGCAACAATGCGATCCAGGGTGAGGTTTTTCCCCCCGGACAGATCTTCGTATTCGGCGGCTTCGCACTGTGGGTCAACTCCTTGGCCATCTGGAGCAGATCGAGAGCTATGCCCCTGGCCGTCAGGTCAGGTTTGGAAACTTAAACTATACTGCCGACATCCGCGGAGACTTGATCTTCGACGGATTCGAGCCTGGGTCAGGTGCGCCGCACAGTCACGACGAGCCTGACTTAGCTCTGCCGCCGAACAGTGTTCGGGAGATCACCCTTGTGGCCACTCCGGCCCTCGATCCGGAGCAGATCGCGTCGTCCGTGGACGGGTGGATGGACCCCGCCACGGAGGCCGTACACTCAGCAACGATAGAGCTGAATACTGACTTCACCTCTTACGAGGCCTGTGTTGCCGGACCCTTGGATTTGTCGCCGGCCACGGGCTCCAAACCGCCTGCGTCTGTGCCTGTTGAATTTGATTGGGCACCGATCATGGTGTTTACCATTCGCGGTTATTTTCCAGCACTCGCCCTTGGGTGACATGCTAGATTCTTTAAAGTCTCTCTCCTTGTCAAGAGACCCTCGGCTGAACTATGTCCGGCTCGAGTGGGAAGCGGACGATGAAGAAATTCGTTCCCCACCCACCACCCACCTAATAGCCACTGTCGATGATTTAACCGACATGCTTGATTTCGACTCCGAAGACATCGATGCTATGGAAGACAATGCAGGAGAGGAACAGGAACCACCGCCGGCGCTGGACAGCCACTTCATCACACCATATATATATGGTGGATACACCCAAAGAAAACAATGACGAGGAACGGAAGGATGCAGCGAAAGATAGTTCCCTCGAGAAGCAACCAAAGCGACGATGTAGGCGCCGCTCCAAACCCCGCCTCGGCAAAAACAGCGATAACAGCGCAAGAAAGAATAATACCCCGGTCAACTCCA
This sequence comes from Aegilops longissima, assembly GCA_021605205.1. Classification (NCBI taxonomy): domain Eukaryota; kingdom Viridiplantae; phylum Streptophyta; class Magnoliopsida; order Poales; family Poaceae; genus Aegilops; species Aegilops longissima. Next base: position 45,532,305 of record CM038679.1, on the reverse strand, counting down.
AAGGAAACGACGACCACATGGATCCAGCGGCAGAGCAGGATGAACCAGCGTACAACGAACATAGTACGGAGCCGCTGTCCGATCACGGTGACGCCGAGGGTAAAGCTAATCAACCTGTCTCTGGAGAGGAGAATAATCCGGAACACGATGCACACATCATCCCGGAAAGGCACTTGGAGCAAGAGAACCTCCATAGAAGGCTTATTGCCACTGCAAGGAGTCTAAAGAAGCAGATGCAAAGGCTTAAGGCCGCGCAAAATACACTCAACAATAGATGGAACAAAGTGCTCGACACTGAAGAAAAGTACGGCGGCAGTCGCTACACAAAAAGCTATCCAAAGCGCAAGTTGCTGCCTGGATTCGATGACGAGGCTTTAGAGCCTATATAGCCGAAAAATAAAATGGCCAGTCAGACGGATCGACCACCCCGTGGCCGCAATAGGGCGGCCAACGATGGCACACATAAGTCAGCACACGATTTACATGAGGACTTGCACCAAAAAACTGTTATGACTAGGTCTATCTATGGATCTAGGAAGCGCGCTCCAGCACAGAATAAAAACCGAACACTACAACCGTCAGAATGCCATTACACATCCAAATACAGGGTTGTCGCGCACCCCCTAGGCTTCACCGATGAGGTGCTGGATCATGAATTTCCAGAGGGATTAAAACCCGTGAACATAGAGGCATATGACGGAACGACAGACCCTGGGGTCTGGATTGAGGACTTTATCCTTCATATCCACATGGCCCGCGGAGATGATCTCAACGCCATCAAATACTTGCCCCTCAAGTTGAAAGGACCAGCTCGGCATTGGCTGAAGAGCCTCCCCGAAAACTCAATTGGAAGCTGGGAAGAGCTTGAGGATGCTTTTAGGGCTAATTTTCAAGGGACTTATGTCCGACCTCCGGATGTAGACGATTTAAGTCATATAACTCAACAGCTCGGAGAGTCAGCCCGAAAGCTTTGGAACAGATTCCTCACTAAGAAGAATCAAATTGTCGACTGCCCGGACGCCGAAGCCTTAGCGGCTTTCAAACACAGTGTCCGGGACGAATGGCTCGCCAGACACCCTGGCCAGGAAAAACCGAGGACATTGCAGGCCTAACAAGCCTTATGACCCGCTTTTGCACGGGCGAAGATAGTTGGCTGGCCCGTAGCGGCACCAGTGCCCCAGGCACATCCGAAGTCAGGGATGGCAATGGAAAACCACTACGAAATAAAAGCAAGCGTTGAAACAATGAAGACAGCCCAGATAACACGGCGATAAACGTCGGATTTAGGGGCTCTCGACACGGTCAACGGAAAAAGCCATTCAAAGGCAGCAGAGATGGACTGTCCAGCCTAAACAAGATTCTAGACAGATTATGTCAGATTCATGGCACCTCCGACAAGCCTGCAAATACACCAAGAGAGAATGATGGGTCTTTAAGCAGGCCGGCAAGCTAAACGCCGAACACAAGGGGAGGGAGACACCAAGTGAAGACGTGGATGAGCCTCGCCAGCAAAACACTGGGGGACAGAAAAAAATTCCCACCAGAGGTCAAAACAGTGAACATGATTCACGTAACGAAGAGGAGGAGCAAAAGCGCACTCCGAGACACATGCGCCGTGGAGCCCATCACCCCCAAGTTCAACCCTTGGTCGGCCTACCCGATCACTTTTGATCACAGGGATCACCTGACCAGTACCCGGCACAGAGGATCGGCTCCCTTGGTACTACACCCAATAATTGACGGATACCATCTCACCCGAGTCCTTATGGACGATGGCAGTAGTCTTAATCTGATATATCAGGACACAGTCCGCAAAATGGGGATAGACCCGACAAGAATCAGCCAAAGCAATACTACCTTTAAAGGAGTAATACCAGGCCCAGAGGCCCGCTGCATGGGCTCTCTAGTACTAGAGGTTGTATTCGGTTCTCCCGACAACTTCCGAAGTGAAAAGTTAACCTTCGACATCGCTCCATTCCGAAGCGGCAATCAAGCACTACTCGGAAGAACGGCCTTCGCTCGTTTTAATGCAGTACCGCATTACGCTTATCTTAAGCTTAAGATTCCTGGTCCACGTGGCATCATAATAGTTAGCGGAAACACAGAGCGTTCCTTACGCACGTAAGAATGTGTGGCGGCTTTAGCAACCGAACACTGAACGACCTCTCCAACCAGAATAAATGATCGGTGGTCAAGACCGCGGACACGGCTAGATGAGTCCGGCGCACCCCTAGCTGTAACAGCTCAGATAAACCTGAGATTGGGTGGATGGACATACCCCCATAGGTGGCGCTAGGGGCTTCCCGCATGTAAAAAGGACTACAGTTCGCCTTGACCTTATTTAGATTGAATTTTAATGATTTATTAAGAATAACCAATTTTTCGCACGAAGGCTTTCACCTGGGGTTTTCTCTTTTACACATGATAATCGTGCTACACCCTTCCAGGATACAGCACAACGAAGACACAATCGCAGACGTGCAGCAGGGCCCCGCTCAACGGTTTCTTTTTAGATTAAGACCCTATGTAAACCTTTTTTACTGTCTCTTGTTGGTTCACACCCTCCGGATACTCAACATAACCAAGAGGGATGCTGGAGTTATTGGCATTTCGACATGTCAGACTAATGCACGTACCTGGAAATTCAGGGCTTATTATCGAGGTCGTTATTCAGCCCAGTATACTTGTAAAGACCGAATACCTTAGGGAGTGTTCGGTGTCGTGAGTTTGGCCTTATATGCATCAGCTCTGAATCATGTCTTTGGTCAATAGTTGGGTTTGCCCGGCTCCCGTGTTTTGCTACCTTACGTTCCGCTCTATCGGCTAAGGTGGCACCGGGAGAACTACTGCGATTGTGCCCTGGTTCATCTGGACGAGCACCTCAGTAGAGAAACCCGAAAACTGACTGTCATGATAAAGTGCGAGACTGGTCAATGTAACACCCCGGAAGTAACTTTCCATATTTGTAACTCCAACTCTTGCCATTTTCGGCTTTGATATATGATATTCCCTCCGTGGTTGGGTTTCTCCTTTTTGCTTTTTGTCCGTGTCATGCATTTTATATTATGTCATCATGTGCATCGATTTGCATACGTGTTCGCCTCATGATTCCGAGCATTTTCCGTTGTCCGCTTTTGCATTCCGCACTCCTATCTCCCCGGCGGTCCCTTTTACGCTTTTTCCGTGTGCGGGTATTAAACCTTCTCGAAATGGACCGAGGTTTGTCTAGTGGCCTTGGTATACCACCCGAGACCACCGGTCAAGTTTCGGTCATTTGAGCTCGTTTGGTACTCCAACGGTTAACCGCGCTCTCGCTAAGGCCTCTTTTAAGTTGCAGCCCAACACCCTTTCAAAACAGCCCAATAACCCATCTAAGTCATCTCCATGCTCTCCGTCGCTCGATCACGATCGTGTGGGCGAAAACTACACCTCATTTGACTCTCCTAGCTCCTCTATGCCTATTTAAGCAAACCTCCCCAAATCCGGATCATCCTCCCGAAACCCTAGCTTTTTGCCCTCGCGCACACGACACGTCCGGCGAGCCGCGTCCGCGTCCGCCGCCGCTGACCAACGGGCGTGCCGTGGCACCGCCTGTCCCAGATCAGATCGCCCGCCGCCGCGCCGCCCGGCCAGCGGGCCCTCCCCACCGGCCCACACGCCCGCACACATGCGCCTCAGGCTGCCGTGCCTGCCGCCTCCGCCGCCTCTCTCGGCGCCCGGCCGCCAGCGCCACCGCCCTCCTCCGCCTCGCCGATCCGGCCCGGCCCGTCGCCACCCGCTCCCCTCCGGCTGAGCTCTCCCGCCAGCCTCATGCGCCCGGCCTCGCCCGCCGCCCCGGCCTCGCCGCCCTGCCGCGCTCCTCCCGCCGGCGACCGCCTCCTCCGGCGGCTCCGGGAGCCCGCGCCCGCGCCGGCGCCCCGATCCGCGCCGATCCGATCCGGCCTCGGGATCCGTGCGGCCGTTGACTCTCTTCTCCCCCTCCTTTTTTTTTCCTAAGTCATTTGCATCTCATGTTATTTTGTGCATTTTTCAACATGCTATAACTTTGTCATCGTAGATCCGTTTTGCGCGTATAATATGTCAAAATGTTCGCCTCGAAGAGTAGATCATTTCATCTCATTGCATCATTTTCATTTGAACTCATCTTGATGCCCGAAATGCTGTTGGAAGAGTGCTATGTGCTGTTAGTTTCTGATTTTTATCAGGAGTTGCACTTTTGTTATTTTTGCTATGATTAATATGTGCACCCTATGAATTTGAGTCCTACATGTGTTTTGTAAAATGCCATGCCATCTTTCCAGGGGTGTATGCCATGTATTTTTGTGATCTATGTGGTGACTAGAACAAGCATGCAAAGTAGGTGTCCTAATGTTGCTGATTTCAGCCCTGTTTTAGCTGATTTTGATGCCATGTTTACTTGATGATACCGAGAGATCTATGCATATTTTGAGATACTTCAGTAAGGGTGTTTTGTAAAGCATGACTTGCTCTATCCATCCATGCCTTTGTTTGCAATTATGGGATGCCATAGCTTGAGTCAATCGAGCTCTACTTTTGCTATCAAATGTTTCCTGGCAGATTGTATACGTGTTATTCAATTTTGCCTAGCTTGTTGTGGTTGATCCATATATGCTATGTTATTGTTCTTGCCATGTATGTCTTCTATGTCATGTCTTCTTGATGTATGTATGCTTAGTTTATCATTTGAGGCTCTGTAGTGAGTGCATTGAGCTTGTTAACATGCCATCTCGTTATCAGTTTTGACATGTCATGTTGCTGAATCTGTTAACTAGACTTTCAATATTGACATGAGTGTTACTATATTTTCTAGTCCTTTTGGCTTATGGTCAGTAAGGGACTTTTGTTCTAGGCTTTGAGTAGATTCATGCCATGCCATGTTTTGCTATTTTAAGTTCCTGTAGCATGTAGTTTTGTTGCTCTGAACATTGCAACCTGTTACTGTTTTTGCCATGTCCAGCCTGATATTTTGTGCTCTTTTGCCATGCTTGTTTGAACATGTTATGATGTGAACTAGCCGTAGCTCAGTGCTCATCTTTTGTCGAGCATCATGTGTAGATCACTGCCATGTGCTTTGTTGTTACGTTTGGGTGCAGTAGCTTAATTAATTGTTGCTTGCTAAGTGGCATCATGCTGTTAATGGCAGATTTGCGCCATTCTTGTTTTGCTTGTCATTTGCAAACCGTGCATCCGATTCCGGTGATCTTTATATCGATTTCAACCGAAATCATCTCATCTTTCCAGTGGCATGCTTGGTTTGCCAAGTTGATGCCTGGTTCATCATTTACCTTCCGAGCGCATATAAGCATTGCATATCGCATCCCGCATATCATGTCATGTTTTGCATCATGTTGATTGTGCATTGCACCGTGATTTATTGTGGTTCCTTTGTTTGTGTTGTTGCTTTGGGTAGAGTCGGGAGACGAGTACGTGAACGAGGAGCCTGTTGAGAACGCCGAGGATCAAGCTTTCGACAACTCGAGAACATTGCGAGCAAGATGACCATACCCTCGAAATCACTTCTATCTTTGCTATGCTAGTTGCTCGCTCTTTTGCTATGCCTATGCTGCGATGCCTACCACTTGCTATATCATGCCACCCATATTGCCATGTCAGCCCTAACCATCCTTTCCTAGCAAACCGTTGATTGGCTATGTTACCGCTTTGCTCAGCCCTCTTATAGCGTTGCTAGTTGCGGTGAAGTGAAGTTTGTTCCTTGTTGAACATGGAGATGTTGTTCCTTTTGGAACATGTTTACTTATTGGGGATATCACAATATATATCTGCTATAATTAATACATCTATATACTTGGTAAAGGGTGGAAGGCTCGGCCTTATGCCCGGTGTTTTGTTCCACTCTTGCCACCCTAGTTTCCGTCATACCGGTGTTATGTTCCTTGATTTTATGCTCCTTACACGGTTGGGTGATTTATGGGACCCCTTGACAGTTCGCTTTGAATAAGACTCGTCCAAAGAAGGCCCAACTTTGGTTTTACCATTTGCCACCTAAGCCTTTTTCCCCGGTTTTCGCGAGCCCGAGGGTCATCTTTATTTTAACCCCCGACCAGTGCTCCTTCGAGTGCTGGTCCGAACCGAGAGATCATGGGGCCACCACGGGAAACTCGAGGCTTGGTTTTACTCGTAGCTTGACTTATCCGGATGTGCCACGAGAACGAGATATGTGCAGCTCCTATCGGGATTTGTCGGCAATCGGGCGGCTTTGCTGGTCTTGTTTTATTGCTGTCGAAATGTCTTGTAGTCCGGGATTCGAGATTGATCGGGTCTTCCGGTAGAAGGAATATCCTTCGTTGACCGTGAGAGCTTATAATGGGCTGTTGGGACACCCTGCAGGTAATATCTTTCAAAGCCGTGCCCGCGGTTATGAGGCAGATGGGAATTTGTTAATGTCCGGTTGTAGAAAACCCAAAGTTGACCTCAAATAAAATACACATCAATCGCGTGTGTAACCGTGATGGTCTCTTCTCGTGGAGTCCGGAAGTGAACACGGTGTTGGAGTTATGTCTCACGTAAGTAGTTCAGATCACTTCTTGATCACTACTAGTTTCACGTCCGCTTTGCTTCTCTCCTCGCTCTCTTTTGCGAAGTAGCCACCATATATGCTAGTCGCTTGCTGCAGCTCCACTTTACTACTCTGTCCTTCCTATTAGCTTAAATAGTCTTGATCTCGCTGGGTGTGAGATTGTTGAGTCCCGTGACTCACGATACTTCCAAACACAGTTGCAGGTTCCGATGAGGCGGTCAGGTGATTCCACCGAGCTCAAGTGGGAGTTCGACGAGGAACGTGGTCGTTACTATGTGTCTTTTCCAGATGATCAGAGTGGTGCCCAGCTGGGACGATTCGGGATCCGTGTTAGCATTTGGGGTATCTTCTTTGTTTTGGTTCCGTAGTCGGACCTTGAGTGTACTCAATGATGGATGTTTATTTATGTACTGTGTGAAGTGGCGATGTAAGCCAACTATGTATCTTTCCTTAATTATTACATGGGTTGTGTGAAGATTACCTCACTTGCGACATTGCTTTCAATGCGGTTATGCCTCTAAGTCGTGCCTCGACACGTGGGAGATATAGCCGCATCGGGCGCTATGTTGGTAATCGAGCCTTCCCGACTTAGGAGCCCCTACTTGATTGTTTGTCATGTTGTTGAGTCTAGAATGGAAAATGTTTTGAGTCTTAGGATTATATATATCGGAGAGTAGGATTCTTTTACTTCCCAGTCCTTCGTCGCTCTGGTGAGGTATCCCGACGAGAGTTTTGACTCTTCTCTTCTCAAATTTCACTAAATTTTTTTTAGGATCACGTGGTATCTTGGAATCGTTCCGATGGTTTTGTGACGAGAACATTGTTCTTGGTGCCTCCCGACATTTAGGGTTGTGGCGTGTGTCGGGAGTTGAGCTCCGAGGTGTTGTCGCCACAATTTTATCGCTGCGCTCGAATACCTGAGTTTTGCCGACATCGAAATCTCTTTTGTGCAGCTTGTTGGTGAGATAACCCTGATAGCCCAATCTTGTGGCGAAAAGGGAGTATTGCCATGACTTGCATAACGGATGTTTTTCAAGGTCGAGGTACACGATTTCCGAGGATTTCTTGGTTATGTGTTGACGGATGGATACAAATGGATCTAGGTATTGTTAGTTTGGGTGATATATTTTGTGTCCCTGATCCCCAACACCAGATTGCATAACCGAAAGTTTCGGAGTTTATAGGTGGGAATTCTAGTAGCTTACGGGATATTCTTTCCGGCGGATGTATGATTTGAGATTGGGGTTCAACGCTCTAGTGGTCCGCCCATTCACGGTCGATTCTGATGGTCGCGAGACGCCTTAAAGAATCCTTGGCTATGCTGATTCGGGACGCCTTGTTAGTCATTCGTGACGTCCGCTATACGTCGTGTCCGTGTGGGCCCCACCACTAACACTTTGGGCCAAATCTCTATCATGTGTTTGTTCCGCTCATTCTAGAAGCCAACCTTTTGTTTTCAGTTGTGATATTCGATTTGTTTCTAAGGCGATGTTGTTTCCATATCTTTATCTAAGTGGCTTCTCACCTTAATGGACGTGTGATGATTAACTTTGGAATTCATTCGCTCATTCTTGTTCAATGTTTATTGTGAAGACTATATGTTGCAATTTCTATCCGTTGATTCTACTTATCTTTTGTCTATCAAAGGACTAACGGATGTCACCCTCTTCAGGATGGCTCCGCCAACGCGTCTGAATCCGGATCGCAATGATGGGGATCAGTCGAATCCTCCACCTCCACCTCCACCTCCGCCTCCAGAGGCCTGGCAAGCTATCATGGCAGCCACCAATGCCAATGCTCAGATGATTTTGCAGCTCTTGCAAGAACGTACTCAGGGGCAAGGCAATCAAGGCAATCAAGGTCAAGGCAACAATCAGCCACACTTTGCTACTCTCGATCGGTTCCTCGCTAATCAGCGAAGTCTTTCGGTTTACGTGTTGAGGCCACAGACGCCGACGATTGGTTAGTGGACATCTGCAAGCACTTTGATCAGTAGCAATGTCGGACACGAGGACTTTGTCAAGTTTGCATCGCTTCAACTCAAGGATCAAGCTGCGAGTGGTTCCAAGAATACAAAGATTCCAGAGGAGGTCGTGTCATTACAGGATGAGTTCCGCCGTGATTTCGAGCTCATCACATTCGAAAAGTGTTGTTGAGAGCAAGCGTGAGGAGTTCCGCAATCTCAAGCAGGGCAACATGTCTGTCTATCAATACAATATCCAGTTCGAGTAAGCTCGCGTTTTGCTAAGCAAGACGTACTGATGAAAAGAGTATGATCTATCAATTCAGAGGTGGTCTGAGAGAAGATCTGCAATTACCTCTTGTGCTGTTTGAGCCAGATAAGTACGATGATTTCTACAACATGGCTATGAAGCAAGAAGCTGCTCAGCTCAAATGCGAGGCTTCTAAGAAGAGAATCAGGGATGCGCTTCAGTCCTCTTCGTCCTCTCAAGTGGCAGCCAAGCAGCAGAAGTTTTACCTGCCCCTCCTCCGTTCCACGGCCTTACCAGCGAGAAGAACTCAGGTGGCCGTGGATCTTCCCACCCACCCAACCCAAGCTATCGAACAAGTCTAATTCTCAAGCTCCAAGGTCAAGTGCTCCTTACCACCGTCCGCTCTCGAGGTCACTTGCAACAAGTGTCGCAGAAGGGTCACTATGCTAACAAGTGCTTCAACCAGAGGCGCCTTCCGCCTCCTCCTCTGTGAAATCTTCCAGCAATGCAAAGGTCAAGCATAATCCAAAGCATGCCAAGGTCAATATGATGAATGCAGCTCAGCAGAGGATTCTTGAGATGTGATCATGGGTAATCTCTCGATTAATGATATTCCTGCAAAAGTCTTATTTGATACCGGTGCATCGCATTGTTTCATGTCAAGACCGCTTTTTACCAAGCATGAATTCACTTCTTCTCATTTGGGTAAACCCATGGATGTCATTTCTCCGGTAAACGGTTGAGCTCCAGTTTGGTGGTTCGGATGTTTCTATCAAGATGGGCGATTATAGGTTTCGCTAAACCTATTGTTCTTGGTGACTCGGATATTGATCTTATTCTCGGATGGATGGCTTTATCGGCATAAAGCTCAGCTTGATTGTGCTGCTGGGAAATTCAATTGACTCATTCTTCTAATGATGTGATCATCTATGCCTCTCGTGATGAAACCATTCGGTTGTTTTCTCTCAATGAGAAGGGCGAACTGAATGCCATCTCTCGATTCCAAATCGCTTGTGAGTACCAAGATGTCTTTCCGTAAGAGCTTCCGGTATGCCTCCTCATCGCCGCTTGAGTTCGTTATCGATCTTGAGCCCGCATCAACCCGCTTGCAAGCGCCCATACAAGCTTGGACCTGATGAGCTGAAGGAATTGAAGAAGCAGCTCGATGAACAAGAGCGTCTGGTTTGATCGGACCGAGTTCATCTCCTTGGGGTTGTGGTGTTCTTTTGTCCGTAAGAAGGATGGCACGGACCGACTTTGCGCTGATTACCGTCCATTGAATAAGAAGACAATCAAGAACAAGTATCCACTTCCCAACATCAATGAGCTTTTCGAGCAACTCAAAGGTGCTACAGTGTTCTCCAAGCTTGACCTTCGTATGGGGTATCATCAGATTCGCATTCGTGAACAAGATATTCCCAAGACAAAGATTCGAACAAGCTTTGGTTCTTATGAATATACCGTCATGTCTTTCGCCTCGTCAATGCTCCTCCAACATTCTCTCGGATGATGAACTTCATATTCAATCCTTACACCAATGAATTCGCCTTGGTCTATCTTGATGATATTTTGGTCTTCTCCAAGAATAAGAAGGATCATGCCAAACATTTGCGATTGGTGCTAGACAAGCTCAGAGAGTACCAATTCTATGCTAAGTTCTCCAAATGTGAATTTTGGCTTGATGAAGTGCTTTATCTTGGTCATATCATCTTCGCCAAGGGCATCGCTGTTGATCCCGAGAAGGTGTCCGCAATTGTGAATTGGGAACCTCCTCGGAATGTCAAGCAGCTCCATGATTTTCTTGGTCTTGCAAGCTATTGTCAAGATTCGTTGAGAACTTCTCCAAGATTGCAAAGCCTCTTTCCAACCTTCTCCGTAAGCATGTGAAGTATGTCTGGTCTCCCGAGTGTGACGTTGCTTTCAATACTCTCAAAGAGAAACTCGTCACAGCTCCTGTCTTGACTCCTCCTGATGAATCCAAGCCATTTGAAGTTTTCTGTGATGCTTCTCTTCAAGGTCTCGGTGCTGTGTTAATGCAAGAGAAGAGAGTTGTGGCTTATACCTCTCGCCAGTTGAAGCCCAACGAGAAGAACTACCCCACTCACGATCTTGAGTTGGCGGCAGTTGTCCATGCATTGATTACGTGGAGACATCTCTTGTTGGGAAGGAAAGTGGACATTTTCACCGATCACAAGAGTCTCAAGTACATCTTCACTCAACCCAACCTCAACCTCGTGCAGACTCGATGGGTCGAAATGATTCAAGAGTACAACCCAAGTATTGAATATACTCCGGCAAAGCCAATGTCATTGCAGATGCTTTGAGCAGAAAGCTTCTCGCAATAGCCTAATCCTCAAGCCCTTTCAGCCGGATCTCTGTGAATCTTTCCGCAAGCTGAATCTTCAAGTTGTTCCTCAAGGCTTTCTTGCCAACCTCATAGTCTCTCCTACTTTGGAAGATCAGATTCGTGAGGCTCAACTTCTGGATGCCATGGTGAAAAAGGTGAAACGTGGTATCGACAAGGGCATTTCCAAGTACAAGTGCTTCCATGTTGATGACAAAGACACTCTGTTCTTTGAGGACCGGATTGTGGTTCCTAAGGGTGATCTGCGAAAAGTCATTATGAACGAGGCTCACAATTCGCTTCTATCCATTCATCCTGGAAGTACGAAGATGTACCATGACCTCAAGCAGTCATATTGGTGGACTCGAATGAAGCGAGAAATTGCTCAATTCGTGAATGAGTGTGATGTCCGCAGAAGAGTGAAAGGTAACACCAAAGACCAGCTGGTCTCCTTCAACCTCTTGCTATTCCTGAATGGAAGTTTGATCATATTGAAATGGACTTCGTGGTGGCTTTCCAAAGTCCAAGCGTGGAAATGATGCTATCTTCGTTGTCATTGACAAGCTTACTAAAGTGGCTCATTTTCTTCCTATCAAAGAATCCATCACAGCAGCTCGGTTGGCGAGCTATACACCTCGAGATTGTCTCTTTGCACGGCATTCCACAAGTGATCTCTTCTGACCGTGGCAGCATCTTTACCTCCAAGTTTTGGGATTCTTTTCGAAGGCCATGGGCACCAACATTCGCTTTCAAGACAGCTTTCCATCCTCAAACAAGTGGCCAAGTTGAGCGAGTTAATCAAATCCTTGAAGATATGCTCGTGGCTTGTGTCATTTCTTTCGTATGAAGTGGGAAGATTGTCTTCCATATGCTGAGTTCTCTTACAACAACAGCTTCCAAGCGAGTTCGGCAAGGCCCCATTCGAAATTCTCTATGGCGAAAGTGCCGTACTCCTCTCAATTGGTCTCGAGACAGTGAACGCCAACTTCTTGGCAATGACTTGATCACGTATGTAAGAAATGTGCCAAGTCATTCGTGAGAATCTCAAAGCCGCGCAATCGCGCGGAAAGAGCTATTATGATGATAAGCACCGTGATGTGACTTTTGAAATCGGAGACCATGTCTACCTCCGCGTCTCTCAATGAAAGGCACTTGTCGCCCGGTATCAAAGGGAAGCTTGCCCCTAGATACGTGGGTCCTTTCAAGATCATTGGGAAAAGAGGCGATCTCGCCTATCAACTTGAGCTTCCATCCAACTTTGCAAATGTGCACGATGTGTTCCACGTGTCACAGCTTCGCAAGTGCTTCAAGACTCCTGAACGCACTATCAACTTCGAAGAGATTGACCTTCAAGAAGATCTCTCTTATCATGAGCACCCGTGCTGCTATTCTTGAAGAAACCGAGCGCAAGACTCGCAACAAGTCAATCAAATTCCTGAAAGTGAAGTGGTCACACCATTCCGACCGAGAAGCTACCTGGGAGCGCGAGGATCACCTCTGTTTTGAGTATCCGGAGTTCTTTCAGTCCTAGATCTCGGGACGAGATCCTCTTGTAGTGGTGGAGTGTTGTAACACCCGAAGTAACTTTCCATATTTGTAACTCCAACTCTTGCCATTTTCGCATTGATATATGATATTCCCTCCATGGTTGGGTTTCTCCTTTTGCTTTTTGTCCATGTCATGCATTTTATATTATGTCATCATGTGCATCGCATTTGCATACGTGTTCGCCTCATGATTCCGAGCATTTTTCCCGTTGTCCGTTTTGCAATCCGCACTCCTATCTCCCCGGCGGTCCTTTTACGCTTTTTCGTGTGCGGGTATTAAACCTTCTCGAAATGGACCGAGGTTTGTCTAGTGGCCTTGGTATACCACCCGAGACCACCGGTCAAGTTTCGGTCATTTGGAGCTCGCTTGGTACTCCAACGGTTAACCGCACTCTCGCTAAGGCCTCTTTTAAGTTGCAGCCCAACACCCTTCAAAACAGCCCAATAACCCATCTAAGTCATCTCCATGCTCTCCGTCGTTCGATCACGATCGTGTGGTAAAACTACACCTCATTTGACTCTCCTAGCTCCCTCTATGCCTATTTAAGCAAACCTCCCCAAATCCGGATCATCCTCCCGAAACCCTAGCGTTTTGCCCTCCGCCGCCGGACACGTCCGGCGAGCTGGACGTCCGCCCGCCGCCCGACCAACGGGCGTGCCACGTGGCACCGCCGTCCCCAGATCGCCCGCCACCGCCTGGCCTGACCCGCCCGCGACCCTCCTCCTCCTCCGCCCGCGCCGCAGCGGCCCACCACGCCTCGCCCGCCGCGCCTGGCCGCCTCCGCCGCCTCTCCGCCGGGCGCCCGGCCGCCAGCCCACCGCCCTCCTCCGCCTCGCCCGATCCGGCCCGCCCGTCGCCACCGCTCCCTCCGGCGAGCTCCTCCATGGCCGGACCCCCGGCTCGCCGCGCGCCGCGCCCGCCTGGCTGACCCTGGCGCCGGCCTCCCGCCGGCGACCGCCTCCTCCGGCGGCTCCGGAGCCAGCGCCCGCGCGGCGCCCGATCGCGCCGATCCGATCCGGCCTCGGGATCCGTCGCGCCGTTGACTCTCTTCTCCCCCTCCTTTTTTTTCCTAAGTCATTTGCATCTCATGTTATTTTGTGCATTTTTCAACATGCTATAACTTTGTCATCGTAGATCCGTTTTGCGCGTATAATATGTCAAAATGTTCGACTCGAAGAGTAGATCATTTCATCTCATTGCATCATTTTCATTTGAAATCATCTTGATGCCCGAAATGCTGTTGGAAGAGTGCTATGTGCTGTTAGTTTCTAATTTTTATCAGGAGTTGCACTTTTGTTATTTTTGCTATGATTAATATGTGCACCCTATGAATTTGAGTCCTACATGTGTTTTGTAAAATGCCATGCCATCTTTCCAGGGGTGTATGCCATGTATTTTTGTGATCTATGTGGTGACTAGCACAAGCATGCAAAGTAGGTGTCCTAATGTTGCTGATTTCAGCCCTGTTTTAGCTGATTTTGATGCCATGTTTACTTGATGATACCGAGAGATCTATGCATATTTTGAGATACTTCAGTAAGGGTGTTTTGTAAAGCATGACTTGCTCTATCCATCCATGCCTTTGTTTGCAATTATGGGATGCCATAGCTTGAGTCAATCGAGCTCTACTTTTGCTATCAAATGTTTCCTGGCAGATTGTATACGTGTTATTCAATTTTGCCTAGCTTGTTGTGGTTGATCCATATATGCTATGTAATTGTTCTTGCCATGTATGTCTTCTATGTCATGTCTTCTTGATGTATGTATGCTTAGTTTATCATTTGATGCTCTGTAGTGAGTGCATTGAGCTTGTTAACATGCCATCTCGTTATCAGTTTTTGACATGTCATGTTGCTGAATCTGTTAACGAGACTTTCAATATTGACATGAGTGTTACTATATTTTCTAGTCCTTTTTGGCTTATGGTCAGTAAGGGACTTTTGTTCTAGGCTTTGAGTAGATTCATGCCATGCCATGTTTTGCTATTTTAAGTTCCTGTAGCATGTAGTTTTGTTGCTCTGAACATTGCAACCTGTTACTGTTTTTGCCATGTCCAGCCTGATATTTTGTGCTCTTTTGCCATGCTTGTTTGAACATGTTATGATGTGAACTAGCCGTAGCTCAGTGCTCATCTTTTGTCGAGCATCATGTGTAGATCACTGCCATGTGCTTTGTTGTTACGTTTGGGTGCAGTAGCTTAATTAATTGTTGCTTGCTAAGTGGCATCATGCTGTTAATGGCAGATTTGCGCCATTCTTGTTTTGCTTGTCATTTGCAAACCGTGCATCCGATTCCGGTGATCTTTATATCGATTTCAACCGAAATCATCTCATCTTTCCAGTGGCATGCTTGGTTTGCCAAGTTGATGCCTGGTTCATCATTTACCTTCCGGAGCGCACATAAGCATTGCATATCGCATCCCGCATATCATGTCATGTTTTGCATCATGTTGATTGTGCATTGCACCGTGATTTATTGTGGTTCCTTTGTTTGTGTTGTTGCTTTGGGTAGAGTCGGAGACGAGTACGTGAACGAGGAGCCTGTTGAGAACGCCGAGGATCAAGCTTTCGACAACTCGAGAACATTGCGCAAGATGACCATACCCTCGAAATCACTTCTATCTTTGCTATGCTAGTTGCTCGCTCTTTTGCTATGCCTATGCTGCGATGCCTACCACTTGCTATATCATGCCACCCATATTGCCATGTCAGCCCCTAACCATCCTTTCCTAGCAAACCGTTGATTGGCTATGTTACCGCTTTGCTCAGCCCTCTTATAGCGTTGCTAGTTGCGGTGAAGCTGAAGTTTGTTCCTTGTTGGAACATGGAGATGTTGTTCCTTTTGGAACATGTTTACTTGTTGGGGATATCACAATATATATCTGCTTTAATTAATACATCTATATACTTGGTAAAGGGTGGAAGGCTCGGCCTTATGCAGTGTTTTGTTCCACTCTTGCCACCCTAGTTTCCGTCATACCGTGTTATGTTCCTTGATTTTGCGCTCCTTACGGTTGGGTGATTTATGGGACCCCTTGACAGTTCGCTTTGAATAAGACTCGTCCAGCAAGGCCCAACTTTGGTTTTACCATTTGCCACCTAAGCCTTTTTCCCCCGGGTTTTCGCGAGCCCGAGGGTCATCTTTATTTTAACCCCCGGACCAGTGCTCCTTCGAGTGCTGGCCCAACCGAGCAGATCATGGGCCACCACGGGGAAACTCGAGGCTTGGTTTTACTCGTAGCTTGACTTATCCGGATGTGCCCTGAGAACGAGATATGTGCAGCTCCTATCGGGATTTGTCGGCACAATCGGGCGGCTTTGCTGGTCTTGTTTTATTGCTGTCGAAATGTCTTGTAGTCCGGATTCGAGATTGATCGGGTCTTCCCGTAGAAGGAATATCCTTCGCTGACCGTGAGAGCTTATAATGGGCTAAGTTGGGACACCCTGCAGGTAATATCTTTCAAAGCCGTGCCCGCGTTATGAGGCAGATGGGAATTTGTTAATGTCCGTTGTAGAAAACCCAAAGTTGACCTCAAATAAAATACACATCAACGCGTGTGTAACTGTGATGGTCTCTTCTCGTGGTCCGGAAGTGAACACGGTGTTGGAGTTATGTCTGGCGTAAGTAGTTCAGGATCACTTCTTGATCACTACTAGTTTCACGTCCGCGCTTTGCTTCTCTCCTCGCTCTCTTTTGCGAAGTAGCCACCATATATGCTAGTCGCTTGCTGCAGCTCCACTTTACTACTCTGTCCTTCCTTTTAGCTTAAATAGTCTTGATCTCGCGGGTGTGAGATTGCTGAGTCCCCGTGGCTCACAGATACTTCCAAACACAGTTGCAGGTTCCGATGAGGCCAGTGCAGGTGATTCCACCGAGCTCAAGTGGGAGTTTGACGAGGAACGTGGTCGTTACTATGTGTCTTTTCCAGATGATCAGTAGTGGTGCCCAGTTGGGACGATTCGGGGATCTGTGTTAGCATTTGGGGTATCTTCTTTGTTTTGGTTCCGTAGTCGGACCTTGAGTGTACTCTGAATGTTGGATGTTTATTTATGTACTGTGTGAAGTGGCGACTGTAAGCCAACTATGTATCTTTCCCTTAATTATTACATGGGTTGTGTGAAGATTACCTCTCTTGCGACATCGCTTTCAATGCGGTTATGCCTCTAAGTCGTGCCTCGACACGTGGGAGATATAGCCGCATCGGGGGCGTTACAGTCAACCACTCGATGACTCAGTGGAATCTTCGCGATTCCTCCACATTAACGAAGGGCCGGTTTCCCGGTCATGTATGTACGTGCCCCCTTATTCGGATTAGCGCGGAAGTACCAGGGGCTATATAGTAGCACCACCGTCAAACTCCTATGGCTAAGTGAAAGTGTTAAAGCTATATAGTCCGATTGCGTTGTTCGCCGCACCATCACCTCCTTAATGGACCAAGACGTTGGATAAAGTGTGAATACACTCTTTTCCGAACAACCCCGCATTATATGCGTGGGGGCTGAAGCCGACGACTGCAAACTTTCAGGTTATATACATACATAAACGGCCGCACAGGAGGCATCATAATACTTTCAGGCAAAAGTATAAACACAACCTTTATAATCCAAATAGCATTGTTTTTACAATTGGGATACATGTCACTCGAACATGATACTCTTCGAGCACTGAGCCTCTATTAAACGAGCACCTTCTAGGACTTCTTCAAAATAGTGCTCGGCCGAGACCTGGCCTATGGCCGGATCCTGGGTTGCAATAGAGGTGGCCTCCATCCCTGCCCAGTATGTCTTAATACGGGCAAGAGCCATCCGCGCACCCTCTATGCACGCCGACCTCTTTACAGCGTCGATATGCGGCACAACACCAAGGAATCGTTGCACTAAACCAAAATAACTATTCGGCCTTGGTCCTTCCGGCCAAAGATGATCCACGACAGACGTCATGGCAAGTCCAGACAATCTATGGAGTTCAGCCAACTCGGCCATTTGTTCATTTAACAGCAACGGACACGTTGGAGCACTGAACTGTGACTAGAACAACTTTTCCACTTCGTGATCTTTTTGATCTTTGAAAAAATCAGTCGCATCAGCAGCACCCGTTGCCAAGTCCGAGTACGCGATCCGCAGCACTCCATAACTGATCCAGGGGCATGCCGGATCTCCAAACTTCGTCCGCAACAAAAGGGCTTCCCGGCCGTGATATCTCGGCTTGACGAAGCTCCTCCTTCGCCGCTCGATTTTAGAGCGGGTTTCCTTGGCTGCTACCATGGCTTTCTTCAGGTCCGCCGCTTTCGCTTGGCTTTCCTTTTCAAGAAGCTCATACCGGTCGGCGGCATCCTTCAGCTCAACAGCCATCTTGCTATTTTATCTCCGCTCTGGCGATGAGCAGCTTGTTCAGCTCTTAACTCTTCGGCCGCCTTTAGGGTGGCCGCATCGCTTCTCCTGGCTTGTTCCTTGGCCCGGGCAAGCTCCGCCCGAAGGGTCTCCACGGCGGTAGCTCCATCTGAAGTCACAACATATTACAAATACTAGCATCATGCTCCTCTTAATATCTGCTGACCACCGGAGAATACATACCCTGTGCTTCATCAAGCCGCTTGTTTACAAGCACGAAGTCGGCATCTGCCGCATCAATTTGCCACCTCAGTTCAACAAACTCACCAGTCTGGCCAGCCACCGGACCCTCAGCCGCCGGCACATGAAAGCAGCATGATCATTACCTAGGACTATGATCCTCTGTTTGCCGCCTTTGGGCAGCAACTGAGTCTCGAGGCTACTATTCGCAAAGGGCACACCTAGCGTGTGCGGTACCATCAATATATATATATATATATATATATATATATATATATATATATATATATATATATATATATATATATATATATATATATAACTTTATGCACTGAAAGCCTCTTAGCGGGCTCATAAAAGCTTCATGCAACCCACTTTTGGTGGATGAAATCCTCTCAACCACCGTACCCACTAAAGTACGATGCGCCTCTGAGATAGCCGCTTGCTCCAGAAGACCCATCAGTGCGTCCGGTCATGCATCGAACAGTCCCGGACTCTTTCTGTTGCTCTCCTTAGGAGCCGAATGTTGGAAATATGCCCTAGAGGCAATAATAAATTAGTTATTATTATTATATTTCCTTGTTCATGATAATCGTTTATTATCCATGCTATAATTGTATTGATAGGAAACTCAGATACATGTGTGGGTACATAGACAACACCATGTCCCTAGTAAGCCTCTAATTGACTAGCTCGTTGATCAATAGATGGTCACGGTTTCCTGACCATGGACATTGGATGTCGTTGATAACGGGATCACATCATTAGGAGAATGATGTGATGGACAAGACCCAATCCTAAGCCTAGCACAAAGATCGTGTAGTTCGTATGCTAAAGCTTTTCTAATGTCAAGTATCATTTCCTTAGACCATGAGATTGTGCAACTCCGGATACCGTAGGAATGCTTTGGGTGTACCAAACGTCACAACGAATCGGGTGGCTATAAAGGTGCACTACGGTATCTCCGAAAGTGTCTGTTGGGTTGGCACGAATCGAGACTGGGATTTGTCACTCCGTGTGACGGAGAGGTATATCTGGGCCCACTCGGTAGGACATCATCATAATGTGCACAATGTGACCAAGGGTTTGATCACGGGATGATGTGTTACAGAACAAGTAAAGAGACTTGCCGGTAACGAGATTGAACAAGGTATCGGGATACCGACGATCGAATCTCGGGCAAGTACAATACTGCTAGACAAAGGGAATTGCATACGGGATTGCTTGAATCCTTGACATCGTGGTTCATCCGATGAGATCATCGTGGAACATGTGGGAGCCAACATGGGTATCCAGATCCCGCTGTTGGTTATTGACCGGAGAACATCTCGGTCATGTCTGCATGGTTCCCGAACCCGTAGGGCCTACACACTTAAGGTTCGGTGACGCTAGAGTTGTTATGGGAAATAGTATGTGGTTACCGGTTGTTGTTCGAGTCCCTGATGAGATCCCTGACATGAAGAGGAGCTTGGAATGGTCTAGAGGTGAAGATTGGTATATTGGACTAAGGGTATTGGAGTCGAAATTGTTCCGGGGTACCGGTGATGACCAGCGTGTCCGAAAGGGGTTTGGAGGCAAGAGAAGCTTTGGGGGCCTTATGGGCCAAGGGAGAGGCACATCAGCCCACTAAGGGGCTGAGCGCCTCCCACCCATCTCACATAACACGGAGAGGTGGGGCGCCACCCCTAGGGCAGCCACCCTCCCGGCTTGGGGGCAAGTTTCCTAGGGGTGGGGCGCAAAACCCATCTAGGGTTTCCCCTATGGCCGCCGCCCCTCCCCTAGGGAACTCTAGGGCGCCTTCCCCTCCTCCCTTCCCCCTATATATAGTGAGAGAGAGAGGGAAGCCGCACCCTGCCCCTGGCGCAACCCTTTCCCTCCTCCAACACCTCCTCCTCCGTAGTGCTTGGCGAAGCCCTGCCGGAGAACCACGAGCTCCATCACCACCATGCCGTCGTGCTGTCGGAGTTGTCCCTCAACTTCTCCTCTCCCCTTGCTGGATCAAGAAGGAGGAGACGTCCCCGGGCTGTACGTGTGTTGAACGCGGAGGCACCGTTGTTCGGTGCTTAGATCGGAATCAACCGTGATCTGAATCGCTGCGAGTACGACTCCTTCATCCGCGGTCTTGTAACGCTTCCGCTTAGCGATCTACAAGGGTATGTAGATGCACTCTCCTTCCCCTCGTTGCTAGATTACTCCATAGATTGATCTTGGTGTTGCGTAGAAATTTTTGAATTTCTGCTACGTTCCCCAACAGTGGTATCAGAGCCAGGTTTATTGCGTAGATTCTATGCACCAGCAAAACACAAGTTTTTGTGGGCGTTGATTTTGTTCAATATGCTTACCGTTACTAGTCCAATCTTGTTTCAACGGTATTGTGGGATGAAGCGGCCCAGACCGACCTTAGACGTACACTTACGTGAGACAGGTTCCACCGACTGACATGCACTTGTTGCATAAGGTGGCTAGCGGTGCCGCCTCCCCACTTTACTCGGATCGGATTCAATGAAAAGGGTCCTTATGAAGGGTAAATAGCAATTGACATATCACGTTGTGGTTTTGCGTAGGTAAGAAACATTCTTGCTAGAAACCCATAGCAGCCACGTAAAACATGCAAACAACAATTAGAGGACGTCTAACTTGTTTTTGCAGGGTATGCTATGTGATGTGATATGGCCAAAAATAATGTGATGAATGATATGTGATGCATGAGATTGATCATGTCCTTGTAATAGGAATCACGACTTGCATGTCGATGAGTATGACAACCAGCAGGAGCCATAGGAGTTGTCTTTATTTATTGTATGACCTACGTGTCACCGAATAACGCCATGTAATTACTTTACTTCATTGCTAAACTGTTAGCCATAGTAGTAGAAGTAATAGTTGGCGAGACAACTTCATGGAGACACGACGATGGAGATCATGATGATGGAGATCATGGTGTCATGCCGGTGATGATGATGATCATGGAGCCCCGAAGATGGAGATCAAAAGAAGCAAAATGATATTGGCCATATCATGTCACTTTTTGATTGCATGTGATGTTTATCATGTTTATGCATCTTATTTGCTTAGAACGACGGTAGTAAATAAGATGATCCCTCATTAAAATTTCAAGAAATTGTTCCCCGTAACTGTGCACCGTTGAGAAAGTTCGTTGTTTCGAAGCACCACCTGATGATCGGGTGTGATAGATTCCAACGTTCACATACAACGGGTGTAAGCCAGATTTACACACGCGAAACACTTAGGTTGACTTGACGAGCCTAGCATGTACAGACATGGCCTTGGAACACAAGAGACCGAAAGGTCGAGCATGAGTCGTATAGTAGATACGATCAACATGAAGATGTTCACCGATGATGACTAGTCCGTCTCACATGATGATCGGACACGGCCTAGTTGACTCGAATCATGTAATCACTTAGATGACTAAGAGGGATGTCTATCTGAGTGGGAGTTCATTAGATGAACTTAATTATCCTGAACATAGTCAAAAGCCCTTTGCAAATTATGTCATAGCTCGCGCTTTAGTTCTACTGTTTTAGATATGTTCCTAGAGAAAATATAGTTGAAAGTTGACAGTAGCAATTATGCGGACAATAGAAGGCTTATGTCCTTGATGCACCGCTTCGGTGTCTTTGGACCTCGAGCGTGGTCTGTGGATGTTCGAACATCGACATACACGTTTTGATGACTACATGATAGTTTGGTAATGTTAAATGGTTTAGAGTTGAGGCACCAAGGACATTTTTGAAATGTTGCAGAACATATGAGATGTTCCAAGAGCTGAAATTGGGATTTCAGGCTCGTGCCCACGTCAAGAGGTATGAGACCTCCGACGAGTTTTCTAGCCTACAAACTAAGGGAGAAGATCTCAATCGTTGAGCTTATACTCAGAATGTCTGGGTACAACAATCACTTGAATCAAGTGGGAGTTAATCTTCCAGATGAGATAGTGATGTTTCTCCAAAGACATTGCCACCAAGCTACTAGAGCTTCGTGATGAACTATAACACAACAGGGATAGATATGATGATCCTTGAGCTATTCGCAATGTTCGACACCGCGAATGTAGAAATCAAGAAGGAGCATCAATTGTTGATGGTTAATGAAACCACTAGTTTCAAGAAGGGCAAGGGCAAGAAGGGGTACTTCATGAAACGGCAAATCAGTTGCTGCTCCAGTGAAGAAACCCAGGGTTGAACCCAAACCCGAGACTAAGTGCTTCTACAATGAGGGAACAGACACTGAAGCAGAACTACCCTAGATACTTGGTAGATGAGAAGGCTGGCAAGGTCGATAGATGTATATTGGATATACATTATGTTAATGTGTACTTTACTAGAACTCCTAGTAGCACCAGGGTATTAGATACCGGTTCGGTTGCTAAGTGTTAGTAACTCGAAATAAAAGCTACGGAATAAACAGAGACTAGCTAAAGGTGAGCTGACGATATATGTTGGAAGTGTTTCCAAGGTTGTTGTGATCAAGCATCGCACGCTCCCTCTACCATCGAGATTGGTGTGAAACCTAAATAATGGTTATTTGGTCTTTGTGTTGAGCATAGACATGATTGGATTATGTCTATCGCAATACGGTTATTCATTTAACGAGAATAATGGTTACTATGTTTATTTGAATAATACCTTCAATGGTCTTGCACCTAAAAGGAAGGTTTATTGAATCTCGATCGTAGTGATACACATGTTCATGCCAAAAGATATAAGATAGTAATGATAGTACCACCTACTTGTGGCACTGCCATGTAAGTCATATTGGTATAAAACGTATGAAGAAGCTCCATGTTGATGGATCTTTGGACTCACTCGTTTTTGAAAAGTTTGAGACATGCGAACCATGTCTATTGGTGTATACGCATGAATAAAATCCATGCAGATGGATCGTTTGGACTCACTTGATTTTGAATCACTTGAGATATGCAAATCATACCACATGGGCAAGATGACTGAAAAGCCTCGTTTTCAGTAAGATGGAACAAGATAGCAACTTGTTGGAAGTAACACATTTTGATGTGTGCAGTCCAATGAGTCTTTGAGGCATCTGATGAATATCGTTATATTCTTACTTCACAGATGATTTGAGTAGATGTTGAGTATATTTACTTGATGAAACACAAGACTGAATTATTGAAAAGTTCAAGTAATTTCAGAGTGAAGTTGAAGATCTTCATGACAAGAGGATAAAATGTCTGTGATGTGATCATAGAGATGGATATCTGAGTTGCGAGTTTGGTACACAATTGAGACATTGTGGAAATTGTTTCACAACTAACACCGCCTGGAACACCATAGTGTGATGGTGTGTCCGAACATCATAGATGCACCCTATTGGATATGGGGCATACCATGATGTCTCTTATCGAATTACCACTATCGTTCATGGGTTAGGCATTAGAGAGAACCACATTCACTTTAATAGGGCACCACATAGTTCCGTTGAGATGACACCGTAAGAACTATGGTTTAGAGAAACCTAAGCTGTCGTTTCTTGAAAGTTTGGGGCTGCGACGCTTATATGGAAAAGTTTCATCCTGATGAGCTCGAACCCAAAGCGGATAAATACATCTTCATAGGACACCCAAAACAGTTGGGTATACCTCCTATTTCAGATCCGGAAGCAAAAGTGATTGTTTCTAGAAACGGGTCCTTTCTCGAGGAAAAGTTTCTCTCGAAAGAATTGAGTGGGAGGATGGTGGAGACTTGATGAGGTTAATGAACCATCACTTCAACCAGAGTGTAGCGAGGCACGGAAGTTGTTCATGTGGCACCTACACCAATTGAAGTGGAAGCTGATGATAGTGATCATAATGCTTGGATCAAGTCACCGCCAAACCTCGTGGGATGACAAGGACATGTCTTTGCTTGAGTGGTAAGGTAATCTGTCTTGGAGGTCATGTTGCTAGACAACAATGAACCTACGAGCTATGGAGAAGCGATGGTGGGCCTGGATTACGACAAATGGCTTGAGGCCATAAAATCCGAGAGAGGATCCATGTATGAAAACAAAGTGTAGACTTTGGAAGAACTACTTGATGGTCGTAAAGGCTGTTGGGTACAGATGGATTTTAGAAGAAGACGGACAATGATGGTAAGTGTCACCATTAAGAAAGCTCGACTTGTCGTTAAGATGTTTTCCGACAAGTTCAAGGAGTTGACTGCGATGAGACTTTCTCATTAAGTAGCGATGCTAAGAGTCTGTTGGAATTATATTAGCAATTCTGCATGATTTATGAAATCTTGCGATAGGATGTCAAAACATTGTTTCCTCGACGATATTCTTGAGGAAAGGTTGTGTGTGATACAACCAGAAGGTTTTGTCAATCCTGAAAGATGCTAACAAGTGTGCAAAGCTCCAGCAGCCCTTCTAACGACTGGAGTAAGCATCTCGGAGTTGGAATATACGCTTTGATGAGATGATCAAAGATTTTGCGTTTATACAAAGTTTATGAGAAACTTGCATTTCCAAAGAAGTGAGTGGGAGCACTATAGAATTTCTGATGAGTATATGTTGTTGACATATTGTTGATCAGAAATGATGTAGAATTTCTGGAAAGCATATAGGGTTATTTGAAAAGTGTTTTTCAAAAGAAAACCTGGATTAAGCTGCTTGAACATTGAGCATCAATATCTATGAGGATAGATCAAAAAAACGCTAAATGGTACTTTCAAATGAGCACATACCTTGACATGATCTTGAAGGTGTTCAAGATGGATCAGTCAAAGAAGGAGTTCTTGCCTGAGTTGTTAGGTATGAAGTTAAGAGTTAAAGCTCGACCACGGCAGAAGAGAGAGAAAGGACAAAGTTCATCCCCTATGCTTCAGACGTAGGCTCCATAGTATGCTATGTTGTGTACCGCACCGGAAGTGTGCCTTGCCATGAGTCAGTCAAGGGGTACAAGAATGATCCAGGAACAGATCATTGGACAGCGGTCAAAATTATCCTTAGAGGAATAAGGAAATGTTTCTCGATTATGGAGGTGATAAAGAGTTTGGCGTAAAGGGTTACGTCGATGCAAGCTTTAACACCTATCCGAATGACTCTGAGTAGCAAACCGGATACGTATAGTGGAGCGACCATTTGGAATAGCTCCAAATGGAGCTAGGAAGCAACATTTACGATATGACCTAGAGATTTGCGAAATACATACGGATCTGAATGTTGTAGACCCGTTGACTAAAACCTCTCTCACAAGCAAAACATGATCAAACCCTAGAACTCATTGAGTCTTAATCACATGGTGTTGTGAACTAGTTTAGTGACACTAGTAAACTCTTTGGATGTTGGTCACATGGCGATGTGACCTATCAGTGTTAATCACATGGTGATGTGAACTAGATATTGACTATAGTGCAAGTGAGAGACTGTTGGAAATATGCCCTAGAGGCAATAATAAATTAGTTATTATTATTATATTTCCTTGTTCATGATAATCGTTTATTATCCATGCTATAATTGTATTGATAGGAAACTCAGATACATGTGTGGGTACATAGACAACACCATGTCCCTAGTAAGCCTCTAATTGACTAGCTCGTTGATCAATAGATGGTTACGGTTTCCTGACCATGGACATTGGATGTCGTTGATAGCGGGATCACATCATTAGGAGAATGATGTGATGGACAAGACCCAATCCTAAGCCTAGCACAAAGATCGTGTAGTTCGTATGCTAAAGCTTTTCTAATGTCAAGTATCATTTCCTTAGACCATGAGATTGTGCAACTCCCGGATACCGTAGGAATGCTTTGGGTGTACCAAGCGTCTGGCGTAACTGAGTGGCTATAAAGGTGCACTACGGGTATCTCCGAAAGTGTCTGTTGGGTTGGCATGAATCTAGACTGGGATTTGTCACTCCGTGTGACGGAGAGGAATCTCTGGGCCCACTTGGTAGGACATCATCATAATGTGCACAATGTGACCAAGGGGTTGATCACGGGATGATGTGTTACGGAACGAATAAAGAGACTTGCCTGTAACGAGATTGAACAAGGTATCGGGATACCGACGATCGAATCTCGGGCAAGTACAATAACGCTAGACAAAGGGAATTGCATACGGGATTGCTTGAATCCTTGACATCGTGGTTCATCCGATGAGATCATCGTGGAACATGTGAGAGCCAACATGGGTATCCAGATGCCGCTGTTGGATATTGACCGGAGAACGTCCCCACCAGAGCCTTTGACAAGCGAGGATCAACTTTAGTCAGGATAAGTGTACCAGATGTTCCCCTTGAAAATGGCCAATTGTTGGTGCCCTTCCCGCTCAATATTTGGGGAGAGGCCCAGGGCCTTCTCCTATAAATAGGACTAGCCACCCATAGGATAGAGAGAAGGAAAAAGGAAGAGAGAGGGGAGAGAAGATCGAGAATCGCATCGAGAATCGAAGAGAGAATCAGATCAAGCAGCATCTCAAAGAGAGAGAGAGAGAGAGAGAGAGAGAGAGAGAGAGAGAGAGAGAAAGGTAACTCAACTCCTCCTAGAAGTTCATCGCCCCGGCCAAGAACAGACCCTCGCGAGGCTGTTCTTCCTTGTATTGTTCATCACCATCAGCCCAAGAGGCAATCCAGCACACCACAAACTAGAGTAGGGTATTACACCACAATGGTGGCCCGAACTAGTATAAACCTTGCGTCTCTTGTGTTGTTCCTTTCGTAGTTTAGATCCTAGCGAGGCGGCGGGGTGCAGGTAGGTAGAGGGCGAGATCTCCACGCGCACCCCAGTGTTCGAACCTCAAGGGTCTGCCGGAACCCGAACTCCGACATTTGGCGCGCCAGGTAGGGGTGCGCCAGAATTCGTCTTCCGCCGCCCTGTTCTCCGTCGACCACCGCATCCATGTCTGATGCTTGTCGGGACCGCGTCGAGCGCCGAGCCACTCTCGGTTCCCGCGTCGCCCAGACGGCTCCCGTCGGCGGGCGCGCTCGTCGTTCCCCGTCGCCTGCCGTCAACGCCGCCACCGGCCCGACGGGGAATGAGCGGCAAGCATCGTCCCAGCATCCCTCCGTGAGGCAAGACGGCCGCACTGCTACCCCCTCACTCGCCCCAGCTGGTTCTTCGTCTCGCGCATTCCGCGCGCCCATGGAGGCTCGAGCTGCGCTCATCACGGCAAACGAGCTCCTGCGCTCTGATCCGATCGGCAGCGTCTCGAAGAGTGGCTTGACCGCGTCGCCGAGCTTCGTCCGCGCCGCGGGGCTCCCGCGCCGTCCGCCCGCTGCACGCACCCGCCCTGCACGGGCGGCGAAGCTCGAGGCGCCTCGGCCGCCTCCCCTCAAGGCGCCCAGCCCCAAAGCGCGTGGTCCTGGCGAGAACCCGCTCCGTCCGGCGCCCGGTAGCGGCAAGAGCAGAGCTGCCAGGAAGTCCCTCGCCCGCAAGAAGCTTCCCGAGTGCTCCCCGCTCCAGCTCGTCGCGACCACGCTCCTGCTCCAGCACGTCAAGACCTCGCGCTGCTCCCAGCTGCAGTGCATGGGGACCCGAAAGACCAAGATCTTCGTCACCCAGGGCCTCCCGTGGCCACAGCAGGCTGCCGTGCCTTCACCACCAAGCTGCCCAGCGTCGCGTGGCCCGGCAAGTTCAAGCGGACCTGCCTCCTCACTACGGCCGGTGCGGCCGACCCGCGAGTTCCTCCAGCTCTGAGCTGGGCATCAAGCCGCCAGCGGAGATGAGAAGGTCATGGCGAACTGGTTTCCCATGGCGCTCAAGGGCCGGGCCCGCTTTGGCTCTGAACACAGGCTCGAGCACGATCTCCTCTGGGGCGAGATGCGCACCCGCTTCATCGTCAACTTCAAGATACTCGTGACCGGCCACCCGCCATGAGCGACATGCACCGCATCAAGCAGCAACCAGGGGAGACCCTGCAGAAATACATCCAGCGCTTCAACAACGCACGCCTGAAGATTCCCAAGGTGACCGAGGAGTCCATCATCTCCGCCTTCTCCGACGGTGTGTGCGACGTCAAGATGAAGGAGGAGCTGGCGATGCATGAAGACTTGTGCACTTCCTTGAAGCTGTTCAACTTGGCGACCAAGTGCACTAGGGCCGAGGAAGGGCGTCTCTCCCTCCTCGAGCTGCCTACCGCAGACCCAGAAGAGAAGAAGCCCAAGGCCAAGGATGTGAAGCGCAAGGGGGCTGCCGTGCTCGCGGCAGAACCAGACACCAAGCGGGGCAGAGATCAGCCCGAGTCTTCCAAGGGCAGCCGGTACTGCGTGTACCACGACCTCCACACCCACAACACCAACGAATGTCAAGAGCTCCGAGCCGTGCGAGAAGGGAGGATCGGCTGACGTCCCGACCGCAGCGACCGAGGCTACGACAGAGGAAGAGGAAGGAACGCAGGACGCTGGGAAGACCGCGGCCCTCGCCAAGGGTGGCGCGACCAACCTCGCGAGGATCGCTAGCGGGACCCGCCTCGCGAGGGAGGCTGGAGGGATCAGCCTCGCGAGGATCGCCCGCAAGGCAACGCAGGCCTCCCTCCTCTGCCACCGCAGCCAAGGAGAAATGAAGACCATCATCAGGACAAAGGGGCTGGGGGCTTCCAGAAGATGCGCGCGATCGCCTGCATCCTGGGCGGAGCTCAAGCTCCAGCCTCTCAACGCATCTTCAAGCAGTTCGCCCGCGAAGTGAATGCAGTCCTCCCCAAGCTCGAAGCCACACGCCCCCTCAGGTGGTCGGCGTGCGCCATCACGTTCAGCTCAGCGGATCAGCTCAAGTGTGCGGCCACAGCCGGAGTCCTCCCGATGCTTTGCTCCCCAATCATCAGCAACGTGCTAGTCACCAAGACCCTCATCGATGGCGGGGCAGGGCTCAACGTCCTGTCCGTGGAAACGTTCAACAATCTCCAAGTACCATACAATCAGCTTCAGCCGACCAAGCCTTTCTCTGGGGTCACCGATGGCTCCACGGTCCCGATTGGGCAGGTTCGCCTCCCTGTCACCTTCGGCGCGCGCGACAACTACCGCACCGAGATCATCGACTTCGACGTCGCCCACATTCACCTGCCATACAACGCCATCCTCGGGTACCTAGCGCTGGCCAAGTTCATGGCCGTAACCCACCACGGCTACAACGTCCTCATGATGCCAGGAAGTGGTGGAGTCATCACGGTGCCCTGCAAAGAGAAAGATGCGGTGTGCTCCCTGGAGCGAGCCTTTCAGGCCGCACCACTGGAAGACCCGGATCGCGAAGCGGGGGCTTCCAGACTGCCCGAGAAGAAGAAGACATCGTCGGCCCGGCCCCTCGGGAGGCAGGCCCTCGTGGTCCGCGCTGCTGAGGGGGAACCTCCTTCTATCGCATAGGAAAGCGCGGCCGGCGCCCTCCTCAGGCAGGGCTCGGGGGCTCCCCCCTGGAGGGCCACCGACCTTGCTAAGGTCACGAGGGAGGCGCTTGGGCACCACTTGGAGGCGTGTTTCAAAGAACGTTTCCCTCAAGAAGGAGCAAGGCAAGGAGGGCCAAACCCTTAGGAGTTCGTCAGCAAGATCATTCAGGAGCTGCAAGAGTCAAGAGTCATGAGTGGCAGCCGCCGCTTACCTACCGTAGCTCCCCATCCAGGCGAGGATGGTGGGCTGCGCGTCTACATCGACATACCAGGGCTCAACCGAGCCGCCTCTCAGGAGCGCCTCTGGCTCTCTCGCGTGGGGCGCTGTGAAGGTCCACCCCGCAGCTACGTTCGCATGCCTTACGGCTTGCCGGACGCGGCTGCCACGCGCCAGCGCCTCATGAGGAGCACCCTGGAGGCTCAAGTGGCCAGGCGTTCCGCATCCCTGGCAGAGATGGAGATGGTCCACGAGGAGCCACCAGCGCCTCCGGAGCCTCCCGAGGCCCCTGAGCCTGGGGGCTCGTGAGGAACGGCTCCCGCAGCCCACCGAGTCTGCTGCGCCAACACCCTTTCGTCTTCAACGCTATCAGGTGACATCTTTCAAGTTTCATTTCCAGCTGGGATCGCCCCCCAGGGCTGCATTATTCCTAGGCCGTGTGGTTCCGTCCCTGCGGCGTGTATCCCTTTTACTTTATGTTCCTAGCTTACCTTGTTGGGGGTGCCCCTCGGGCTGCATCATCCCCAGGTCGCTCGGGCCCGACCCGGCGATGTTCGTCTTCTTTGCGCTTATCTAGATGGACTTGCTCCTTCGTGATTAACATGCTTGACCTAGTTGCACACTCAACTGACACCAACTGATTGAGCTACTCCCTAACGGCACGACGCTTGCGCATGGGTCCGTCCCTGCAACGCCGACAAACCTGAATGGCTGAGCTCTAGCCGCGGCAGTCCCGCATAGCGCCACCTCGTCAAGCCTCCAGTGCCTCGTCACCCCTCCGGAGCAACGAACAGCTGACTGTCGATTGTCACGGCGAACTTTCGTTCTTTCTGTGATGAGCCTGCAGGATCTCTTCAAGGAGCAGTGTCAGGCGAGGCCCCCACGGTGTCTCCTTCACTCTCCTCCACGCGAACCGCTTGCACGTTAAAGGGGGGGTGCCTGAGCATCGCGACTCGGGGATCCTACTGGCTCTCCAGCCCTCACCCTCTGGCCTTGACCATGACATCGTGACCTGGCATACCAGCGACGGCTGAGACTCGCTCGAGGGCCGGGACCGGAGGACGTAGAGCGAAAGGGAGCAAAGGCGAGGGAGGGACACGCGAGACCTCACCAGCGACCCCTACTTTGCCGATGCACGAACCCGGCAACACACCAGGAAGCGGTTCCTGATTCTCGAGATAAGTCACCCCCCGGAAGCACTAGCTAACACGGCACCGTCCCCGCACCCAATGCAATCCCGTGTTAGCAACGTCGCTCTCCTTTCTCACCGAGCGATGGCTGCTTGGCGCTAAGGGGACCTCTTGAGCATCGCGACTCGGGGCTCTTACGGACCTCGGGCGCTCACCTCTGGCCTTGACCACGCCATCGCGACTGGCATACCAGCGATGGCTGAAGCCTGCCTTGGGACTGGGACCTGTCGGCGCAGAGCGTCAAGCCCTCGCAAGGTTCGAAACGGAGAACTGAGCTAAGACGGAATGAGCAACTTGCACTGCTTCACGACAAGGATCATATTAACAAACATGACCACAGGCACCTTACAAGCCCCCACGGGGCGCGCTTTTGATTCCTCGTAGGAAGCAGATCCTAAAGAACGCTAACTACACGTGCCCCTGCAAAAGACGCCATCATCAACAGTGGGCCGTCGGGCACCGGCGCCAACCCCATCCAGATCAAAGGCGGCGATGGCCTGGCGAGCCTGCCCTGCTCCAAGAGCGGCGCAGGCTCGGGGGCTCGTAGCTGTCATCGCTCATCTCCGGAGTCGTGAAGAGCTCGGCAGAGTCGCTGGATCCTCCGACGCCTCCACCGCCTGAGGAGCTGCCGAGGGAGCGGTCAGCGAGCCTAGCCCTCGCCGTGGCAGGGCCTTGATCACCTCTCCCGGGGCAGCACTCCAGCCGGCGCCCTTCCGCATCGAAGACCTTGAAGAGCATGACCGAAGCACCGTCGAACTCCAGGTGGATCGCGAGGGCGCCCCTTGTCCTGCAGACCCGGGCGATCTCGCCCCAGCCTCGAGTCATGAAGACCTCGCCCGGGGCAACGACCGCAACCTCTGCCCCGGTCACAAGGGTGCTGCAGCCGGCATGCTGCAGCCAGAGCTCCAGGGATCCTTCCCGCGGGATCGCGGAGGCGAAGAAGGGAGGAAGGCGAATCCAAGACTGAGGAGACATGGCGGTGTGGAGCACGAACTCTCGGGAGGAGCCCTCGGCGTGGACTCCAGGGGGAACGACACATACCTTCGTGACCCGCCAGCGCCGACGGCGGCGTCGCCCGTGGCGTTCGGCATCAACTCCTTCAGAACCCTCGATGTGGGCGTACAAGGGAAGCGGGAACCCTGGTGGTGGCCGCTCGCACCAGGGCCTCGACACCACCTGGTGGACACTCTCATTCCGATGGCAGAGGTCTAGCCGTTTCTTCGGCGGAAGCGGGTCAGGACCCTCTCGGGGAGCCTTTCCCTTCTCTGCCGCGGAGAACCGGCGGATCGGAGCCATTGCAGCAAGACGGAGCAAGGACCGGGAAGAAGGAGAAGCAAGAAGAAACGGACCAGAGGAGCGCTCACCGTTCCGTACTTAAAGCCAAGGGAGACCCACCGCCGACCTCCACAATCGCAGGTAATCATGACCCGCTTTGCATGCAGGGACTTGTCAATTCGTGCAGTTGCCGAGGCGTCGTGGGGAAGTGGAGACGCCCACGTCCAATCAACCGCCACGCTGGCGCCCAAGGTCAAGAGCTGTTAGAACTGCGGCGCCGCACTGCCCTTCGCTTCTCTGCTCGGCCAAGTCCGGGCGCGCTTTGGGCCGGGGCTACTGTCGGCGTTCTGGGAACGGGGGTCCCCAGACTTGCCTGCCTGCGGCCTGCGGCGTGGCTCAAAGGGGGCCCCATCACGGCCCATCTTCATCAACACAAGATCAAGACCCTCGCGAGGGGCCAAGCCTCGGCGGGCGGACGACAGGGAGCTTCCTCAGGCACGGCCTCATCAGGCTGGCTCCCCGAGGAGGCGGAGAGATCAAGGCGGGGTACCTCACGAGGTGCCCATGACGCAAGCCATGAAGACGAAGGGCGCCAGGCGGGCGCCAGCCCGCGCAGTGTCCTCCTTTCCTCTTTGGTGCAAAGGGAGCAAGCGCAGGCGAGAGCATCAAGCAAAGGCATCCATTTCGGTGCAACAAGACCAAGACCAGCCCAGCGGCAGGAAGGAAGTCATTGTGGAGCCCAAGCAAAGGCGTCACCACGAGCCTTTGACGAAGCGAGGACCAACTTTAGTCAGGATAAGTGTACCAGATGTTCCCCTTCAAAATGGCCAATTGTTGGCGCCCTTCCCGCTCAATATTTGGGGAGAGGCCCAGGGCCTTCGCCTATAAATAGGACTAGCCACCCACAGGATAGAGAGAAGGAAAAAGGAAGAGAGAGGGGAGAGAAGATCGAGAATCGCATCGAGAATCGAAGAGAGAATCGGATCAAGTAGCATCTCAAAGAGAGAGAGAGAGAGAAAGCTGACTGAACTCCTCCTAGCAGTTCATCGCCCCGGCCAAGAACAGACCCTCGCGAGGCTGTTCTTCCTTGTATTGTTCATCACCATCAGCCCAAGAGGCAATCCACCACACCACAAACTAGAGTAGGGTATTACACCACAATGGTGGCCCCAACTAGTATAAACCTTGCGTCTCTTGTGTTGTTCCTTTCGTAGTTTAGATCCTAGCGAGGCGGCGGGTTGCAGGTAGGTAGAGGGCGAGATCTCCACGCGCACCCCAGTGTTCGAACCTCAAGGGTCTGCCGGAACCCGAAATCCGACATTTGGAGCGCCAGGTAGGGGTGCGCCGGAATTCGTCTTCCACCGCCCTGTTCTCCGTCGACCACCGCATCCATGTCTGATGCTCGTCGGGCCCGCGCCGAGCGCCGAACCGCTCTCGCTTCCCGCGTCGCCCAGACGGCTCCCGTCGGCGGGCGCCCTCGTCGTTCCCCGTCGCCTGCCGTCAACGCCGCCACCGGCCCGGCGGGGAATGAGCGGCAAGCATCATCCCAGCTGGTTCTTCGTCTCGCGCATTCCGCGCGCCCATGGAGGCTCGAGCTGCGCTCATCGCGGCCGCACTGCTACCCCCTCACTCGCTCCAGCTGGTTCTTCGTCTCGCGCATTCCGCGTGCCCATGGAGGCTCGAGCTGCGCTCGTCGCGGCAAACGAGCTCCTGCGCTACCGTCCAGTCGACGACATCTACGAAGAGTGGCTCGACCGCGTCGCCGAGCTCGTCCGCGCTGCAGGGGGCTCCCCCGCGCCGTCCGTCCCCGCTGCGCACCCGCCCTACACGCGAGGCGGCAAGCTCGGGCGCCTCGGCCGCCTCCCCCTCAAGAAGGCGCCTGGCCCCAAAGCGCGTGGTCCTGGCGGAACCCGCTTTGTTCGGCGCCCGGCCACGGCAAAAGCGAGCTGCCGAAGTCCCTCGCCCGCAAGAAGCTGCCCGAGTCCTCCCGCTCCAGCTCGCCAGCGACCACGCTCCTGCTCCAAAGCCGTCAAGACCCGTGCTGCTCCCAGCTGCAGCGCATGGGGACCCGCAAGACCAAGCTCTTCATCACCCAAGGCCTCCGTGGCCACAAAGAGCTGCCGTGCCTTCACCACCGAGCTGCGCTTGCGTCGCGTGGCCCGGCAAGTTCAAGCGAGACCTGCCTCCTCGCTACGATGGTACGGCCGACCCATGAGAGTTCCTCCAGCTCTCTGAGCTGGGCATCAAGCCGCCAAAGGAGGCGAGAAGGTCATGGCGAACTGGTTTCCCATGGCACTCAAGGACGGGCCCCTTTGGCTCTGAACACAGCTCTGAGCACGATCTCCTCCTGGGGCGAGATCGCCCCTTCATCGCCAACTTCAAGGTACTCGTGACGGGCCACCCGCTGTGAGCGACATGCGCCGCATCAAGCAGCAACCAGGGGAGACCCTGCAGAAATACATCCAGCGCTTCAACAACGCACGCCTCAAGATTCCCAAGGTGTCCGAGGAGGCCATCATCTCCGCCTTCTCCGATGGTGTGCTCGACGTCAAGATGAAGGAGGAGCTGGCGATGCATGAAGACTTGTGCACTTCCTTGGAGCTGTTCAACTTGGCGACCAAGTGCGCCAGGGCCGAGGAAGGGCATCTCTCCCTCCTCGAGCTGCCTGCCGCAGACCTAGAAGAGAAGAAACCCAAGGCCAAGGATGTGAAGCGCAAGGGGGCTGCCGTGCTCGCGGCAGAACCGGACACCAAGCGGGGCAGAGATCAGCCCGATTCTTCCAAGGGCAGCCGGTACTGCGTGTACCACGACCTCCACACCCACAACACCAATGAATGTCAAGATCTCCGAGCCGTGCGAGAAGGGAGGATCGGCCGACGTCCCGACCGCAGCGACCGGGGCTACGGCCGAGGAGGAGGAAGGAGCGCAGGACGCTGGGAAGACCGCGGCCCTCGGCAAGGGTGGCGCGACCAACCTCGCGAGGATCGCTAGCGGGACCCGCCTCGCGAGGGAGGCTGGAGGGATCAGCCTCGCGAGGATCACCCACAAGGCAACGGAGGCCTCCCTCCTTTGCCATCGCAGCCAAGGAGAAATGAAGACCATCATCAGGACGAAGGGGCTGGGGGCTTCCAGAAGATGCGCGCGATCGCCTGCATCCTGGGCGGAGCTCAAGCCCCAACCTCTCAACGCATCTTCAAGCGGTTTGCCCGCGAAGTGAATGCGGTCCTCCCCAAGCTCGAAGCCACACGCCCCCTCATGTGGTTGGCGTGCGCCATCACGTTCAGCTCAGTGGATCAGCTCAAGTGTGCGGCCACAGCCGGAGTCCTCCCGATGCTTTGCTCCCCAATCATCAGCAACGTGCTAGTCACCAAGACCCTCATCGATGGCGGGGCAGGGCTCAACGTCCTGTCCGTGGAAACGTTCAACAATCTCCAAGTACCATACAATCAGCTTCAGCCGACCAAGCCTTTCTCTGGGGTCACCAACGGCTCCACGGTCCTGATTGGGCAGGTTCGCCTCCCTGTCACCTTCGGCGCGCGCGACAACTACCGCACCGAGCTCATCGACTTCGACGTCGCCCACATTCACCCTCAACTTCTCCTCTCCCCTTGCTGGATCAAGAAGGAGGAGACGTCCCCAGGCTGTACGTGTGTTGAACGCGGAGGCACCGTTGTTCGGTGCTTAGATCGGAATCAACCGCGATCTGAATCGCTGCGAGTACGACTCCTTCATCCGCGTTCTTGTAACGCTTCCGCTTAGCGATCTACAAGGGTATGTAGATGCACTCTCCTTCCCCTCATCGCTAGATTACTCCATAGATTGATCTTGGTGTTGCGTAGAAAATTTTGAATTTCTGCTACGTTCCCCAACACCGGATACTCCGGACTTCGGGTGGCCGAAGGGTTACCTTCTGGCCTTGGTGGATCAGGAGAAATCCTCCACGACGACACCTCGGGGTCATCCGCCTCATGAGGCGGGGAGGCACGGGGAGGCATTTCACTCTCCATCATCTCTGGAAGAAGATCCCCCGTAGACGAACTCTCTCGAGAAGGGCTACGATCCGAACTACAAGACATTCGTCTCGGTTATTGTCCTCGGAGATGAAGCAGGATATATTTACTATAAAGTACTCTTGTTCACTTACATCTTGGTGGAGGGATGATTCCCTTGCGGGCACTGTGCGGTAAGGATGCCCTCCGGGGCAGGGCCCCCTGGCGAAGGTTTTTTCCCTCGTTTGGAAACTCTTGTTCCCAAGTCTTCAGAGGCGGTCCTTCTCCTTCCTTGGGGAGAGGGAATTTCAGATTCTTCTCCCCGATCATCGTCCTTCGCGAAGACGCTAATTCCCACAGTTTGGATGAGTAATGCGTGAGGCCTGCTTTCGGCTTCATTATTCCTCCCTCTATCTTCCCCTGATGGCTCTTCATAAGGTTTGAGCTCAAGCATCCTGACTAGTACGGGATCCGGTGAGCCTTCAGGAAGGGGGGTCGAACACCTGATCATTTACGCATTTCTTATCTAGTCCTGGTCAAGAGCAATTTTTTCAGAATGATGTTAGGACAAATGAAAAGACAGCATGTTCGGGCGCAGAATTACTTATGTGGGTATCTGGACGGTTGCAGTTTAGACCCGCATCCTCGATGGTGTCCGGACACTTTATTCATGATCTGAAGAACAAT
The DNA here is from genome assembly GCA_021605205.1 of Aegilops longissima. Taxonomy (NCBI): domain Eukaryota; kingdom Viridiplantae; phylum Streptophyta; class Magnoliopsida; order Poales; family Poaceae; genus Aegilops; species Aegilops longissima. The sequence goes on along the minus strand of CM038679.1, from coordinate 45,495,379 downwards.
CCATACATCCCTTTGAGCATCACGCCGAAGAATTGCTGAATAGATCGCGGTCCTTCTGGGTTGAACTCCCACATACGGAGGGGTCAACGTTGACATGGCAGGACCCGATGAACTAGCATGAGTTGCATTACCTTGACAAGGCTGACGTCTCTCTTGAGGAGATCTCGGATGCGATTCTGCAATGTCGGCACGTCATTAACTGGCCCCCAGTGCAGCCCCTTGCTGACCCATGACGCCAGTTGTGGCGGGGGGCCCGAACGGAAGGCGGCGGCAGCTACCCACTTAGTACTTCGGGGAACTGTGATGTAAAACCACCCCCGCTGCCATAAGTCGGACATCTCCGGGAAGTAACCCTTTGGCCATGGAGCATCGGCGCCTTTGCTTATTATGGCACCTCCGCATTCTTCGTGTCGCCCATCAATCATCTTCGGCTTCACATTGAAGGTGTTGAGCCATAAGTCGAAGTGTGGGGTGATGCGGAGGAAGGCCTCACACACGACGATGAACGACGAGATGTGAAGGATGGAATCCGGAGCCAGATCATGGAAATCTAGCCCGTAACAGAACATAGGCCCTCTAACAAAGGGATCGAGGCTAAAGCCTAGCCCTCGGAGGAAGTGGGAAACGAATACGACACTCCCGTTGGGTTCGGGAGTGGGGATGACCTGCCCTTGAGCAGGCAGCCTGTGTCGTAGATTTCGTGATCGGATACACGGCTTCTCTTAGCTTCTTGATGTCCTCCTCTATGATAGAGGAGGCCATCCACCAGCCTTGAAGGTTGGATCCGGACATAATTGAAGGTCCGAACCGCTTATCCTGAGCCTTGGGTGTTGGAATTCGAGGTGGGGGAAGGGAAGGATCGAGCGCGAGAAGAAAAGGACATGCCTTGGCCCCTTTATAAAGAGGGTGAATATCAAGCGTCCTCCGCGTGGCCGTTTGGAACTTGCCTAAAATCGAGGAGTCAACCAACAGGCATGATTGGGTTACCCATACCCGTATTAATGAGAATCCCGCGATAAGGGGACACGATCTCTTCTTCGACAGGACGTGCCAAGAAAACTGCCTCGCAATATGTGCAGTAGCTGGTTGAGAAAAACGGTTCGAATAATGGTTGGGCCATGGCATGATGTCATGTTATGAAAAGTTGTCAGTAGATTAGATTTGTGGAAATATTATACTCTCTACGATGGTATGTGGAATTTGTTTTGCAGAGCTGGACACGATCCTTGTGTTCGAAATCTTCTATGGAGTATTCGGAGGAAGAACCCGCCTTGCAATGCCGAAGACAATTTGCGCGCCGGACTCATCGTCATTAAAGCCTGGTTTAGGGGCTACTGAGGGAGTCCTAGATTAGGAGGTCCTCGGACAGCCGGACTATATGCTTTGGCCGGACTGTTGGACTACGAAGATACAAGATTGAACACTTCGTCCCATGTCCGGATGGGACTCTCCTTTGCGTGGAAGGCAAGCTTGGCAATTCGGATATGTAGATCTCCTCCCTTGTAACCGACTCTGTGTAACCCTAGCCCCCTCCGTTGTCTATATAAACCGCAGGGTTTAGTCTGTAGGAGAACAACAATCATAATCATAGGCTAGCTTCTAGGGTTTAGCCTCTACGATCTCGTGGTAGATCAACTCTTGTAATACTCATATCATAAAGATCAATCAAGCAGGAAGTAGGGTATTACCTCCATCGAGAGGGCCCGAACCTGGGTAAACATTGTGTCCCCCGCCTCCTGTTACCATCCGCCTTAGACACACAGTTCGGAACCCCCTACCCGAGATCCGCCGGTTTTGACACCGACAGTCGCCCTCTCCTGACCTATTCCAACACCCTTTGCATGGTATTCAGGACGGATACTAGTGTGATAGCGCCAACACCTTCTCCCTGGTACAGTATTGATAGTCTTGGAGCAAACTCGCTCTTCCTTGGACCAAACTATCCAATGATGGTGAAAGGCGATCCAGCTGCTGTTGACACAACGTTACTACCATTTATGAGAAGCAACTATATCTATACCTCGGACATTTCGGTGGTTCCCTACCCTGGTCCTGATATATGCCGCTTCAGCATGGATGATCAGTCTTGCGTTTCTCTCGACATTGACAATAGCTGGCCCTTCCCAGAGCACCTATGGTTCAAAGCAAGCATTTCCAACACCGAGGATTGGTTGAGTTGATGTTCATTTCATTGCTTCTTATTTGTTGTGTAATGGAAACTTTAGTATTTGCTAGAATGTTTTGTTGGAAATAATCTATAATCCAACATGTATCCTCGTTGTCGTTGTGTGTTGATGACTTGTTGTATTTAATGAATGGTACATTTCAGTTGCAAATGCATGTCATAGACTCAATTTATGAACGGTTTTTGAGTCACTTCTTGGAGTGTGAGTACCGTAGTAGTATAGCCAGCATCTGGTTAGTATATGAAGTTGCCACATCACATAGAGCCAACCTAATATTGGAGCATGCTAGCCCTCCACCAGCGTGCCGCTTCAAATGGCGGAGGAAGTGAGAGGTTGCGTCACCTTGTGTCCAGATCTGAGATGCCACGTGTACCAGATGAATGACTCCAAGTTCGACCACTGTGATGCTAGGTGCGATCCCAGGAACACTGTTGGAGAGACCCCCCTCATAATTTTCCTACATTGGTCATTTGAGTCATAGGATAGAATGCTATAGCATTTTTTTCCTATGTAATCATGTTTTAATTGGCAATCTAGCATCCACTCCAACTTTTGTTTCACTTCCTTTGTTCCTATGAAGAGAGTACTTGCTCTAAATGATGTGCCGCTGCAAGAGCCGCCTATATTTATTAACCATGCTCTAAAAAGGTGGAACAGCTTTGGCTATAGTAGTACTGTACTAGGTTAGTAGGTGACCTTGCGCTTGGCTCTTCTCCTCTTCCGGAAGTCGAACAATAATGTTGGTACTACAGTAGTACTTCTGGCAATCTAACACACCAAATGAACTGCTTCACGTCCATCGCTTGTAAGCAAAAGTTTCTCCTCGTGCTGCGAGCCACCGCGCACGCGTTGGCGAGGGGGAAGGCGTAGTAAGCAAGCTTCTCGTCATTCTGCGAGTTGACGGGACACATCAAAGTTATTTATTAGTACTCTCTTCAAAAAGGGCCGACCATGTCCATGGCTACCATCCCGTTCTCTGTCATAGAGTACGTGCACTATTCACGCGCCATCGAGGAGAAAAAAATATTGCGTAGTACTAGGTGCCATCGAAGTGCACGACTCAGTTAAGCACTGCATATCTCCATTTTCTTGTATGACACGCCACCTTGATGCTAGATTTCCCGCGTGTCATGGAGGCATATAGTATGATTTTGTAAAATGGAGGCATATAGATGTCCCGCGTGTCAGCAAAAGGATGAACAAAGCTCATGTCTTAAATGAAAAAGTGGAAGAACATAGATTCCCGACGACCGAGAAGGAGCAACAAACCTCGGGGTGGAGCGTCTGCACTCATAATATTTTATATTATTCAGCGATATAAAATCAACCAAATCTCTCCATGTTCGTATACCATTCTATAGTATGAGAATAACTTTGAACGTAAGCCATTGATTCACTCTATCCAATGTTCATAGTTGGAAAATCCAAACAAAACCAAGCATTGGATCAACTCTTTTTTCGAGATCAACTCTTTTAGCACTTACCGCCTGCCCACTTAGCCCACCTATATATTCGCTCACGTGTGATGACCACAGGAGCTATCCACTCAGATTGTATGTTAAAAAAATAAAGGTCGATAACTAATGCGGCACCTCGGGCCAACGCGGCCAGATCGCATTTTGCATGAGAAATTACACACCATGTTTCGTTGACATGTGGTCCCATTCCAACATGTCAGTGAGACGACGAGAGTCCTTTTGTACAATTTCTGAAAGGACGTGTAGGCCGGGGCGCCTCTTCGTCTACCGTGGCAAACTGGCAACCGTCCACCGACTCTTCGCCTTTCCCTCTCGATTTGTAACTGCTGTCACACGCTCTTCCTCCCTCCTCCATTTGCCTTCACCCTTCCTTCTGCCATTGTTCAATCGTCTTCTCTATGGAGGGAACAAGCCAGAAACAACCCCGTTATTCTTGCCCCGATCTGAAAGATGACGTGGTGGGGGAACTCATTGATCAGTGCGACGTCATCACCTCGGCTAGCATGGCAGGTTCGTTCAAGCCCATTCTCGACTCAACTATCTTCTCTATCTGAAAGGGTCCAGGAGCGGTTTGATCTCCCCTATCTTCTTCGCCATGACCCTGCTCGCTGGCGAGTGGACGACGGAGACCTCGTCTTGTGCAGGTTGATGCCGCTTGATAATGATACGTGTGATGTCAAGATGCCATCGCTTAAGGGTAAGTCCTGGGCTGGCGCAAATGGAGATTGGGTTGTTTATATTGGGTACAATTGCGAGTGGGAACTTGTGAATGTGTACACTCGTCAGCGGATTCCACTTCCAAAAATCTCTGAGTGCCTTGAGGTTGAGCACACAGATGATCTACGTACGTTCAAATACAATCATGGTGACTGTCGTCTACTGAATATAGCAATTTGTCGAGTTCCCGACCGCTCTTGGAATTACAAGAACTATCTAGTTGTTGCTATCTTCGACAAGCTTATTGCCGTCCTTCGTGATTCGACTGGATGGATATTGCTCAAATATCAGTTTCTATACACGGATGTGTACTGTGATGCAATTGAATAGGAGGATCTTGTGTTTGCTGCCACCACTCGTGGCACTATTTTTGCATGGCATCCTCGTAGTTTTGGTACGTTTGTCTTCCACCGTAATTATAATTGTTTCATCCACATGCATGCGGGTTAGCAAGTTTCCATTTACTAATTAACCTTGTTCTTGTGTTTCCAAGGTCCTATGAACATTCCACCACCTATACTTGAAAATTTTTATAACCAAGGGGGAGATGACGATGGTGATGATCACGAGCATGAGGACGAGGAGGGCCCATATACTTAGTGGCGCCTGGCAACTTCCGATGGATCACCCCTTCTTGTCAGTATACAACCCACTACTGATGTTACTACTAAGGAAGCAAGTGTTGTCTCCCATGGTTGCACTCTCCGGACCTATTCCAACACCCGTTGCATGGTATTCGGGATAGATACTACTGTCCTAGCACCAACACCTTCTCCCTGGTACAGTATTCATAGTCTTGGAGAAAACTCACTATTCCTTGGACAAAACTATCCAATGATGGTGAAAGCTGATCCAGCTGCTGTTGACACAACGTTACTACCATTTATGAGAAGCAACTGTATCTATACGTCGGACATTTCGGTGGTTACCTACCCTGGTCCTGATATAGTAGGCCGCTTCAGCCTGGATGATCAGTCCTGCATTGGCCTCGAGATTTACAATAGCTGGCCCTTCCCAAAGAATCACTTGTGGTTCAAAGCAAGCGTTTCCAACGCCGAGGATTGGTTGAGTTGAAGTTCATTTCATTGCTTGTTATTTGTTGTGTGATGAAAACTTCAGTATTTATAATGTATCCTCGTTGTCGTTGTGGGTTGATGACCTGTTGTATGTAATAAAATGATATGCCTGTGATAAACTTACTAAATTTATGAATGGCTATCGAGTCGCTTGTCTGAGTGGGTGCTGCGACGAGGCAAAAAAATATTTTCCGAATACATAATTGTATGTGCATTGCAACAGGTTATCAGATGAGGCCAATCAACAATAGTACACTATTTGTACTAGCTTCAAATGTTGCACTATCTCTACGTCTACGTACATAATACAACAAGGTTTAAACTTGAGACCAGCCACCCATCCTCACAAAGAACACTTTTTAACCTAGCACAGACTCTAGGAAATTTGGCCACAGTGTGAGGTGGGCCATATGTTAATGTGTTCACTGTATGTAACCAGCACCTCGAATCCTTGATAGGAGTAATAGGAGTAGTAGTAGGAGTAGTAGGGTGGCATGGGCCAGAACAAGCATTCACGTCCAGGAGTACGGCACACACCACCAGCACGACTTCCATCTAACGCCATATTTCTTGGAGTCCGTGCTACAGCAATCTCTTCAACCTCGTCGTTTCTCTAACTCAGCCATCGCGTGGCGGGCGAGGTGGGGGTTTGCCGATAGTCGGTTTCCTCAACTGCGGTCCCACTTGTAAGGCCAACTGCAACGCACGACCCCAAATGGACCTCCGTTTTGCCCGGATTCTGTACGTTTGGGTACGGCAATGGGGTCGTGTCCGGGCCATTTCTCGGATGCGGTGGTCGTGCGCCGAACGCGCGACTGCATCCCGGCCGCGTACATTTTTCTTTGCAAACACATATCTTTTTTTCATCACTGATTTTTTGGTACATGGAAATACATCACCAAAATTTTGACTAGAAAAGCAAGACCAAAGAAAACAAGAACCACAAGAATACATTTTAGAAGATATCCAACTTCCATAACTGCTCCTGTAAGTTGGATTAGTGCCTTCTCGATGCATTCATTGTTGATCTGCGGAGGCTCGATCTTGCGTGCTTCTTTCTTCTTCGAGTGTAAAGAAGTAGACGTGTCTAGCCTCTATTCTATCAACAAGTGCACTAGTCTCATCTCTAGCCTCTATGCTAGCTAAAAGTGCTAGAACATCTACTAAATTGCACTCTATCAATATATCGTTGTACTCTTCTTCATAATACCAAAACTTGCATCCATTCTACACAATAAAATTTTAAGTTTAGCACAACTAGTCTAATCCGAGAGCACAACCGAAGATTTGGTCGAGTTCTTCCTCCTTTTGCTGACACATGGGACATCCAGCATCCAGGTCATGTCATGCAAGAAAATAGAGTGGTAGGTGAAGCCACGTGATGTGCATCTTGGGTTAAACTTTAAATAGAATCTTACTACTCTTGAGTAACTCCAAAAGCGGCCACCAAAGATCTTTATTGGATTTGTTTATCATCACCAGCACGTCGAGGTGAAAGATGTGCAGGTTCAGTGGGTCCTCTTACATTTTCACTGACATGCGGGACCACATATGAGAAAACAGACGATGGGCTCCGCGCGTCTGCTGGCTGGCTAAGAATAGAGATAGAGGAGGGCTGAGCACAGACTCCAGGAAATTTGTTCTACGTACTCGATATAGTGGAGTAACCAGCTCCTCGATATAGTGGGGTGGCATGGGCCATAACTAGCATTCATGTCTAGCAGTACGGCACACGCCAACCACACGAGTCCCATCTGACACCAATTTTCTTGGAGTCTGTGCTAGCTACAGCCATCTCTTCTCCCTCCTGTTTTCTCAGCCATCGCGCGGTGGGCGGGGCGGGGGTTTGCCGATAGTCGGTTTGCTCAACTGCGGTCCCACTTGTAAGTGAAAATGCAACACGGCACACATTCCCCCTTGAGCGGCATGCCGGACAAACCGTGTGGGGGTGCGACGCGAACACGACAGGCTTTTCCTTTTGAACTTGTAACTTGTAAAATTTGGTTCTGCTCCATGGGGCGACCGATAGATAGAAATAACGATTTTCCCTATAGTAATGAGAAGTTTTGTTCTGGCGCGGTTCATGCATGGAGTACACAGGAAAATTATGAAGTTGATGCGAAAGGTAAGATAATTACTAGTAGTACCATATACAACTACATGGATTTGACGGGAAGATAAAGATACATACGGATCCATCAACAACATCCTCACGCCCTAGTGCACCGGGTCACCAACCGACGTGTGAGGAGCAGCGGCGTTGGCGGCAAGCTCAACGTGCTTCTGAACAATGCCGTCCAAGGTTGCCCTGCGGTCCAAGAAGGCCAGCGTCCTACTGTCCTCCTCTTTCATGTAGTAGTCCTTGTGGATGATTTGCGCGTAGACGTGGGTGATTATGTCGATGGTGTCTTGCTGCGCGGCGAGCGCGACCTCGAAGTGGACATTCTCCGGCGCGACGGCGGGCACTCGCAGGGCCACCAGTGTGTCGAAGAGGTTGTCACCATAGAGTCCGTTGAGGGTGGCAGGCATCGCAGAGCCTGGGCGCGTGGGCTAGAGGCGTACGTCAAGGTCTTCTGCGAGCTTCTTGACAATGGTGAACTTGTTGAGGAAGCCGACGAGGACCTCGTCGAACAAGGAGACGAAGCTGTCCTCCAAGCGGCCCCTCGCCCTGGCGGCCTCAAGCATTGCCCGGAGATGTTCCTCAGTGCTGGGCCGCAGGCCGGCGTCATGGACCATCTGGCACAGCCGGCTGATGCTCGCGCTCATCGCCTCCATGGGTCTAGCTTCTAGTCAACTGATTTTGCGATTGGAGTGATCACTCTTGCCCTTGGGTGCGTGGGTGCGTAGAATTTCGTAGATTGGACTGGCAGGAGCCTTTATATGAGAAGTGCAGACTACGTTGAAGTCACGTGCGTGTTGGCCATCTACTCCTCGCCCCTCTACTGCACCTGCCTTTGGTTGTATGACAGGTTGGCCAGCCACCCGTTGGACCCACGTGTCATACACCCAAAGGCATGTGCAGTAAGTCAATGACGCTGCGTCCCCCTCCCTGCCCGTGCATCCTTTCAATGACTTGAGACTACCAAACATCACATGCGGTGGTGAGTTCATTGCATGTAATCCTATTAAGTAGCAAAAAGACATTAAGTTACCTCGCCGATAGGAATAAAACAATACACCATGTATTTATTTACAGAGGGAGTAGTACATTTATTGTGACATGCATTACTAGATATTGCTAGTCAAATACTAAATCCAGATGGACGTGGTAGTACTATTAAATCCAGACGGTGGTGCTAGTAGTAGTAGTACTACTACTACTACTACCAATGTAGTAGCATTGTACTACCCGTTGGTCAAATTATTACGTGATGCTCCTCACAGTGAAGTGACAAGACCCTACGCCGGAGATGACACCTGAGTATAGGCGTCGTGTTCGGCATATGATAGTCAGCCTCACCGTCTGCAGTCACTATCATCATGGTTGTAGACCTAGCCTACTTACAACTAGCCATGTTCGACATAATTTCCCATGCGTAGATGCCCGTGCATTGCACGGAACACCAAGATTGGGGGGTGGATGGCGCCGGTAGTGGCCATCGTGCCAGATTTTTTAATGCCCTTCTAGATGTGGTGGGGAGGAGAAGGCTGATAGTGAGAGACAAGGAGTTGTTTGTAAATAGGGAACAAGTGCGGGCATCTTTTTGCAAAACTGGAGAAGTTTGGTTTGTATGCGTCAGAGCTAGATCCGACGACTATTGGTGAAATACGGCAGGCACAACATCATCACCAACTCAGGACCTGTTTGATTGGCAGGATTTTGAAAACACAGGAATAGGAAACGACAATATTACAAGTTTCAAACTGATATTACAAATGTTAGGAGTAATGCTGCACCTACGAAGAGGGAATTACTAGGAAGTTTACGTAAGAACTTTCGTTACTTTAGGTGGATGCAGCATTATTGTACAAACTAAAATCCACCGCCCTGACAAGTCACTAATGGGCAAATAAGTTTTCAAGTCTCTGGCAACTTGATGTTTCAAAAACAAATTCAGCTTCTGCGGAGACTTTGTCATTTAGGCTTAGACGCTTGTGGTGATCAACACGCCATTCATTGTTGCGCTAGAGAACGCCAAACCTCATTACCTTGAGCACACTTGCCTCCAGAACAAAGAACCTGGCCAATTTAATCTCAGATGTGCTGCCTCGGTAGTCAATCAAATCAATTTCTGTAAGATGGAGATCAAGGCATTCGATGAGATTGTTATAGTGCGGCACATTTTTCACTTTCGGGTCTTTTTTTATCTGCAAAAGAAGAGAACATATTAGAGCAGCTGGCTGTATAAGATTGCCGTGTCATCAAGAGGTACCAATATCATTCGCTCATACGATAGGGTTGGCTGGCTAGTGATATTTTTCCACACTCTCTCTCTCTTTCTCTTTCCTCTCATTTTTCTAGGAGTACGTGAAGAGCTTGGGCATTTGTTGCCTTCCACTATGTGGTCGATGCCATAATACGCATCGATGTCAAATCAAAAGATTTTGGCACCGCTCTCGCGATGTGAGAGAGTTGGCACCGCTGTGCACACAGACCCACATGTATAAACAAATCAATCAAACCAACTACACCAGCCTCTTACTCTCCCAAACAAGTGTTTTTTTATTGCCTCAGTCCTCTCTCTCTCCCATGCAAGTGTTTTTTCATTGCGTGAGTTAATTTGGCACCGGAGCAAAGTAGGTGATCCAGATTGGGGCACCAGGTGAGCAATGGAGGGGCATCTATGCCAAATGCATCACAAGTGAATTTGGCACGTGTTTTGGCCTACATAGTGGAGGGCCGTTATAGCCCACTTTTGTACTACCTCTTATTTAGTATAAAATTTTGACCATATATTTATGTAAGAAAATGCCAATGCATGTCACTAAAAATTACACCATTTGAAATTATGTTCAAATACGAATCCAACGATATAGTTCTTAGTGACATGCATTAACATTTTGTCAGTTAAATCTATGGTCAAATTTTCATACTACAAAATAGGAAGAGTAAACCAGGACGGAGGTAGTACTTGCTCTTAGGGTAACCATAGAGTTACTGAAGTAGTCTAAGTTACTTTCCACTATGACTAGCCTAGGCTACTATAGTAGTACAACAAAAAATGATGCAGTGATCACGTGAGAAAAATACTAAAAATATTTCTTTCGTGCGGTCGTAGATGCAGTTTTGAACACTACACTTGTCATCGTAATTTGGGAAAATTACAAAAATTTGAGCTACGTTGTGATTACCGTTTACTAATAGGAAAGAAGTTTCACCTTGATGAGTAGCTTCTCCGTGCACGGGAAGCATGTAAGGAATCCAACAACTTGATCCAGATTGGGGCCGATAGATTTTATTGCCAAGATCTTCACTGTGCGCATAGACTGGGTCAAGCTTGTGGGAATCATTTTCTGGAAGACGGTCGTAAACACATCAAGAAGAAATTTAAAAATGTGAATTTCAAGAACACGGAGAAGAAGATGAGTGCTGTACCTGAACGATTACGAATCCAATAAAGAGTTCTGAGAATTTGGCAGACGAGTGCACCAACGCTGTCAATTTCGGTGCGTCAAGGACCCTGATTTTTGTTGGACCTTCTAGATCCGATACAAGCAATCTCTCAAGGAAAGGCTCATTCTCAATGACCATAACGTGGAACAGCTGGAGTGATCTCTTCCCAATTGATATCTTGTTGCGGGGCCAGCAAGACACATAAATCCATCGGAGATTAAATCGGCGATGTGGAGGCTAATGAACCCGTGGATCTGCTCAAGACGAAGGTACTCGAGCGCAGTACAGCTGCGGAGCAGGTGCTCTATAGCCTTCTTCGAGATGACAACGTCGAAGAGGTCGAACTGCTTGAGTTGAGGGAGAAGAAGGGCGGGCGCGGCATTAATCTGGGGAAGATAGAAGGAGCTGAAGGTGGCGCGGCACAACGTTGGCACGAGGCGGAGCACGGACGGCGGCAGAGAGCGACATCGTCCAGCTTCAAAGCTGAGCTCCTCGAGCTGATCTAGGGCGGGGGATAAGAACCACTCGTCGAACTTGGGTTGGACCTTGCAGTTGGTACTGAACATGCGGATGTCAAGGCGTCGGGCTGGCCCAGGGTGCGATGAAAGGATCTTGGAGACTGCGGCCATGCGTTTGCAATCCCCGTCACAAAGGCAGTTGTCGACAGTGAGGTTGAGGGTGACGCGGCGCCAGAGGGGGCGCCACCGCCGGGAGAGCAGGGTGGTCTGCATGGCAGATTTGGTGGGGAGGAAGCCGATGATGACGAGCAGCATGTCGTCTGGGAGGCTGCTGATGAAGTCCAGGCTCGCCGGATGCGGTTTTGGCTCGAGCCGCCTCCGCTTGTTGGCTGCCTCGCCGTCCATCTCAACCGGCGGCGACGTCGATGTACACGTGTGTAGGAGCATTGATCAATTTTTCCCATTCTTCAACTGTTGACTGGTACCTAGTACCTTCAGACATCCAGACAATCCTTCCATCTGGGTAGAAATGAGCTGTGGAGTAGAACTGCATAATAAGCTCATCATTCCACTCTGTGAGCTTCTGCCCAACAAAGTCCTCTACTCCACAAGACTTGAAACTATCATAGACTCTAGGATAGTGTTCTTCATTTTCCCTGATGTACTTCCAGTCCACCCATCTCATATCACAGACTATAGGCTTCTTGTCAAGCAACACTGTCTCATAGAAGTCCTGGTGTTCCTTTGTATGGAACCTGTAGTCCATAGTAGTTCTTCTCCTGACTGCATAGGGATCAGTCAATCTCCACTGTCTGAGTCCTGCATCCTTCCTGAGCTTCATGTCCTCAGCTACTGGATGAGCATCATTGTGATCTGGAATTTTGGGCTTCAACTTCCTCAAGACATGTGACTCATCATCTTCTTCTTCTATAGCAGCTTCAGGCACTGGGGCCTTGTTCTTCTCTGCAGCTGGAATATTCCTTGTACTCCTCTTGGGTGCAGCTTTAGGTTTTGGAGCAGCTGCCTTGGGAGCTTCTTTGGGCTTAGATGAAGCAGCCCCTGATCTTATAGCATCTCCCATAAGCTTTTGAGCTTTAGGTGTTGGTGCAGCAACCTCTTCCTCTTCATCTTCCATCATTGAGGGCTTCCCAATTACTCTGGCCATGGTCTTCTGGACCCTTTCTTTCCTTTTCTTCTCTGCCACAACCTGTTCTTTGGGTGCAGATCCCAAAGTTTCTTGAGTGGATGTTCTAGCCTTTGACATAGGAACTCTCTTGGCAGGAACCTTTGTCTTCATTCCTGGCTTAGTGGCAGCAGCTGTGCTATACTCCTTTTTCAGAACTTTCTTCTTTGAGGTGGCCTCACCTCAACAGCTACATAGTCCTCATCCTCAGAATCTGAGGTTTTCTTCTTTCTGGCCCTGGTGGCTGCCTTAGGCAAGTTGCTGGGAGTACTCCTGCTTCCATCATCATAGCTTCTAGAGGGACTAGTGCCCTCATTCATGTGAACTTGCTCCTCAGACTTGTTCTGACTGTCACTCTGATCTGACATGATGCAAACACCGACAGCTGACCCTGTGAATAGATATAGATGAGATAGATTGGATGAGCATCACAAAGTGCAGAGGTTTTTGCAAAATAATGAGTCAAAAACTTAGTTTTAGTTTTCCACAGAAAGCATTTCGGATCTATCGATTTGAAAACTCGGTGATACCGAAGCAGCTTTTGGAACCTAAACTAGTGAACTCGGTTAGACCGAGTCACAGTTCGGTGGCACCAAGACTCCTAGGGTTTCACAAAGAATTGAACTCGGTCACACCGATTTGCAATTCTCGGTCAGACCGAGAATCACATGTGCAATGGCCTTAGCCAAATCGGTGGAACCGATTTCAACAACTCGGTTGGTTCGAGATGATTTCGGCGGAAAACTAACCCTAAATTTTCAATCCACAACTAAACTACAGAGTGATTTCGCTGGATAGAGTGATCTCAATCATGGCAAGATACATGGCAAAACAATGTGCTAGGAATCGGAGTGAGATTAGCACAAGGATCAAGTCCATACCCTAAGTGCGGCGATGGACCTACTACGTCGGCAACGGCGGAGACGATTTCCGTTGACGGCGGCGGAGACCAGCGGCGGGAGGGAGCTGGCAATGAGGAGGACGATCCGGAGACCCAGGGAGGCAGAGCCGGCTGAGCGCGGGCGAAGGGGTTCGGAGAATTTTGCAAATTTTGGCCCGGGGATATATATAGCCTTACCCTGTCGGTGTGACCGAGTGGAACAACTCGATGGCACCGAGATGCATAACTACAAGCAGTTACTGCAACTCGGTGTGACCGAAAAGTTAAAATCGGTTGCACCGAGATTGAAAACCTAGATCGACTTAGTGATCTCGGTATGACCGAAATGGATGAATCGGTCAGACTGAAACGCACAAAGAAGTTTTGGAAGTTTAAGTCTATGACGAATCGGGGACTCCGAGTGCTCCTCACACAGAGTGGTTCGAATCCGACTTGATCAAATTTGTGATGTAGCATGAATAGACTTTGAGACAAGAAAAGCATAGATAGCTAGAGAAGGTTCTTAGGCATTCTTGTCCATCCACTTGGCAAAAGAAAAAGGAACCAAACAATCAAAACAACAAATGGATGTCCTCGAATGAGTAAATTATGCAACCAACATGCTCACACAATAAAATGGCAAATGAAATATGTGGTAAAGCATGCACAACCAATTCTGGCATCTATCAAGCAATTGGCGATGACTAGGTCATCTATATATGAGTATATTGACTTAGGAGTCAAATGAGAACATTTGATCATAGGTCATACTCATCGTTTAAGCACAAGTGGGGTTACAACTTTTACATAAAGCGTTGTTGTGTTCACACCATTAGAGTTGCTTTAGCTCAATTCTTAGAGTAAAGCTCCCCCTAGATGTGAGATCCCCCTAAGTGGGATAAACTAACCTTGGGTTTTGTCGATGATGACTTCATGTAGGTGCTGAAGATGTGGATGCTCACTGTTGATGTAGATCATTTGGAGCAATCCATTGGAGTGAGTTGCACTTTCAATACCTACACGGGTTAGTCCCTCAAGGAACAAACAAGGATATCCATAGACATAGAGTGATGCTCACACAAGATGATGTCTATGAAAGTATTAGGTTACCTTGTCCCTTGTCTTACCAAAAAGAGGGTTGGTGACTCCTTGAACTAGTGCAAGATGTGGAAGTTGATTGCACTTGTTCTTGCCAAAATGATAAGAGTTAAGTATGTTGGCGGAGTCACCTCAGGAACTCTCTAGTTATCCTTCTCGGGATCCACATCATCTTGATGGGAATCCTTGGAGTTGTAGTCATACTTGATGAAGTAGAACTTGATGTAGTCTTGGGAACCCACTTGACCAAGGCCTTAGGAGCTTCTTCAAATGCATTAATCTCCTCTTGAAGCTTATCCTTGCCTTTTTGCTTGTGGTCTTGTGGTGGAAGATCATCTTGAGCTTGTGTCCCTTTGAAGGAAGTAGGATCATACTTCTTTTGTTGAGGAACAAACTTCGTCTTGGGCTATTGATCTTCTTCCCACTCAACTCCATTGGCATTGAACTTTCGTTCAAAACCAACACCTTGGTTCTTCTGGTGCCTTCCTTGCTTGCGTACAATTTCCTTGAATTGCTTACTCCCGGCAAGGCTCTTGTAAACACCTTTCTCTATAATTCCCTTCAATAAGCTATTTTCTTGATCAAGAGTAACTTGGCTAAGAGAATCATTAGTGGAATCAAGAGAACTACTAGAAGCAACAACATTGGATTTAGAATGATTATTGTTACTACTAGAGGAAGAATCTTTCTTGTTCTTGTTACTAGACTTGACTTGAGGCATGTAAGTGGATAAGAGTAAACGCTTGGCAATGTAAGAAGAACTTTTCTTGCGAAGATCATCATTAATTGCCTTCAAGAACTCATGCTCTTGCTCAAGGTTGAGCTTTTCAAAACATAATTTCTCATGAGTCCTTGAAAGTTCTCGATGATCTCCTAAGATAGTTTCATGAGCTAACTTAAGAGTGTTTAGTTCTTTAGTTAGAAACTCAATCTTGTCCTTATCATTGTCATTCATTTTATCTTGATTAGCATGATTAATTGATGTTTCATGATAGTATTCATCACTAGAGTTGTCAACAAGTAAATCATCATCACCTAACAATTCATCTTCATCACTATTGAAATCAACATACTCGGGGTGTGATACCTTTGGGCCTTTAGCCATGAAGCATCTTCCAATTCCTTCATTTGGCGAATCAAATATGTCGTAGGAGTTGGTTGACACAAGTGCTAGACCGGCAACACCTTCATCTTGAGTATATTCGGAGTCAGAGTGATAGCTTCTCTTGGAGTGATTGTCGGAGTCGGAGCCGGATACCCATTCACCTGAGCTTGATGTCTTCGTTTTGTGTAGCTCCTTGATGACTTGTCATTCCTTTCTGAATCCTTGCTTCCCCGAGATGTTCTTCGTTCATAACGATCATCTCTACTACTTCTCTCTCTTGATGGTGATTCTTCTCTTCTACTTCTTATTTTTGGAGAATCTTCTCTTCTCTTGTAGGGTGCCGTACACTCATTGGAATAGTGTCCGGGTCTTCCACAATTGTAGCAATTTCGCTCTCGACTAGAAGATCTTTTGTCATTGTAGGACCTTGACTTGGAACTTCTCTCTTTGCTTCTACTCTTGTAGAACTTGTTGAAGTTCTTCACCATTAGGCTCAATTCTTCATTGAAGGTTTGTTTCTCACTTGATGCTGTGGGAGCTTCACATGAGGCTTTGTAAGCACCACTTGACTTGTTATGGAGCTCCTCCTTATCCTTGAGTGACATCTCATGAGCAACAATTCTTCCAATGACTTCCGTTGGCTTGAGATCTTTGTAATTGGGCATCATTTGGATCAATGTGCATACGGTATAATATTTTCCATCCAAAGCTCTTAGGATCTTCTTGATGATGAATTTGTCGGTCATCTCTTCACTTCCTAAGCCGGCGATCTCATTTGTGATAAGAGCAAGCCTAGATTACATTTCAGCGACACCTTCACCATCCTTCATTTTGAACTTGTCAAGCTGACTTTGAAGCACATCCAACTTGGATTCCTTGACGGAGTCGGTACCTCCGTGCATATCAATCAAAGTATCCCAAATTTCCTTTGCATTCTCAAGACGGCTGATTTTGTTGAATTCTTCGGGGCACAATCCGTTGAAGAGGATATCACAAGCTTGAGCATTGTATTGCAGCATCTTCAACTCTTCCGTGGTAGCTTCGCGGTTCGGTTCTCTCCCATCAAAGAATTCACCTTGCAAGCCAATACACACAATAGCCCATACGGCGGGGTTATGTCCAAGAATATGCATTTTCATCTTATGCTTCCAACTAGAAAAAATTAGTACCATCAAAGTAAGGACCTCTACGGTGGTAATTTCCCTCGCTAGACGCCATACTCTCCTAGGTTGCGAAACCAAGGCTATGACTACCAAAAGCTATGGAAATCAAATCAAATGGAGACCAAAGCTCTGATACCACTTGTAGGATCAAAAGTATGTCTAGAAGGGGGGTGATTAGACTACTTGACCAAACAAAACTTATCCTTTTCCCAATTTTAGTTCTTGGCAGATTTTAGCAACTTTGGACAAGTCAAGCAATCTTAACACAATTCAAGCGAGCATGCAAAGAGTATATGAGCAGCGGAAAGTAAAGCATGCAACTTGCAAGATGTAAAGGGAAGGGTTTGGAGGATTCAAACGCAGTAGGAGACACGGATGTTTTTGTCGTGGTTCCGATAGGTGGTGCTATCGTACATCCACGTTGATGGAGACTTCAACCCACGAAGGGTAATGACTGTGCGAGTCCACGGAGAGCTCCACCCACGAAGGGTCCAGGAAGAAGCAACCTTGTCTATCCCACCATGGTCGTCGCCCACGAAGGACTTGCCTCACTAGGGTAGATCTTCACGAAGTAGGCGATCTCCTTGCCCTTACAAACTCCTTGGTTCAACTCCACAATCTTGTCGGAGGCTCCCAAGTGACACCTAGCCAATCTAGGAGACACCACTCTCCAAGAAGTAACAAATGGTGTGTTGATGATGAACTCCTTGCTCTTGTGCTTCAAATGATAGTCTCCTCAACACACAACTCTCTCTCAAAGGATATGGATTTGGTGGAAAGAAGATTTGAGTGGAAAGCAACTTGGGGAAGGCTAGAGATCAAGATTCATATGGTAAGAATGGAATATCTTGGCCTCAACACAAGTGTAGGTGGTTCTCTCGCAGAAAATGTATGTTGGAAGTGTAGGCACATTCTGATGGATCTCTCCACGAATGAAGAGGAGGTGGAGGGATATATATAGCCTCCACACAAAATCTAACCGTTACACACAACTTGCCAATCTCGGTGGGACCGAATTGATAAACTCGGTCGGACCGATTCAGCAAATATAGTGACCGTTAGGATTTTCGGTGGGACCGACATGCAACTCGGTAGGACCGATATGGTTAGGGTTAGGGCATAACGTAATCTCGGTGAGACCGATTACACAAACTCGGTGAGACCGATTTTGGTAATAAGCTAAGCAGAGAGTTGGTCAGGTAAACTCGGTGGGACCGATTCGCTCATTTCGGTGAGACCGAAATGTTACGAAAGGAAAACAGAGAGTTTGCATTGCAATCTCGGTGGGACCGATCGCTCATCTCGGTGGGACCGAAAATTTACGAAGGGAAACAGAGATATTACAATCCCACCTCGGCGAGACCGAGATCCCTATCGGTGAGACTGATTTGCCTGGGGTTTGTGGCAGTGGCTATGACATCTGAACTCGGTGGCGCCGGATAGAAAGAATCGGTGGGGCCAAGTTCGACTTTTGGTTTAGGTCATATGTGGATGTGAGAAAGTAGTTGAGGGCTTTGGAGCATATCACTAAGCATTTTGAGCAAGAGCCTCATTAAGCAACACCTCATCCCTCCTTGATAGTATTGGATTTTCTTATAGACTCAATGTGATCTTGGATCACTAAAATAGAAAATGTAGAGTCTTGAGCTTTGAGCTTGAGCCAATCCTTTTGTCCTTAGCATTTTGAGGGGTCCATTTTTCTCATCCATGCCAGGCCAATCATTGAGCTTTCTTGAAATGCTTTCCTGAAATATTAATCTTGAAATAGCATTAGCTCAATGAGCTATATGTTGTTACGAATTACCAAAACCACCTAGGGATAGTTGCACTTTCACACACTTGACCCAACATCTTGGTCCATAAAGGAGGTGGCAGCGCAGCGAACCAGGCAATCGGACTATACAGTTTTATCACTCTCACTTAGCCATAGGAGTTTGAGAAAGGGACTGTACAATAGCCCCTGGTTCATATGCGGCTATCAAAACTTGTATGCCTTAAGCACATGACTGGAAAGAGCCAGTCCTTCGTGTAATATGGAAGAAATCGCTAGAGATTTAGTAAGTTGCCGAATTGCTGACCAGCTCTCGCCACATCAAGTCAGTTTTCGGCTTTATCTACTGAGGAGCTTGACTGGGCAAACCAGAAACACAATCGCAGTAGTTCTCCCTTTACTACCTTAGCTGAACAAGCAGAACATAAGGTAGCAAACACAGGAGCCGGGCAACCCAACTATTGACCAAAGACATGATTCGGAGCCGATGCATATAATGCAGTATTCGGGACGCCAAAGTATACTCTGAGAGTGTTCGGACTTTATGTTTTCAAAAATACATATGGCTGAATAGAGCCCCTGGCGATTTCAGTCGTACCGAGGTGTAGCCAATCTGACGTAAAGGGGGAAAACATATTAAGAAATAAGCCGATACCGAACAAAGTTGGGCGAAATTGTTTCCATTATAGTCTGATTGGTATGTCAAAACGTATTTTTACAGAAGATGCGATAAGCATCACACCTATTTTACATGCCGAGAACAAGGGAAAGTTGTATACAGGTCCTAAAATTGAAAAGATGATCTTGAAGATCCTTTGGACACTCTGCCGCACATATGCACCGCTTTTCACCTTGGTGTATGATCCTTCGAGAGGATCAACTATCGAGTATGCATAAGGGGCCTAGAAAGGGGCCCTTGTTACCACCAGAAAGTGATGTGGGTTGTAAAGAACCTGAAAAATAAAAATAAGAAGAAAAAGGTGGAAAATATGAAAGTCTGAATAGGGTCGAGCCGTACTGTGGACTTTATGTTTAGTATGCCTCCGTCCTTGCCCATGGTATCTTTAGTGCGTAGGTATGTACGCGTGGTATGTATGTCGCTATCAGGTTGGGGCTTTGACAGAGGCTGAATTGCTAATCTAGCTCTGGACGAGCCGGACTGTCAGTCTGCATGGTAGACCGGACCCGTTTGACAGTGTCCGAGGGCTTGACTGCCGATTTAGTTTTCTGCTCAATAAGGCCACCCTGTACTTCGGCTGGAAGGTCCGCGGTATGCTCCTCAGTACGGAGGGGGCGCTCCATGTTTCCATTAACTGTAATAACGCCACGGGGTCCAGGCATTTTGAGCTTTAAGTAAGCATAATGTGGGACCGCATTGCAGCGGGCGAAGGCAGTTCTCCCGAGCATTGCATGATAACCACTGCGGAAAGGGACGATGTCGAAGATCAAGTCTTTGCTTCGGAAGTTGTCCGGCGAACTAAAGACCACCTCCAATGTTATTGATCCCGTGCAGCGGTCTTTGGGTATTACTCCTTTAAAAGTGGTTTTTAGTGGGCTTGATTCTTGACGGATCGATGCCCATTTTGCGAACAGTGTCCTGATAAAGCAGGTTAAGGCTCCTGCCACCGTCCATAAGGACTCGTGTGAGATGGAATCCGATAATTGGATCGAGAACCAATGCTGCCAAACCTCCATGACGGATGCTGGTCGGATGGTCTCTGCGATCGAAAGTGATCGGACAGGCTGGCCATGGTTTAAATTTTGGGGCGACTAGCTCTATGGAATATACGTCCCTTAGTGCGCGCTTGCGCTCCCGCTTGGGGATATGAGTGACATAGATCATGTTCACTGTTTTCACCTCAGGGGGGGGGGGGATTTCATTTACCCCCCTATATTTGCTGGGCGAGGCTCTTCATCGTCGTCCACGCTGGGTGGCTACTTCCCCTTATTTTTGGTGTTTATTTTACCCGCCTGTTTAAATGCCCAACAATTTATGTTGGTATGGTTGGCAGGCTTGTCTGGGGTACCGTGGATCTGGAGAGGCCGATCTAGATTCGGTCCAAACTTGACGGACCATCTTTATTTCCTTTGAATCGCTTCTTCCGCTGACCGGATTTAGAGCCCCTGAATCCGGCATTGACCGCCGTGTCTTCGGTATCTTCATTGTTGCTTCGACGCTTGTGTTTGTTGCATCGTGGCTTGACGTTGCCATCTCTGGCTTAGGAGGTACCAGGATCACTAGTGTTGTTGCTTCTATGAGCTAACCAGCTATCTTCTCCCGCACAAAAGCGGGTCATAAGTGCGGTGAGGGCTGCCATGGACTTCAGTTTTTCTTGGCCGAGGTGTCGGGCGAGCCACTCGTCATGGACGCTGTGTTTAAAGGCCGCAAGGGCTTCGGCGTCCGGACAATCGACAATTTGGTTCTTTTCAATTAAAAACCTGGTCCAGAGTTTCCGGGCTGACTCTGTGGGTTGCTGGACTATGTGGCTGAGGTCATCGTCATGTGGGGGCCGAACATAGGTACCTTGGAAGTTGTCTCTAAAGGCATCTTCCAAATCTTCCCAGCTACCAATGGAGTTTTCTGGGAGGCTGTTTAGCCAGTGCCGAGCTGGTCCCTTTAATTTAGTGGGGGGGGG
The DNA here is from genome assembly GCA_021605205.1 of Aegilops longissima. Classification (NCBI taxonomy): domain Eukaryota; kingdom Viridiplantae; phylum Streptophyta; class Magnoliopsida; order Poales; family Poaceae; genus Aegilops; species Aegilops longissima. Next base: position 45,474,074 of record CM038679.1, on the reverse strand, counting down.
GGTACTTGATGGCATGGAGATCATCACCGCGAGCCATGTGGATATGGAGAAGAAAATCTTCAATCCATACTGCCGGATCTGTCATTCCATCGTATGATCCAATGTTCACGAGTTTAAATCCTTCTGGGAACTGGTGCTCCATTACCTCGTCAGTGAAGCATAAGGGGTGTGCGGCGCCTCTGTATTGGGCAATGTCACGACGCAGTTCGGATGAAGTCCGTATGCGGTTTTTGGCCCGGATGAGGTTGTGGTTGTCACACCAGGCCTGGTAACCATCTTCTCGCATTGGAGCACGCCCCCTTGATCCATAGATTGATCTGGTCTGACCGGCTCCATTGTCCAGGTCCTTACACAGGTCGTAGGTGTAGCCCGTAGCTACTACCTCCTTGCCTCCACGGCGGGGAGGTGCGGGCTGTTGTTCGGCTTGAGTAGGCGCTCTGTCCCGCCCATGTGGTGGTCGGTCAGGTTCGTTAGCAGCTTTATACTTTGGCGGTATTGGCTCAAGAGCCCCGTCATCAAATTGCGGTAGTAGCTTGTGCTTCGGGTAGCTCTTGGTTGGGCGTTCGAGGCCGTATTCTTTGGCTAGCAGGACTTTAGTCCATCTTTCATTGAGCGTATCCAGTTTAGCGTGGAGCTGTTGCTGCTTATTTTTTAGGCTTCTCGCAATAGCAATTAGCTGGCGCTTAAAGCGCTCCTACTCGTGGCATGATGAAATCTTCGTCGCCGAGGCTCACGTCATCCTTGGAGATCAGTAGATAATTACTGTCCTCTGAGTCCTCGTTCCCGACCGAATCATCGGGGTTAAGTTGCCCCTCCTCCCAATCATCCTGTTCGGATGTTGGTTCGACGGGGGCTTCGGGGTCTTCGGCGTTCTTTGGAGTGTCATTGTCTCCCGTGTCGGTATTGCTGTCTTTTCTGCGATGCGATTTTGAGTGGCGCCACTGACGTCGACGCTTTGGAGGTGCCTCAGCAGGCTTGTCCTCAGCTGGATCCTTCATGTCGTCGCCGTCATCCTCTTTGGGCGTGTCCACCATATACACGTCATATGTGGAGGTGGCCGTCCAACGTCCGGTAAACGACAGGTCTTGGCCTTGTTCGTCTCCGGCAAAGTCGTCCATGTCGTCGATCTCTTCGGAGGCGTAGTCCAGCAGGTCAGTTAAATCTTCGACAGTGGCTATGAAGTGGGTGGTGGGTAGGACGTGAAATTCCCCGCTCTCAGCCCCTAGTACGGGTTGGGCCTAATTCGGGGGCGATTCTACTGTAATGGCGAGGGGTTACATTAAGTCCAGAGCCTCGTTTAAGAGCGAGGTTTGGACGGTGAAGCGAGAGTCCGCTGGGCTGGCCGAGGTGAAAGCTTCCTGGACATGTTCGCTTGGAGCGGACTTCGAGAGTTCGGATCTGGAGTTCGGGGCCAAGTTCGGCTTCGCCGATGATGAAGTCCCCTTCGGATCTCTGATAGTGAGCTCCATAATAGCAGATAGTCCGGTGGGCTCTAAACTCCCATCTTCAGACCTGGTAGTCTGCTCTGGATCTAGGGCCAGAGCGGTGGTTGGGGCCGCGACCCTTCGAAGATCAAGTCTCCTCGGATATCAACGACATAGTTCAGATTTCCCAAACTGATCTGATGAACAGGGGCGTAGCTATCGATCTGCTCAAGGTGGCCGATCAAGTTGGCGTGTAGTGTGAAGCCGCTGAATACAATAATTTGGCCGGGAAGGAAAGTCTCTCCGAAACAGCATCATCGTAGATGATCGATCGATCCATCGAACCTTCTGTCGACGACACAGTGGAACTCTCAATGAAAGCACCAATGTCGGTGTCAAAACCAGCCGACCTCAAGTAGGGGGGTCCCGAACTGTGCGTCTGAGGATCGAAGGTAATAGGAGGCAGGGGACACGATGTTTACCCAGGTTCGGTCCCTCTTAATGGAGGTAATACCCTACTTCCTTCTTGATTGACTTTGATGAGTATAGGGGTTACAAGAGTTGATCTACCTCGAGATCATAATGGCTAAACCCTAGATGTCTAGCCTGTATGATTTGTCTTAGCCTGTACGGACTAAATCCTCCGGCTTATATAGACACCGGAGGGGCCTAGGGTTGTACAGAGTCGGTTTATAGAGAAGAAAAATATACATCTGAACGCCAAACTTGCCATCCACGCAAAGGAGAGTCCCATCCGGACATGGGGAAAGGCCTTCTATCTTGTATCTTCACGTCCCACCAGTCCGGCCCATGTCACATAGCCCGGACGCCGGGGACCCCCTAATCCAGGACTCCCTCAGTTGACACGGCCTCCATGGGCAATGATGAAGTCATAGGCTTCCTGTCTCTTGACTGAATCACAGATGTCCTCTGCCCATTCCTTGCGGGGCATCAGGCTCTCGATGAGCACTGGTGACGGCGGCTCTTCGGGTGGGTCATCAATCATGCCACCGAGCAGCTCTGGACTTCTGCATGGTGGATGGCAAACTGCTCATCACACCTCCTCTGCAATATGTCGATTGTGCGCCCAAGGACTGTCAAGCAGATATCGCTGCCGATGGGCCATGGTGCCTGCACCGGACGATGAAGCTCTTGCTCCCTAACCTGCTCCGGCTCGTTCTTCTCGCTGAAGATGTAATGCAGGTAGGCGTCGACGTCGAAGCTTTGGTCGTTGCCTGGCATGCTTGGAATAACTAATGGTAGATGGGTGAGGACTAGATCTACGCAGAGTGTCGTGATGGTGCATTGCCGCCTAGGTTATATGCAGCAAGCCATTAGCTGGTGGCGGGAAACCGATGAGGGAAGAGGCATGGATTTTACAATTCACCCATGTGGAGTGCGGGAAGCATTCGCTGGAGCGCGGGAAGCATTCGCTGGAGCACACACACAAACCGAATACCGTATCCGGTGCCACGTGTTATTTATCACACAAGTGTTAACATAAGGAAATATATGTGTAACTTACTAATCATCGCACACGAGTACTCGCAGACGCATCGTGTGTGATACTCCTAGCCACCGCAAGCAACTAGTTTGCATTTTTCAATGTTTTTTGTATACACGGAATCGCACACGAACCAACTGTATTAACCGCCTGTGTTGTAATTTCTCATCGCAAACAGTTCATCCGAGTCGGCTGTTTGCCACGTATCACACACATCTTGTTAAGTTGAACCGTTTATGTTGTGTTCCCTAATCGAAAATAGTTCGTCCGGGTGAACCGTATGTCGTATATCACACACACCTTGATCTGGCTAACCGTTTCTATTGCACTCCCTAATAGCAAACAGTTCATCGGAGCGAACTGTATGTCGTATATCGCACACACATAGATATGGCTACCCGTTTCTTTTGTTCTGCCTCATCCCAAACAGTTCGAATGGATTAACAGTGTGCCCTGCATCGCACACGCAACTAAAATCTAAACTGTGTTTGATGGCTCTGCCATCGCAAATGTTTTGCACCTTTTTTGACGGTTTTTTACATCCCTGTTTGCAACTAATGCATTGCACAAAGTTTCATAAAAGGGTCTCTGACCATAGTGTCGCGTTAGCAGCATCCTGCAGTAGCGAATGTTCGTGCGGGTGAATGAGTGACAACATCGTTGCTACAGTCAAATTGCAGCCTCTTTACTGAAGTCTATGGAGTATTTCTTCGAGCAGAGATTGACGCCGTGAAGAAGGTGTTTTCAAGAGATTACATTGTAATTCTTAGTCATAAGAGTTACTTTGTATTTTCTTGGATTTTAGGTGCAAATCAGTGTACCTGTAATTCTTACGAGTATGAATCAAAATACTGGTGTTTCAAAAAAAATCTAGCACGCACGCGCCTGTTAAACTGTTCATCATGTACTTGCCACTTTCTGTTACACTTGAATAAAGCTTGGTAGCACCCCTAAAAAAACTAGCACGCACGCACTCGTCCAAGTCAGGCGGTCAAAGTTGACCGGAAAAAGTGACTGGCTCAAATATTATTTTCAGTCAATTAAAACTTAGCCATCCCCAAAAACAATTCTAGAAATAATCCATACTACTCCCTCAGGTGGAGTTTATAAGTCTCGCATGCATTTCAATAAAAAGTTTAACCATTAATTCCCTAAACAAAATATTAGTGACATGTCACCAAAAGTATATGAGAAGTTCTCAGTGGTATAATTTTTATAACATGTAACTCATATTTTTTTGATAAAATTCATGGTCAAAGTTTTTGGTAAAGCGCGTGCGGGACTTCTAAACCCAACCGGATGGAGTATAAATTTGGCTAGCAAACTCAATTTTATACCCTGTATTGACAAGAAATGATGGTGTTTGCAAGTTTATCATAGTGCACATTTTAAGGCTCATTTCGCAAGCGATAAACATTATAATATGCTTATTTTAGAATCTATGATTAAAGGTTTGTCATACAGGTAGTAAAAAAATTCACCCGCAAAAATAAATAAATAAAGGTAGCCAAAAATGAGATAGATGAACATTAATTAAATTAGTAGAGTTGGTTGGGAAAATGAGGTTATAATAATCAACCGTAATGCAAAGACGACCTAAGCTAACTTGACCCCTTCTATGTGCTTGGTGTAAAACCAGATGTTGTCTAGTGGTGGCCATGAGGTGTTAGCGATTCTGACGGTCTTCCCGAAGAAACGAACTTTGGCTTATCACCATACTTTCTTCAGTTATAATTTCACATCATAAAATGTTTTACTGGTATCGAACTTCGATGGTTTGTGTGACATATGTCGAAGCTATGTGATGTTGAAAGTCTTATAAAAATACATTTTGTGGTTTCATGTTGAGTGGAATGGGTAATTTGAAATAGTTGGGTACTTAGATGCTTTGAGCAATTAAACCGATTAACTACAAAAGAAGGGACGATCGATTTGATGAGCCACGTGGAGATTGCGTGCAATGCAAGGAGGAGAAAACGATCCCCAGGCCAGTGATTGGGTGGCTGATTTTGTCTTACCCACGAAGGCAAGCCATAATTCATCTCGCCAATCCGCTCAGATACGCCTGCCCTCTATCTCTCTTTCTCTTCCACTTCTCTTGCCTTCCCCATGAAGGCTCCTCTCATCAACGACCATGGGTGGGCGAAGGAGATGAAGCAACAGGCTTGATCTAGTCGTGCACACGCCTCTCTAGTGGAGTAGTACGGGGTAGAGGTCGTTGTTTTCCTCGTGAGTCGAGACTAGCGTCGGCGGGGCTATGGGCTTCAATTGGACGCTTATATGGGAGCTACATGGGAGTAGTGCTTTGGAAGTTGGATGCTCTGGTTGACATGGATGTCTTCCACTCACTATGGTGTGTACGATACCGAGGGTCAGCCGAGATGCCGGATCGAGGAAGAAGATGGTGTGGGGATGAGGTGGTGGACTGAGGAAGAGGGTGATGTCCGGCTGGTGGAGGGGGCAGATCTGGATCCAGGGCGGCTCCTCGTGTGTTTGATTTGTTCGACAAAAACCGTGGTGGTACCATTGACATATGTGCGAGACCCACTGCGGGTTCTCCAGCCCGAGGAACTCGCGGGGCGACGATGCTCTGCGGCTCTACTTTCAGGTAAACCTAATAACACATTCTACATGAAATGGTTATTGCAATGATCTTACCAATTGTACTGGCAATGCAATACATATGGGTGTTTAGTTTCAACAGATCCCTAACTCTAACCAAAAACACAATAAAACACTATTATTTCAGATGTACGATGTCGGTTGGTCAGGTTGCATCAGCAAGGAAGAGATGGTATCAATGCTTCGGGTAAGCATAAGAGACACTACTACATCTAGCAAGATGATACTTGGCATATTCATGAGGGTTTGGTTAACAAACTATATGATTTGATGTAGGTTGTGACTAATGGAGACAATATTTGGTGAAAACATTAAAAAAATTATAACTTGATATAGATATGTTGATAAAGATACATGGAATAGTTTCTTTGACTTCATTCTTGTTTGTTTTCGGCCTTGGTGAGGAGATCTAAGAGGTGGTGATGCAGCTGACGCCGGGAGGTGATATCACACGGGCGGGGCCAATTGCTGATGTGAAGAACATGCAATGAGATGATATATCCCTCGAACCGAAAGGCGAGTTAGCATATATTCCAGCAAACATACTTACTCATCAGTTTTCATCCTGCATTAGTAAGTTCAAGGGACAATTCCACCCCCCTAATTTGCCGCCACTCTCATCTTTACCCGTAAAAAATCATGTGCTCAACTTTGCCCCTCTTCCGTCTAGTCTCCTTATTGAAATGCATCAGTGATTGAATGTTGGAGCGCTTTATGTAGTTTTTGCTATCTTAGCTCTTATGCTAACATCATCAATTAGTAGTATTGTTAGGAACAATTAGAATGTGATATGGTCGTCTAATAGATATTCAAGGGCCTTCCCAGTTTGGACAATCAAATGTGTTCACAAATGACATGCACGTAGGTCGTAGTAGGGTCTTAATGGTGATGCTACTCCCTCCGTTCCTAAATATAAGTATTTTTAGCGATTTTAATATAGACTACATAGGAAGCAATGAGTGAATCTACACTTAAAATGTGAGTATATACATCCGTACGTAGTCTTTATTGAAATCTTTAAAAGGACTTACATTTAGAAACGGAGGGAGTACTAATTTTGGGCGGACAATCGAATGTGTTCACAAATGACATCCATGGACGTAATGCCTACACATTAGTAAGTATTAATGGAGAATGGACCCGGGGTTCATAGGTTCACTAGTGGCATCTCTCTTGAAAGCATGTAATGGCATGGTAAACAAATTACTGTTGGACAATTAACATGGAAGTAACATTCATAACTATGATCATTCATGGCATAATCTTGTATAGGCATTACATCAATGATAAGTAGACCTTAATCCGGCAGCATCTACTACTATTACTCCACCATAAAACCTCTATCCAGCATGCATCTCAAGGTATTAAGTTTAATGAAAAATAGAGCAACACAATAAGCAACCTGACATAATATAGACAGAAAGAAATCTAGCAATAAGATTAAACCCCGTCGTTTTATCCTTAGTGGCAAGAATACGAATTCATGTCTTATCCCCATTAGTTCAATGGGATATAGAAATAGTCGCAATGTTGAACCTAGTGGCGAATTCACTAGGCAGGATTCAATAGGCTCAAGCTTACCCTAGGCTTCATTCTCTGTCTTAGGCCCCGCCTAGAAAAACTGGTCCAACAACCAACCCATTAAGCAATTGCGGTGACTAACCAACCACCAGCACGCTCGCGCGTGCACGAGCATGTGGCCACACCACGTGCATGAACAGCGGCCACCCAATAAACCTAGCCATCGGACGCCTCCTCCCTGCTAGCCGCCAGACGCCACATCCCCCTTCAGGCGCCGTGATTGCGGCTTGAACTACGTTGGTATTTCCCCAAAGAGGAAGGGATGATGCAGCACAACAACATTATGTATTTCCCTCCGTGATGAGACCAAGGTTATTGAACCGGTAGGAGAACCATGCAGCACTACGTGAATAGCACCTGCACACAAAGAACAAATACTTGCAACCCGACGTGTTAAAGGGGCTGTCAATCCCTTTCGGGTAATGGTGCCAGAAATTGTCAAGTTGACGGGAGAAAAATATGATAGATTGGATAAATAGATCTCGAATAAACGCAAAATAAAATTAAGTGCAGCAAGGTATTTTTGGGTTTTTGGATTAATATATCTGAAAATAAAAGATGCTAATGAGGGAAAAGGCAAATGGCAAGATAGATCTGAAAGTATATGATGAGAAAATAGACCCGGGAGCCGTAGATTTCACTAGTGGCTTCTCTCGAGAAAAATACCATACGGAGGGTAAACAAATGACTGTTGGGCAATTGATATAACTTCAAATAATTATGATGATATCCAAGCAATGATCATTATATAGGCATCACGTCCAAGATTAGTAGACCGACTCCTGCCTGCATCTACTACTATTACTCCACACATCGACCGCTATCTAGCATGCATCTAGTGTATTAAGTTCATGGAGAAACAGAGTAATGCAATAAGAATGATGACATGATGTAGACAAGATCTATTCATATAGGAATAGACTGCATCTTGTTATCCTTAATAGCAATGATACATACGGTGTCATTTCCCCTTATGTCACTGGGATTGAGCACCGTAAGATTCAACCCATCACAAATCACCTCTTCCCATGGCAAGAAAAGTCGATCTAGTCAGCCTAACTAAACCAAACATTCGAAGAAGAAATACGAGGCTATATGTAATCATGCATATAAGAGATCAAAATACTCACATATCTTTCATGGATAAAAACATTGATCTGATCATAAACTCAAAGTTCATCGGATCCCAACAAACACATCGCAAAAAGAGTTACATCAAATAGATCTGCAAGAGACCATTGTATTGAGAATGAAAAGAGAGAGAGGAAGCCATATAGCTACTAACTATGGACCCGTAGGTCTACAATGAACTACTCACGCATCATCTGAGAGGCACCAATGAGGATGATGAACCCCTCCATGATGGTGTCTAGATTGGATCCGTGGTTTCTGGAACTTGCGGCAGCTGGAATTGTGTTTCGTCGACTCCCCTAGGGTTTCTGGGTATCCAGGGTATATATAGAGCAAAGAGTCGGTGCGGGAGGCCACCGAGCTGGGCACAACCCACCGGGGCGCGCCTGGGGCCCCAGTCGCGCCCAGATGGGTTGTGACCACTCGGGGCACCCCTGTGATACTTCCTTGGCCCAACTTGTGTCTTTTGGTTGTAGGATCTTGAGAAGAGGTGTCTAGAGGGGGTGATTAGACACTAAGTACCAAAGTTGCAGTTTTTAACTTCTTTAGGTTTAATTGGAGTTTAGGCACAAGTTTAACATTCACAATACATAACAAGCAAGCAAGCATGCAAAGAGTATGTGAGCAGCGGAAAGTGAAGCATGCAACTTGCAAGAAAGTAAAGGGAAGGGTTTGGAGAATTCAAACGCAATTGGAGACACGGATGTTTTTGTCGTGGTTCCGATAGGTGGTGCTATCGTACATCCACGTTGACGGAGACTTCAACCCACGAAGGGTAACGGTTGCGCGAGTCCACGGAGGGCTCCACCCATGAAGGGTCCATGAAGAAGCAACCTTGTCTATCCCACCATGGTCGTCGCCCACGAAGGACTTGCCTCACTAGCGGTAGATCTTCACGAAGTAGGCGATCTCCTTGCCCTTACAAACTCCTTGGTTCAACTCCACAATCTTGTCGGAGGCTCCCAAGTGACACCTAGCCAATCTAGAAGACACCACTCTCCAAAAATTAACAAATGGTGTGTTCATGATGAACTCCTTGCTCTTGTGCTTCAAATGATAGTCTCCCCAACACTCAACTCTCTCTCACAGGATTTGGATTTTGTGGAAAGAAGATTTGAGTGGAAAGCAACAGGGGAAGGCTAGAGATCAAGATTCATATGGTAGGAATGGAATATCTTGGCCTCAACACATCAAGAGGTGGTTCTCTCTCGAACTGGTAAGTTGGAAGTGTAGGTTTGTTCTGATGGCTCTCTCCACGAATGAAGAGGGGGTGGAGGGGTATATATAGCCTCCACACAAAATCTAACCGTTACACAAAATTTACCAAACTCGGTGGGACCGAATCAACAAACTCGGTCGGACCGATTCAGTAAACCTAGTGACCGTTAGGGTTTTTGGTGGGACCGAAATGCAACTCGGTAGGACTGATATGGTTAGGGTTAGGGCATAATGTAATCTCGATGAGACCGATTACACAAACTCGGTGGGACCGATTTTTGGTAATTGGCTAACCAGAGAGTTGGTCAGGCAAACTCGATGGGACCGATTACTCAAACTCGGTGGGACCGATTTTGGTAATAAGTTAACCAGAGAGTTTGCATTGTAATCTCGGTAGTACCGATTGCACAAACTCGGTGAGACCGATTTTGGTAATGGACATACACAAAGAGATTACAATCCCATCTCGGTGAGACCGAGATCCCTATCAGTGAAACCGATTTGCCTAGGGTTTGTGGCAGTGGCTATGACAATAGAACTCGGTGGCGCCGGATAGAAAGAATCGGTGGGGCCGAGTTTGACTTTAGGTTTAGGTCATATGTGTGGAAGTGGGAAAGTAGTTGAGGGTTTTGGAGCATATCACTAAGCACATGAAGCAAGAGGATCATTAAGCAACACCTCATCCCTCCTTGATAGTATTGGCTTTTCCTATAGACTCAATGTGATCTTGGATCACTAAAACGTAAAATGAAGAGTCTTGAGCTTGAAGCTTGAGCCAATCCTTTGTCCTTAGCATCTTGAAGGAGTTCCCACATCCTTTAGTCCATGCCACTCCGTTGTTGAACTTATCTGAAATATATTAGATAAAAGTGTTAGTCCAACAAGAGATATGTTGACATTAATTACCAAAACCACCTAGGGAGCACTTGTGCTTTGAATCTCCCCCTTTTTGGTAATTGATGGCAACATACATCAAAGCTTTAGATAAAGATATAAAGAATAGCAAGTAAAGCTTCGGAAAGACATGTAACAAGCATAGGCTCCCCCTACATGTATGCAATCATGTGAATATGGAATATAGAAGCATGTGAGAACAAAACCATGATAGAGAAGGCAATGTGTTACATGTATCTTGGCCATATGCATCAGAGCAAAGAATATTAAAGAAAATACCTTCATGCTCATGAGTCCTTCTTGCAAACAGTATGTACATCAGCAAGAATTCCTCATACACATGAGTGTGATGCATATACTTACTTTGTAGTCTTGAGTTGGCTTAGGTGGAATGAACCTGCACAAAAAGGTTAGATAACACAGGTACATCTACTAGCCGAGCAAATGAAGAAACCACAAGAATACCAAGACTGGGATGACATGTAGAGAGTGAGTACTGAGTACCACATTGGATTAGACATGTCCCCAAGAGTAAAGATATGCAATGAATTTAAATGATTCCTTTCCTTAGATGTCTTGCTCCCCTGAATCTAGCATGGGATCTTCGGGAGAAGATAGGGAACAGAAAATCAGGGCTGAAAGATATAAAGAACAGAGCAAATGTAACTAAGCACATATGAACATGTCTTTCCCCCAAAAAGACATGTGGCATCTCTCCTCTTGAACATCAAGCATCTGGGATCCTTGAGAAATACTTTCTACTTGAGTATTCTCTCCCCCTGGAGATCTCTTTCTCCCCCTGTGGAAGTAATACTCGCTCCCTTTTGGAAGTGATAAGCTTTGATGTGATCTCTCTCTCCCCCTTTGACATCAATTTCCAAGAAGGGTTTTCTTGAATTTGTTGTGAATGGTTTTGGTCCTTGAGTCACAACACAAAGCACTGGATAAAATTGTGATGCTTGTAGAGGACAAGATTCATTCAGTGGAGCTGGATCAGGAGAAACACAGAATAAGTGGCAAACTATTTTTCCTGTTGTGAAATCGGTGGCACCGAGTGGTATGCTTCGGTTGGACCGAAAACAACAAACCGGTGAAACCGAGTTCATCGCAGAGAAAACACTTGTCACCTCAGCTCACTAGACTAGTAAGATCTCACAAAGATTTGCAAGGAATTAACGGAATGATATGCGGTGAATTGGATGCAGGAAATGCAGAGCAACGGAAAAGAAAATAAAGAATTCTAGATGAAGTTTTTTTTTGAAAGGGGAAACAAATATTGTAACACCCTGGATGTAAACTTCCCCTTTGGGCAATATATCATCTTGACCTCATCCAATTCTTGTGGGTTTTTGTCATGCTTGGCCTCATGTTGTTTGGCTATGTGGGTTTTCTTTTTCTTTGTTTTGCTCTTTTACCATATTGCATTTGTGCCTCTTGTCATCTTGCATTCCATTCTTGTCATGTGTTTGTGGTGTTCTCTCACATGTCATGTGGTTGCATGTGCCATTCTTATTTGCATTACCATCTCCTCCTTCCCTCTACTTCTTTCCTTTTCAAGGACTATAATTTCCTTTCTCAATTAATGCTCATCTTCTCCCTGCAAATCTTGCTCTTTGCACTAAACCTCTCTGCCAAATATCTCCTCATTTGAAGTTGTTATGGTCAGGTTCAAAAATGGCACAAGTTTGAAATATTTCCAAACTTGTCTTATTTTCTACCTCTAAAAATGTCCATTACAATTTATTTAAATAGTGGAGAATTCCAGGAGTTTGGGGATATTTTCCTTTCACTCCAACTCTTTTCATTTCTTTCTGTACTTTCTTTTCTCTTCCTTTTGAATTTTAAAAGGAAAAAAAAGGAGGCAGCAGCAGCAGTGGCAGCCAGTGAGTGCTCTCCACAGGCTCGGCCTCCGAGCCGCCCAGCTCCCCTCGGCCCGCAGCCCGAGAGAGAGCGCCAGCCAGCCCGCGCTTCTCTCCTCCTGCCTTCACAGCACCAGAGCCAAGACTTACCCCCGCTAGCTCCGTCCCACGTGGGCCTTGGTCCCGCCAGCAGCGACAGACTGTTCTCTTCACCCACCTTTCCCTCTTCCTCTTGCCGTCGCCATGGGGACCCCGAGCACGAGGGAGCGTGAGCTCGCCCCGTCGCCCTAGCCCCCTACTTATCCCCTCTCCGTGTCCAACCGACCCCTAGGATTTCCCTCTCCCTCTCGCCGCCGCCGCCGTGAGTCACCACCGATTCGCCGCCCGCTCCGTCCGGCGCGATCGAGAGCGCCTCGTCGCGGCGTGCTCTCCGCCACCCCAACCCTGCGGCCCGTGTCCATCTTCTTCCTCGTCGTCGACTTCGTCCCACGACGTCGACTCTGAGTGCCCGGATCGCCAAGTTCGCCGACGCCCCTGCTTCGCTTCTTCTCGGTCAGGTTCTCGGCGGTTCGAGCTCCGTGGCCTCGCCGTCAGCCCGTCTCCGTCGAATCCGTCGCGTCCTAGGGTGAGCTGGGTAACGCCTCTCCTCTCCCATCCGTCCCGTGCCTTGTAGGCGCCCGTAGGGCAGGTTCGATCCGTGTCCTTGCCGCGCTCGGCGTGCTCGGCATGTCTGAAGTTTTCGGGGTTCAGCGTGGTTTGGCGTAGCGTGGATGCCGCGATTCCCGCTTCGGGTTCGTCCCTCGTGAACCCGTGGTGTCCTCCCGCGCACACCCAGTTTGAGCGAGGGCGCAGAGCCGCCGTAGCCGCAGTTTGCCTCGCCGGAGTCGTCGTCCCGTCTCTATTCTTAGGTCCGGCCTGGTAGTTTTGCCAAGTAGGCAGCGTCCCTGACCTTACCGAACCCCCTAGCCTAGCCGAGCTGGTTTGACCCCCGCTCTCTCACCGCGGCGACCTGGGTTCGAACCCCAGGCGCGCCTCCCCCCTTTTTAATTTCTGTTTTCTTCTGTTCTTCGGTTCGTGTCTGCAGCAGTAGAAGTAGTTAAGGGCCCGAGGCCCTTCTTTGTCAGTCGTCGCCACCCAGCCCAGTGGTAGCAGGGGCAGAGTTCCAACGGGGAGACCCGGGTTCGATTCCCCCCGAGGCTGGTTTTCTTCCCCCCTTTTTAAACCTGCTAAACCACTGTCTCTATGACAGTAGGGCCACCTTGTCAGCCTCTCAGCGCCTCCTCCATATGCATATTTTTTTCTTTTACCCCGCGTTTCCAGTTCTGGGTTGTTTCCTTTTCTGTTTTAGGCAAGTCCATTTCTGGACATTTCCAAATCTGGAATTTGCCATTTCTGTTAACTTCCATTTTAGGCAGGTTTTGACTTAGTGCATTTGTGATGTTTTCTCTACTGTAACCCTAACATATTATATATGTTTTTGGGGTAGAAAAATCCCACCAACTCAGTGGTGGCATTAGTTTCTGCATTTGGACAAGTTTATGATCATGCCTTTTTGCATCATGTTTATGTGTTGTCTTTCATGTGCATATTTATTTGATTTTTGCTATGAGGTAGTTTGCACAGTGCATGGCTTTGTACATCATGCTGTTATGTAGGTTTCTCACCATTCTTGTTTTGCCGCCATATCCAACCCGTGCATCCGTTTCCGGTGATCTCTATATCGATTTCTACGAAATCATCTCATCTTCTGATGGCATGCTTGGTTTGCCAAGATGATGCCTGGTTTTCCATTTACCTTCGGAGCGCATTGTCGCTTTGCATATCACATCCCGCATATTCATGTCATGTTTTGCATCATGTTGATTGTGCATTGCACCGTGATTTATTGTGGTTCCTTTGTTTGTGTTGTTGCTTTGGGTAGAGCCGGAGACGAGTGCGTGAGCGAGGAACCTGTTGAGAACGCTTTGAGGATCAAGCTTTCGACAACTCGAGAACATTGCGGCAAGATGACCATACCCTCGAAATCACTTCTATCTTTGCTATGCTAGTTGCTCGCTCTTTTGCTATGCCTATGCTGCGATGCCTACCACTTGCTATATCATGCCACCCATTTTGCCATGTCAGCCCTAACCATCCTTTTCCCAAAGAACCGTTGATTGGCTATGTTACCGCTTTGCTCAGCCCTCTTATAGCGTTGCTAGTTGCAGGTGAAGCTGAAGTTTGTTCCTTGTTGGAACATGGAGATGTTGTTCCTTGTTGGAACATGTTTACTTGTTGGGGATATCACAATATTTATATATCTGCTATGTTTAATACATCTATATACTTGGTAAAGGGTGGAAGGCTCGGCCTTATGCCCGTGTTTTGTTCCACTCTTGCCACCCTAGTTTCCGTCATACGGTGTTATGTTCCTTGATTTCGCGTTCCTTACGGTTGGGTGATTTATGGGACCCCTTGACAGTTCGCTTTGAATAAGACTCGTCCAAAGGCCCAACTTTGGTTTTACCATTTGCCACCTAAGCCTTTTCCCCGGGTTTCGCGAGCCGAGGGTCATCTTTATTTTAACCCCGGACCAGTGCTCCTTGAGTGCTGGCCCGAACTAGACCCCTCAGGCGCCCCTCAAGGAAACTTGAGGTCTGGTTTTAGTTGTATGGACTGCTCATCCGGATGTGCCACGAGAACGAGATATGTGCAGCTCCTATCGGGATTTGTCGGCACAATCGGGCGGCTTTGCTGGTCTTGTTTTATTGCTGTCGAAATGTCTTGTAGTCCGGGATTCGAGATTGATCGGGTCCTCCGATAGAAGGAATATCCTTCGTTGACCGTGAGAGCTTATAATGGGCTAAGTTGGGACACCCTGCAGGTAATATCTTTCAAAAGCCGTGCCCATGGTTATGAGGCAGATGGGAATTTGTTAATGTCGGTTGTAGAAAACCCAAAGTTGACCTCAAATAAAATACACATCAACGCGTGTGTAACCGTGATGGTCTCTTCTCGTGAGTCCGGGAAGTGAACACGATGTTGGAGTTATGTCGGCGTAAGTAGTTCAGGGATCACTTCTTGATCACTACTAGTTTCACGACCGTGCTTTGCTCCTCTTCTCGCTCTCTTTGCGAAGTAGCCACCATATATGCTAGTCGCTTGCTGCAGCTCCACTTTATTACCTTGTCCTTCCTATTAGCTTAAATAGTCTTGATCTCGTGGGTGTGAGATTGCTGAGTCCCGTGACTCACGGATACTTCAAACACAGTTGCGAGTTCCGATGAGGCGGTCAGGTGATTCAACCGAGCTCAAGTGGGAGTTCGACGAGGAACGTGGTCGTTACTATGTGTCTTTTCCAGATGATCGTAGTGGTGCCCAGTTGGGACGATTCGGGATCTGTGTAGCATTTGGGGTATCTTCTTTTATTTTGGTTCCGTAGTCGGACCTTGAGTGTACTCTGAATGATGGATGTTTATTTATGTCTTGTGTGAAGTGGCGATTGTAAGCCAACTATGTATCTTTCCTTAATTATTACATGGGTTGTGTGAAGATTACCTCACTTGCGACATTGCTTTCAATGCGGTTATGCCTCTAAGTCGTGCCTCGACACGTGGGAGATATAGCCGCATCGGGCGCTAAGTTGGTAATCGAGCCTTCCCCGACTTAGGAGCCCCCTACTTGATTGTTTGCTGGCGTTGTTGAGTCTAGAATGGAAAATGTTTTGAGTCTTAGGATTATATATATCGGAGAGTAGGATTCTTTTACTTCCCAGTCCCTTCGTCGCTCTGGTGAGGTATCCTGACGTAGAGTTTTGACTCTTCTCTCCTCAAATTTCACTAAAATTTTTTTAGGATCACGTGGGTATCTTGGAATCGTTCCGATGGTTTTGTGACGAGAACATTGTTCTTGGTGCCTCCTGACATTTAGGGGTTGAGGCGGTGTCCGGGAGTTGAGCTCCGAGGTGTTGTCGTCACAATTTTATCGTTGCGATTCTGGAATACCTGAGTTTTGCCGACATCGAAATCTCTTTTGTGCAGTTGTTGGTGAGATAACCTCGATAGCCCGATCTTGTGGCGAGTCTTGGGAGTATTGCCATGACTTGCATAACGGATGTTTTTTGAAGGTCGAGGTACCACGATTTCGAGGATTTCTTGGTTATGTGTTGACGGATGGATACAAATGGATCTAGGTATTGTTAGTTTGGGTGATATATTTTGTGTCCCTGTATCCCCAACACCAGATTGCATAACCGTAAAGTTTCGGAGTTTATAGGTGGGAATTCTAGTAGCTTACGGGATATTCTTTCCGACGGATGTATGATTTGAGATTGGGGTTCAACGTCTAGTGGTCCGCCCATTCACGGTCGATTCTGATGGTCGCGAGGCGTCTTAAAGAATCCTTGGCTATGCTGATTCGGGGCGTCTTGTTAGTCATTCGTGACGTCCGCTATACGTCGTGTCCGTGTGGGCCCCACCATGAACACTTTGGACGAAATCTCTATCATGTGTTTGTTCCGGCTCATTCTAGAAGCCAACCTTTTGTTTTCAGTTGTGATATTCGATTTGTTTCTAAGACAGATGTTGTTCCATATCTTTATCTAAGTGGCTTCTCACCTTAATGGACGTGTGATGATTAACTTTGGAATTCATTCGTTCATTCTTGTTCGAATGTTTATTGTGAAGACTATATGTTGCAATTTCTATCCGTTGATTCTACTTATCTTTTGTCTATCAAAGGACTAACGGATGTCACCCTCTTCAGGATGGCTCCGCCAACGCCGTCGAATCCGGATCGCAATGATGGGGATCGGTCGAACCCTCCACCTCCACCTCCACCTCCGCCTCCGGAGGCACCGGCAAGCTATCATGGCAGCCACCAATGCCAATGCTCGATGATTTTGCAGCTCTTGCAAGAACGTACTCGAGGGCAAGGCAATCAAGGCAATCAAGGCAATCAAGGTCAAGGCAACCATCAGCCACACTTTTCTACTCTCGATCGGTTCCTCGCTAATCACCGAAGTCTTTCGGTTTACGTGTTGAGGCAACAGACGCCGACGATTGGTTAGTGGACATCTGCAAGCACTTTGGTATAGCAATGTCGGACACGAGGACTTTGTCAAGTTTGCATCGTTTCAACTCAAGGATCAAGCTCTTTGAGTGGTTCCAACAATACAAAGATTCGAGAGGAGGTCGTGTCATTACAGGATGAGTTCCGCCGTGATTTCAGAGCTCATCACATTCGAAAAGTGTTGTTGAGAGCAAGCGTGAGGAGTTCCGCAATCTCAAGCAGGGCACCATGTCGTCTATCAATACAATATCCAGTTCGAGCTTCGCTCGTTTTGCTAAGCGGGGCGTACACGATGAAAGGAGTATGATCTATCGATTCGGAGGTGGTGCGAGAGAAGATCTGCAATTACCTCTTGTCTGTTTGAGCGAGATAAGTATGATGATTTCTACAACATGGCTCTCAAGCAAGAAGCGGCCCAACTCAAATGCGAGGCTTCTAAGAAGAGAATCGGGATGCAGATTCAGTCCTCCTCGTCCTCTCAAGTGGCAGCCAAGCAGCGAAGTTTTACCTGCCCCTCCTCCGTTCCGTCGGCCTTACCCGCAAGAACTCAGTGGCCGTGGATCTTCCCACCCACCCAACCCAAGCTATCGAACAAGTCAAATTCTCAAGCTCCAAGGTCAAGTGCTCCTTACCACCGTCCGCTCTCGAGGTCACTTGCAACAAGTGTCGTGAGAAGGGTCACTATCTGAACAAGTGCTTCAACCAGAGGCGCCTTCCGCCTCCTCCTCTGTGAAATCTTCCAGCAATGCGGTGGTCAAGCATAATCCGAATTCTGCGAAGGTCAATATGATGAATGCAGCTCAGCGGAGGATTCTTGAGATGTGTTAATGGGTAATCTCTCGATTAATGATATTCTGCTAAAGTCTTATTTGATCTTTGGTGCATCGCATTCTTTCATCTCAAGACCTTTTGTGGCTATGCATGATTTGGTCACTCAAGCTTTGCCTAGACCTTTGTCTATTGTTTCTCCGGCTAAGGAGATGACTTCTCGAGTTTTCGTTCCGGATGTCGGTATCAAGATGGGCGATTATAGATTTCTGGCTAAACCAATTGTTCTTGGTGACTCGGATATTGATCTTATTCTCGGAATGGACTGGCTTTATCAGCACAAAGCTCAGCTTGATTGTGCTGCCAGGGAGATTCAATTGACTCATTCTTCTAATGATGTGATCATCTATGCCGCTCGTGATGAAACCATTCGGTTGTTTTCTCTCAATGAGAAGGGCGAACTGAATGCCATCTCTCAGATTCCAGTCGTTTGTGAGTACCAAGATGTCTTTCCAGAAGAGCTTCCGGGTATGCCTCCTCATCGGCCGATTGAGTTCGTTATCGATCTTGAGCACGCATGAACCCGTTGCAAGCGTCCATACAAGCTTGGACCTGATGAGCTGAAGGAATTGAAAAAGCAGCTCGATGAACAAGAGCGTCTGGTTTGATCGACCGAGTTCATCTCCTTGGGGTTGTGGTGTTCTTTTTGTCCGGAAGAAGGATGGCACGGACCGACTTTGTGTCGATTACCGTCCATTGAATAAGAAGACAATCAAGAACAAGTATCCACTTCCCAACATCAATGAGCTTTTCGAGCAACTCAAAGGTGCTACAGTGTTCTCTAAGCTTGACCTTCGCATGGGGTATCATCAGATTCACATTCGTGAACAAGATATTCCCAAGACAGCATTCAGAACAAGCTTTGGTTCTTATGAATATACTGTCATGTCTTTCGGCCTTGTCAATGCTCCTCCAACTTTCTCTCGGATGATGAACTTCATATTCAACCCCTACACCAATGAATTCGTCTTGGTCTATCTTGATGATATTTTGGTCTTCTCCAAGAATAAGAAGGATCATGCCAAACATTTGCGATTGGTGCTAGATAAGCTCGAGAGTACCAATTCTATGCTAAGTTCTCCAAATGTGAATTTTGGCTTGATGAAGTGCTTTATCTTGGTCATATCATCTCGCCAAGGGCATCGCTGTTGATCCCAGAAGGTGTCCGCAATTGTGAATTGGGAACCTCCTCGTAATGTCAAGCAGCTCCATGATTTTCTTGGTCTTGCAAGTTATTGCCGAAGATTCGTTGAGAACTTCTCCAAGATTGCAAAGCCTCTTTCCAACCTTCTCCAGAAGCATGTGAAGTATGCCTGGTCTCCCGAGTGTGACGTTGCTTTCAATACTCTCAAAGAGAAACTCGTCACAGCTCCTGTTCTGACTCCTCCTGATGAATCCAAGCCATATGAAGTTTTCTGTGATGCTTCTCTTCAAGGTCTCGGTGCTGTGTTAATGCAAGAGAAGAGAGTTGTGGCTTATACCTCTCGCTTGATTGAAGCCCAACGAGAAGAACTACCCCACTCACGATCTTGAGTTGGCGGCGATTGTCCATGCTTTGATTACTTGGAGACATCTCTTGTTGGGAAGGAAAGTGGACATTTTCACCGATCACAAGAGTCTCAAGTACATCTTCACTCAGCCCAACCTCAACCTCGAGGCAGACTCGATGGGTCGAAATGATTCAAGAGTACAACCCAAGTATTGAGTATACTCGGGCAAAGCCAATGTTATTGCAGATGCTTTGAGCAGAAAGCTTCTCGCAATGTCTAATCCTCAAGCCCTTTCACCGGATCTCTGTGAAGCTTTCCATAAGCTGAATCTTCATGTTCCTCAAGGCTTTCTTGCCAACCTCATAGTCTCTCCTACTTTGGAAGATCAGATTCGTGAGGCTCAACTTCTGGATACCATGGTGAAGAAAGTGAAGCGTGGTATCGATAAGGGCATTTCAAGTACAAGTGCTTCCACGTTGATGACAAAGACACTCTGTTCTTTGAGGACGGATTGTGGTTCCTAAGGGTGATCTGAGAAAACATTATGAGCGAGGCTCACAATTCGCTTCTATCCATTCACCCCGAAGTACGAAGATGTACCATGACCTCAAGCAGTCATATTGGTGGACTCGAATGAAGCGAGAAATTGCTCAATTCGTGAATGAATGTGATGTCTGCGAGAAGAGTGAAAGCGAGAACACCAAAGACCAGCTGGTCTCCTCCAACCTCTTGCTATTCCTGAATGGAAGTTTGATCATATTTAAATGGACTTCGTGGACTGGCTTTCCAAAGTCCAAGCGTGGAAATGATGCTATCTTCGTTGTCATTGACAAGCTTACTAAAGTGGCTCATTTTCTTCCTATCAAAGAATCCATCACTGCAGCTCGGTTGGCGAGCTATACACCTCGAGGATTGTCTCCTTGCACGGCATTCCACAAGTGATCTCTTGAGACCGTGGCAGCATCTTTACCTCCAAGTTTTGGGATTCTTTTGAAGGCCATGGGCACCAACATTCGTTTCAGACAGCTTTCCATCCTCAAACAAGTGGCCAAGTCGGCGAGTAAATCAAATCCTTGAAGATATGCTCGTGGCTTGTGTCATTTCTTCGGTATGAAGTGGGAAGATTGTCTTCCATATGCGAGTTCTCTTACAACAACAGCTTCCAAGCGAGTTCGGGCAAGGCCCCATTCGAAATTCTCTATGGCGAAAGTCTGTACTCCTCTCAATTGGTGCGAGACAGGTGAGCGCCAACTTCTTGGCAATGACTTGATCACGAAGCGGAAGAAATGTGCCAAGTCATTCGTGAGAATCTCAAAGCCGCATAATCGCGCCGGAAAACTATTATGATGATAAGCACCGTGATGTGACTTTTGAAATCGGAGACCATGTCTACCTCCGCGTCTCTCAATGAAAGGCACTCGCCGCCCGATATCAAAGGAAGCTTGCCCCTAGATCGTGGGCCCTTTCAAGATCATTGGGAAAAGAGGCGATCTCGCCTATCAACGAGCTTCCATCCAACTTTGCAAGCGTGCACGATGTGTTTCACGTGTCACAACGCAAGTGCTTCAAGACTCTGAACGCACTATCAACTTCAAGAGATTGACCTTCAAGAAGATCTCTCTTATCATGAGCACCCGTTGCTATTCTTGAAGAAACCGGCGCAAGACTCGCAACAAGTCAATCAAATTCCTGAAAGTGAAGTGGTCACACCATTCCGACCGAGAAGCTACCTGGGAGCGCGAGGATCACCTCCGTTCTGAGTATCCGGAGTTCTTTCAGTCCTAGATCTCGGGACGAGATCCTCTTGTAGTGGTGGAGTGTTGTAACACCCTGGATGTAAACTTCCCCTTTGGGCAATATATCATCTTGACCTCATCCAATTCTTGTGGGTTTTTGTCATGCTTGGCCTCATGTTGTTTGGCTATGTGGGTTTTCTTTTTCTTTGTTTTGCTCTTTTACCATATTGCATTTGTGCCTCTTGTCATCTTGCATTCCATTCTTGTCATGTGTTTGTGGTGTTCTCTCACATGTCATGTGGTTTCATGTGCCATTCTTATTTGCATTACCATCTCCTCCTTCCCTCTACTTCTTTCCTTTTCAAGGACTATAATTTCCTTTCTCAATTAATGCTCATCTTCTCCCTGCAAATCTTGCTCTTTGCACTAAACCTCTCTGCCAAATATCTCCTCATTTGAAGTTGTTATGGTCAGGTTCAAAAATGGCACAAGTTTGAAATATTTCCAAACTTGTCTTATTTTCTACCTCTAAAAATGTCCATTACAATTTATTTAAATAGTGGAGAATTCCAGGAGTTTGGGGATATTTTCCTTTCACTCCAACTCTTTTCATTTCTTTCTGTACTTTCTTTTCTCTTCCTTTTGAATTTTAAAAAGGAAAAAGAAAGGAGGCAGCAGCAGCAGTGGCAGCCCAGCGAGTGCTCTCCACCTGGGCTACGGCCTCCGAGCCGGCCCAGCTCCCCTCAGCCCCGCAGCCCAGAGAGAGAGCGCGCCAGCCCGCTCGCTTCTCCTCCTCCGCCTTCACAGCACCAAGCCGCACCTTACCCCGCTAGCTCCGTCCCACGTGGGCCTTGCAGTCCCGCCAGGCAGCGACAGCACTGTTCTCTTCACCCACCTTTCCCTCTTCCTCTTGCCGTCGCCATGGGGACCCCGAGCACGAGGGAGCGTGAGCTCGCCCCGTCGCCCTAGCCCCCTACTTATCCCCTCTCCGTGTCCAACCGACCCCTAGGATTTCCCTCTCCCTCTCGCCGCCGCCGCCAGGTGAGTCACCACCCGATTCGCCGCCCCCGCTCCGTCCCGAGCGCATCTGAGAGCGCGCCTCGTCGCCGGCGTGCTCTCCGGCCACCCCAACCCTGCGGCCCGTGTCCATCTTCTTCCTCGTCGTCGACTTCGTCCACGACGTCGACTCTGGTGCCGGATCGCCAAGTTCGTCGGCGCCCCTGCTTCATCTTCTTCTCGGTCAGCTTCTCGGCGAGTTCGAGACTCCGTGGCCTCGCCGTCAGCCCGTCTCCGTCGAATCCGTCGCGTCCTAGGGTGAGCTGGGTAACGCTCCTCCCTCTCCCATCCGTCCCGTGCCTTGTAGGCGCCCGTAGGGCAGGTTCCGGTCCGTGTCCTTGCCGCGCTCGGCGTGCTCCGGCATGTCTGAAGTTTTCGGGGTTCAGCGTAGTTTGGCCGCGCGTGGATGCCGCGATTCCCGCTCGGGTTCGTCCCCTCGTGAACCTGTGGTGTCCTCCCGCGCACACCCAGTTTGAGCGAGGGCGCAGAGCCGCCGTAGCCGCAGTTTGCCTCGCCGGAGTCGTCGTCCCGTCTCTGTTCTTAGGTCCGGCCTGGTAGTTTGGCCAAGTAGGCAGCGTCCCTGACCTTACCGAACCCCCTAGCCTAGCCGAGCTGGTTTGACCCCCGCTCTCTCACTGGGCGACACAGGTTGAACCCAGCGCGCCTCCCCTTTTTAATTTCTGTTTTCTTCTGTTCTTCGGTTCGTGTCTGCAGCAGTAGAAGATGTTAAGGGCTCGAGGCCCTTCTCTGTCAGTCGTCGCCACCCAGCCCAGTGGTAGCAGGGGCAGAGTTCCAACGGGGAGACCCGGGTTCGATTCCCCCCGAGGCTGGTTTTCTTCCCCCCTTTTTAAACCTGCTAAACCACTGTCTCTATGACAGTAGGGCCACCTGTCGACCTCTCGGCGCCTCCTCCATATGCATATTTTTTTCTTTTACCCCGCGTTTCCAGTTCTGGGTTGTTTCCTTTTCTGTTTTAGGCAAGTCCATTTCTGGACATTTCCAAATCTGGAATTTGCCATTTCTGTTAACTTCCATTTTAGGCAGGTTTTGACTTAGTGCATTTGTGATGTTTTCTCTACTGCAACCCTAACATATTATATATGTTTTTGGGGTAGAAAAATCCCACCAACTCAGTGGTGGCATTAGTTTCTGCATTTGGACAAGTTTATGATCATGCCTTTTTGCATCATGTTTATGTGTTGTCTTTCATGTGCATATTTATTTGATTTTTGCTATGAGGTAGTTTGCACAGGTGCATGGCTTTGTACATCATGCTGTTATGTAGGTTTCTCACCATTCTTGTTTTGCCCGCCATATCCAACCCGTGCATCCGTTTCCGGTGATCTCTATATCGATTTCTACCGAAATCATCTCATCTTCTGATGGCATGCTTGGTTTGCCAGATGATGCCTGGTTTTCCATTTACCTTCGGGCCTTTACGCTTTGCATATCACATCCCGCATATTCATGTCATGTTTTGCATCATGTTGATTGTGCATTGCACCGTGATTTATTGTGGTTCCTTTGTTTGTGTTGTTGCTTTGGGTAGGCCGGAGGCGAGTACGTGAGCGAGGAACCTGTTGAGAACGCTTTCGAGGATCAAGCTTTCGACAACTCGAGAACATTGCGAGCAAGATGACCATACCCTCGAAATCACTTCTATCTTTGCTATGCTAGTTGCTCGCTCTTTTGCTATGCCTATCTTGCGATGCCTACCACTTGCTATATCATGCCACCCATTTTGCCATGTCAGCCCTAACCATCCTTTTCCCAAAGAAACCGTTGATTGGCTATGTTACCGCTTTGCTCAGCCCTCTTATAGCGTTGCTAGTTGCGGTGAAGCTGAAGTTTGTTCCTTGTTGGAACATGGAGATGTTGTTCCTTGTTGGAACATGTTTACTTGTTGGGGATATCACAATATTTATATATCTGCTATGTTTAATACATCTATATACTTGGTAAAGGGTGGAAGGCTCGGCCTTATGCACAGTGTTTTGTTCCTCTTGCCACCTAGTTTCCGTCATACCGGTGTTATGTTCCTTGATTTCGCGTTCCTTACGGTTGGGTGATTTATGGGACCCCCTTGACAGTTCGCTTTGAATAAGACTCGTCCAAAGAAGGCCCAACTTTGGTTTTACCATTTGCCACCTAAGCCTTTTCCCCGGTTTTTGCGAGCCCGAGGGTCATCTTTATTTAACCCCCGGACCAGTGCTCCTTGAGTGCTGGCCCGAACTAGAGCTGTGCAGCGCCCCTCAAGGCAACTTGAGGTCTGGTTTTAGTTGTATGGACTGCTCATCCGGATGTGCCACGAGAACGAGATATGTGCAGCTCCTATCGGGATTTGTCGGCACAATCGGGCGGCTTTGCTGGTCTTGTTTTATTGCTGTCGAAATGTCTTGTAGTCCGGGATTCGAGATTGATCGGGTCCTCCGGTAGAAGTAATATCCTTCGTTGACCGTGAGAGCTTATAATGGGCTAAGTTGGGACACCCTGCGCAGGTAATATCTTTAGAAAGCCGTGCCCATGATTATGAGGCAGATGGGAATTTGTTAATGTCGGTTGTAGAAAACCCAAAGTTGACCTCAAATAAAATACACATCAACCGCGTGTGTAACCGTGATGGTCTCTTCTCGGAGTCCGGAAGTGAACACGTGTTGGAGTTATGTCGGCGTAAGTAGTTCAGGATCACTTCTTGATCACTACTAGTTTCACGACCGTGCTTTGCTCCTCTTCTCACTCTCTTTGCGAAGTAGCCACCATATATGCTAGTCGCTTGCTGCAGCTCCACTTTATTACCTTGTCCTTCCTATTAGCTTAAATAGTCTTGATCTCGTGGGTGTGAGATTGCTGAGTCCCCGTGACTCACAGATACTTCCAAACACAGTTGCAGGTTCCGATGAGGCCAGTGCAGGTGATTCAACCGAGCTCAAGTGGGAGTTCGACGAGGAACGTGGTCGTTACTATGTGTCTTTTCCAGATGATCAGTAGTGGTGCCCAGTTGGGACGATTCGGGGATCTGTGTAGCATTTGGGGTATCTTCTTTTATTTTGGTTCCGTAGTCGGACCTTGAGTGTACTCTGAATGATGGATGTTTATTTATGTACTGTGTGAAGTGGCGACTGTAAGCCAAGTATGTATCTTTCCCTTAATTATTACATGGGTTGTGTGAAGATTACCTCACTTGCGACATTGCTTTCAATGCGGTTATGCCTCTAAGTCGTGCCTCGACACGTGGGAGATATAGCCGCATCGGGGGCGTTACAAATATGCATGAGACAAAATGAAAAAACTCAGAAAAGAACACGAGAGAACTTCATCTAGAGATGGTCGGTGACAGATTCACCTATGTTAGAGTATATTGACTTAGGAGTCAAGTGAGATCACTTGATCATAGGTCATACTCATCGTTTAAGCTCAAAATGGGGTTACCATTTTTCGTTTAAGCATCTTGATGTATTCACATCTTGTCGAGTTGCTTTAGCTCATGACTCCAAGTAAAGCTTCTCTAAGATGGAATAACATACCTTGGTTGGTGGTGTTGACCATGTAGTTGAACTTGTGTGTGTTGCTCAAGGTTGATGTAGCTCATCAAGAGTTGGGAGCACCACTTGGAATTTGAGTCCATCTACCTACATGGGTTAGTTCTTACAAGGAGTAGCACTTGTGTATCCAAAAATGATAATCATGAAGCTCAACATAGAGTTTGTCAAAGGATATGTTTGAATGATTCCGTGCTTCCTTGTTTTCAACCACCATAGTGTAGAGACTTGGTGATGTAGAGATTGCTCAAGATGTGAGTAGATTACAATCTCATGGAAATTGTCTCAACCAAGTACCTACATGGGTTAGATAACATGCAAGATGCAAATATGTCCAGGATATAATATTTCCATCATAAGAGAGATATCATGGATTAGTCATAAGCTCATGTCTTGCATGTATCCAATGGAGTTTCTACTCAAAGTTTGAAGCATCAATGATGTTCAAATATCCTCTCAACCTGCAAAACACTTTCTCATCAAGGGGTTTAGTGAATATATCTGCAAATTGCTTTTCAGTGCGAACATGCTTAAGATTAATGTCACACTTAGCAACATGATCTCGAATGAAATGATGACGAACTTCAATATGCTTAGTTCGAGAATGTTGTACGGGATTATGACCAATTTTGATAGCACTTTCATTGTCACAAAGCAATGGAACATGTTTCACATATATCCCATAATCTTTAAGAGTTTGGGTCATCCAAAGTAATTGAGCACAACATGAACCAGTGGCAATGTACTCCGCTTCGGCGGTAGATAAGGATACTGAGTTTTGTTTCTTGGAGGACTAAGACACAACAGATCTACCAAGAAATTGACAAGTACCTGAAGTGGAATTTCTATCAACCTTGTCTCCAACATAGTCCGAGTCGGAGTAGCCAACAAGATTGAAAGAGGCCCTCTTAGGATACCAAATGCCAAAATTTGGTGTATGAATTAAGTATCTCACTATCCTTTTTACGGCCTTAAGATGACATTCTTTAGGAGCAGCTTGATATCTTGCACACATGCACACACTTAGCATAATATCGGGACGTGAAGCACATAGGTATAACAGTGAACCAATCATAGAGCGATAAACCTTTTGGTCAACTGGTTTAGCATCTTTGGTCAAATCAAGATGTCCACTGGTAGGCATGGGTGTAGACATACCTTTGCACTCTTGCATATTGAACTTCTTGAATAAGTCCTTAGTGTACTTCGTTTGAGAAACAAAAGTACCTTCCGTAGTTTGTTTGATTTGCAACCCAAGAAAGAATTTGAGTACACTCATCATTGACATCTCAAACTTCTCCGACATTAGCTTTGCAAAATTTTCACTGAAAAGAGGGTTAGTTGAACCAAATATAATATCATCAACATAAATTTGGCATACAAATAGTTCTCCATTAACCCTTTTAGTAAAAAGTGTGGAATAAATTTTCCCAATTTCAAAGCCTTTTTCAATAAGGAACTTGGTCAAGCATTTATACCATGCTCTCGGAGCTTGTTTAAGACCATAAAGGGCTTTGTAAAGTTTGTAAACATGATTTGGTTTCTTAGGATTGACAAAGCCGGGAGGTTGTTTAACATAAACTTCATCCTCTATTTCACCATTTAGAAAAGCACTTTTAATGTCCATTTGGTACAAGGTGATATCATGGTGATTAGCATAGGCAAGTAAGATGCGAATGGACTCAAGTCTAGCAACGGGAGCATAAGTCTCACCATAGTCCATACCTTCGACTTGTGTTTAGCCTTGGGCGACGAGACGTGCTTTGTTGCGAACTACTTGTCCATCTTCATCTTGCTTGTTGCGAAACACCCATTTTGTACCGATGATGTTGTGGTTGTTGTCGGGCTTCTCAACCAATGTCCAAACTTGGTTTCTCTCAAAGTTGTGTAGCTCTTCATGCATAGCATCTATCCAATCCGGATCTTCCAATGCTTCTTCGACCTTCATAGGTTCAATGCTAGAGATGAAAGAATAGTTTTCACAAAAGTTAGCTAAACGAGTTTTAGAGCGAGTGATTCTCCCGGTTTGAATATCATTGTACATTTGCTCCACGGGATGGTCTTTAGCAATTCTTGCTCGAACTCGTGAAAGCTTTTGCTTGGGTTTTGGTTGAACATCTTCTTCATCTTGTTCTTCTTCTTGGCCTTCTTCATTGTTGGCGTTGTCGTTCTCTTGTCGTGGTGGAGAAGGAGGTTGTTGACGTTCGTGATGTTCTTCCTCGTTTTCTTAATCTTGGTGTGTTCCACTTGTGGATACTTCCGTATCAACTCTTGGTTCACCTTGTCGTGAAGTAGAAGCTTCCACTTGGACGGACGAGGTACTCTCCTTCACCTCCGTTGGACGGACCTTGCCAATAGACAAGTCTTGGATTGCTTCCGAAGGGTCTTTGTCTCCTACATCAATTGGCAATTGCTCTACTTGCGAGCCGTTAGATTCATCAAACTTCACATCTACCGTCTCTTCAACCTTTCGGGTGAAATTGTTGTAGACACGGTAAGTGTGAGAGTTTGAGCCATAACCTAGTAGGAAAACTTCATGAGACTTAGGAGCAATTTTGAATGACGATGCTTATCAAGAATGTAGTACTTTGAGCCGAATACTCGAAAGTATCCAACTTGGGGTTTGTTACCGGTGAGGAGCTCGTATGCCGTCTTGCCGAGTAGCTTGTGAAGATACAAGCGATTTGTTGCATGACAAGCTGTCTCAACCGCTTCTGCCCAAAAGTGCTTTGGCGTCTTGTACTCATCAAGCATCGTTCTCGCCATTTCGATGAGCGTCCGGTTCTTCCTCTCAACAACTCCATTTTGTTGAGGTGTGTAAGTAGCCGAGAACTCGTGTGACATCCCTTCTTCGTCAAGAAAGGTGTCCACATTTGCGTTCTTGAACTCCGTTCCGTTGTCGCTGCGAACCTTCTTGATCTTCACTTCAAACTAATTTTGGGCCTTCCTAGCGAAGTTTTTGAAGATCTTTTGGACCTGCGATTTATCATCGAGAAAGAACACCCACATAAATCTTGAAAAATCATCAACTATAACTAGACCAAAAGAATTTCCACCGAGGCTTTTGTAAGCGTTGGACCAAAGAGATCCATATGAAGTAGTTCGAGTGGCCTTCTTGTGGTCATGATGTTCTTCACGGGATGCCTTCCTCCAACCTGTTTACCTGCCTGACAAGCACTGCAAAGTCTATCCTTATCAAATATGACATGATTAACTCCAAGGATATGATTTCCTTTAATAAGCTTGTCAAGGTTTCCCATGCCAACGTGACCTAGTCGTCTATGCCATAACCAACCTTTTGAAGATTTAGCAATGAAGCAAGTTTTAGGTTGTGCCTTTTTAGAGAAATCAACAATGTAAAGATCACCTCTACATATACCGGTAAAGACCATTTTATGATTGTCTCGACGAAACACTTGGCAATCTACTTCAGTAAATAGGACATTGAAACCGAAATCAGCAAGTCTAGATACTGAAAGTAAGTTGTAGCCAAGAGATTCAACGAGCATGACATTCTGAATGGAGCTATCATGTGAAATGGCCACCTTACCGAGGCCAACCACCTTACCGTTTGAGTTGTCACCGAAAGTGACATACTTTCGAGGACTATCATTTTCAGCAAGCTCACGAAACATGTCTTTATCTCTGTAGCGACCCGACCCAAATGGATCAAGTCTCTGTGCTTTCGTGTCATCCCTGGATCGGTATGCTGACACACACAGTACTCGAAGGATTTATAACAGAGGTAAATCACATGTATAAAGTAACGTAAATACTATTACCTCAATCCAAATATAGCGGAAGCAACAAGGTTGTGGATTCCCATCAACACCAACGGCAAAGTTGAGTATAGGAAATCGTAACCCTAACGTATCACTTACTCGTCGTCTCAAAAGTCTGCAACATGAAAAGTTGCAGCCCGAAAACGGGTCAGCACATGGAATATGCTGGCAAAGTAACACATAGAGAGTAATGAAAGAATAAGCCTATACTACATGCATATATGGCTGGTGGAAAAGCTCTATGGTTATAAGGTTTTGCGAAAAGCCAATTTTTCCCTACTTCAAAGGAATAAATTTATTTAACTATCATGGTGGTTGTTGAACATTGAGAATGGTTGACAACATCCTCAATCCCAATTAAAAGTACTCATTAAAACCCAACAATATTAATTAGAGTAACATGATGAGATCAACAGGATAATCCAAGAACCAGATACTCAAGATGTCCATAACCGGGGACACGGCTAATCATGATTAGTTTATACACTCTGCAGAGGTCTGCGCACTTTTCCCCACAAGACTCGATCGCCTCCGCTTGGTTTCTCGCACTACATGGTGTTTAAGAAACGGATGACCGAGACATAGTCTTTCAGATGCGCTAGCACCTTACGATGGGTGGACCGGTACACCTACATCCCCTACATATGCTAGTCCACCACTATAAGAGTTCGCACGACTTAGTCAACTATGCCAGAGCCCATAATGGCTTGTGGCTGCACACGTAAGTTACTAGTATGAATTATCTCATGATCCCTTTGAGCCTGGGTGGCGGTCCGAAGAAAAACAGGCAAGTCCTGGAAACCCAGGTGCCTAGACAGGCAAGTCCTGGAGTAACCAGGTGCCTCAATCCACCCAGATGTGTGTTTAAGTTGCCACCTTAGATAAACCATTAATTATCAATCTCACATCTGTCATGGATATTCACTCAAACCCAATCCACGTCTACGAGCATAGCATGGCATAATAAGCAAACGTAGAAGTAACTCCCAAGGTTTCATAAGTAAAACAGGTAATAGGTACTACCTCAATCTACTTCCCATCCCACAATTTATTTAGATCCTAATCATGCAAGTGTTTGAGGATTGATCTAATGCATAAAAACTGGGTATGAGAAAGTATGATCAAAGTGTTACTTGCCTGCAAAGTTGATGAAGATGATTCGCTCTCAAATTCTTGATAGTTCTACTTGTCACACTCCGGTCAATCTATCGTAATCAAGCAATAGTAACCACACATAAGCAATCACTCAAAAGATCGGGAAGATCGAAGAAAACGATTCGAAACACATCAAAACCAAGCAAATAACTCTTGCAACATAAAACAATTTCTAACAGTACCAAAATTATGTGAATTTGGCCTTATCAGAATGTTTAGGTCAAGAGCTTGATTTGCAAAAGAATCAACTCAAGCAGATTCTGAAACTCAAGTTATGATCAAGCGAAGTTCAAATTAAAATCTGATCTAATTCAAATTTTAAACTTTCAAAAACATGTTTGAGTTGTATTACTGGATAGAGGGATCGTAACAAAGAAGTGGGCGTTGGTTTAGTTGGATTTGGACTAACGAGTAAAAAGTTATAGCCGTTTGAAAATCAGGGACTAACCGGTGAAGAAAACCGATCTAGGGTTTGGAAAGAAAACCAAACGAAAACCGGTCTAGAAAAATCCGGGCGGAAATCGAACAGTAAGGAAAAGGTGATGGGCTGGCTAGTACCTCGAGGCGAGGCTCAGCTCGGTGGCGGCGTTGGGTGGCGGCGGCGGTGGGGCGGCGGCGCCGGGTGGGGCGGCGGCGGCGGGTGGCGCTGCGCTGCTGCTGCTACGGAGAGGAGAGGAGGGGTGAGGAGAGGTGTTGATTTGATGTGTTAGAGGAGGTATTTATATTGGGTACGGGAGGGTTTTGCTTGGGGTAGGAGACAAGAAATAGATTAGGATTAGGAAACAAGAGGAATAGATCTAGGAATAGATACGGAATAAACGAAGTAGGAAAAGAGTCCTACTAGGACTTGGGAAAAGGAAGCGGCTCCCTGGCTCCCTTGGTGCGTGCGCGCGCGATGGCCTTATGGCCTTGGCCGGCCGGTGGCTTGCGGCTTGGGCCTTTGGCCCAAGGCGCTGCAGTTTTTTTTTTAACAAAATTTTCAGAGAACTAAAATAAAATAAAATAAAATAAACAAAATGACTAAAACTTTTATATAGGCATATAGTATACCAAAATTTGCAGAAAAAGATTTTCTACAACATGGACATTATTATAACATTAAATAAAATTCACACAAATTCAAATAAAGCAAAGAGTGCTTCAGCTCTAATAAAATCCAATAAAAATCATTTTAAAAATACCAAAATGAATTCAAATTTATTCCTCTCCAATTTTCTGTTGTAGGGAATCATGTTACCCTATTTTCCATGTATTTTATTTTTGGAGGAAAATAATTTGAATAAAACTCAAATAACTCCAAACTGAAAATAAATTCAAAAGAACTTTGAATTTATTTCTTTGAAACTCCCTACTCATATTTCATATGTTTTGAAGAAGTCATTTTATCTTCGCTCGTGAAAATCATTGAGTTGCATAAAGTTTCAGAATTGGAAATATTTTCCAAATGAAATTCAAATATTTTCAACACCCCTTGTCATTTAAATAAATGGAAGAAGTCATGTCATCTTCTCTCCAGGGTTTTATGGTGAAAAGAATTTGAATTCCTGGAGATCATAAAAGCAAAATGAAAGTTTGGGAAAGTCCTTTTATTCCCTCTCATTTAACTTTCAAAAAGTTTCGAATTCACTCACGTTCAGTCAATCAATCAAACAATCAATCAAAACTATCTATTTATTATAACATTCCAAAATTTAGAATTTTGGGATGTTACAATCTCTGGTCATGTGATCGGTACATCCACTGTCAAGAACCAATTCCTTTCCTCCTGACACATATCCCCTAAGATTTGCCATAAGACCGAAATGTCTCATTGCATCATCAAGATCGAAGTCACTATCATCATCCTCATCATAGTATCCATGTTCAACATCGTCATGTGGTGGATCAAGTCCTAGAGAGGGTAATTCGTTAGAGTGAGTTCGACAATGATCTTGCTTATGAATTCTTATAGCTTCAGAAATAATATCACCAATAATTCCAACATCTCCTTTGGCACGCATAAGGTTTGTAAGTTCAAATAGACGATCACCAAACATAGGATCACTAGTATTTGTCTTACTCAAGGCAATAGACTTATGGAGAATCTCATCTAGATTTTTCAAGGAATAATTTGGAAAGCATTCCTCAAGGAATTTCCATATAGTGTAGGCACACTCAAGAGTAGGCAAGTTTCTAATTAAGTTTCTAGGCAAGCCTCTAGTGATAAGATTAACAGTTCTAAGGTTCCTAATCATGTCAATAGATTCATCAAGGGTAGGATGCGTAGGATCAACATGAGGTGCACAAGGGCTAGCAATGTACTTGTTCAAGTGATATTGATTGAAAATTACAAGCATCTCATTTTCCCACTCATGAAAATACTCTCCATCAAGAATAGGCACTCTATGTCTAAGACTCCCCAAAGTAGACTCATCCATCTTCCTCCAATGGTGATTAAACCAAGGCAATGGAGACCAAAGCTCTGATACCACTTGTAGGATCTTGAGAAGAGGTGTCTAGAGGGGGGGTGATTAGACACTAAGTACCAAAGTTGCAGTTTTTAACTTCTTTAGGTTTAAGTGGAGTTTAGGCACAAGTTTAACATTCACAATACATAACAAGGAAGCAAGCATGCAAAGAGAATGTGAGCAGCGGAAAGTGAAGCATGCAACTTGCAAGAAAGTAAAGGGAAGGGTTTGGAGAATTCAAACGCAATTGGAGACACGGATGTTTTTGTCGTGGTTCCGATAGGTGGTGCTATCGTACATCCACGTTGATGGAGACTTCAACCCACGAAGGGTAGCAGTTCTTGCGAGTCCACGGAGGCTCCACCCACGAAGGGTCCACGAAGAAGCAACCTTGTCTATCCCACCATGGTCGTTGCCCACGAAGAACTTGCCTCACTAGCAGTAGATCTTCACAGTAAGCGATCTCCTTGCCCTTACAAACTCCTTGGTTCAACTCCACAATCTTGTCGGAGGCTCCCAAGTGACACCTAGCCAATCTAGGAGACACCACTCTCCAAGAAGTAACAAATGGTGTGTTGATGATGAACTCCTTGCTCTTGTGCTTCAAATGATAGTCTCCCCAACACTCAACTCTCTCTCACAGGATTTGGATTTGGTGGAAAGAAGATTTGAGTGGAAAGCAACAGGGGAAGGCTAGAGATCAAGATTCATATGGTAGGAATGGAATATCTTGGCCTCAACACATCAAGAGGTGGTTCTCTCTCGAACTGGTAAGTTGGAAGTGTAGGTTTGTTACGATGGCTCTCTCCACGAATGAAAAGGAGGTGGAGGGGTATATATAGCCTCCACACAAAATCTAACCGTTACGCACAATTTACCAAACTCGGTGGGACCGAATCAACAAACTCGGTCGGACCGATTCAGTAAACCTAGTGACCGTTAGGGTTTTCGGTGGGACCGAAATGCAACTCGGTAGGATCGATATGGTTAGGGTTAGGGCATAACGTAATCTCGGTGAGACCGATTACACAAACTCGGTGGCACCGATTTTGGTAATTGGCTAACCAGAGAGTTGGTCAGGCAAACTCCTTGGGACCGATTACTCAAACTCGGTGGGACCGATTTTGGTAATAAGTTAACCAGAGAGTTTGCATTGTAATCTCGGTAGTACCGATTGCACAAACTCGGTGAGACCGATTTTGGTAATGGACATACACAGAGAGATTACAATCCCATCTCGGTGAGACCGAGATCCCTATCGTTGAAACCGATTTGCCTAGGGTTTGTGGCAGTGGCTATGACAATAGAACTCGGTGGTGCCGGATAGAAAGAATCGGTGGGGCCGAGTTTGACTTTAGGTTTAGGTCATATGTGTGGAAGTGGGAAAGTAGTTGAGGGTTTTGGAGCATATCACTAAGCACATGAAGCAAGAGGCTCATTAAGCAACACCTCATCCCTCCTTGATAGTATTGGCTTTTCCTATAGACTCAATGTGATCTTGGATCACTAAAACGTAAAATGAAGATTCTTGAGCTTGAAGCTTGAGCCAATCCTTTGTCCTTAGCATCTTGAAGGAGTTCCCACATCCTTTAGTCCATGCCACTCCATTGTTCTTATCTGAAATATACTATATAAAAGTGTTAGTCCAACAAGAGATATGTTGAGATTAATTACCAAAACCACCTAGGGAGCACTTGTGCTTTCACTGGTCTAGAAAAATCACCAAAAAGTTTTGCTGCGTTTGGACTCCGTTTGGTATTGATTTTCTGCGAAGTAAAAAAAAGCAAAAAACTGCAACTGGCACTGGGCACTATGTCAATAGGTTGGTCCCAAAAAATGATATAAAGTTTCTATAAAAAGATTGTAAATCATCCAAGAATGATAATATAAGAGCATGGAACAATAAACAATTATAGATAAGTTGGAGACGTATTAGATCGCCAAGCTTAATTCCTGCTCGTCCTCGAGTAGGTAAATGATAAAAACAAAATTTTTGATGTGGAATGCTGCCTAACATGTTCATCACATAATCTCTTCTTTGTAGCATGGACATTTGGACTTTTATATGATTCAAAGCAATAGTCTAGTTTTGACATCAAAATTTCAATACTCAAGCATATCAACAAGCAACCATGTATTTAAAAATATCAACACTAAAGCAAGTTATCCCTAGCCCATTATGCTCAGTCATTGATCCATTCACGAAACACACTCGCATATTAGCTACACCAAATGCTCAAGTACGATCATTGTGCCCCTTAGTTGGTGCTCTATAAGAGAAGATGGATAAAATTATATTGCATAAAGTAAATAGAAAGGCCCTTCACTTAGGGAAGTAGGGTGTCGGAGGTTGGGTGCGACATATGCCAATGGATGGCTTATCATGGTGGGAGCGAGTAGAATGTCGCCGGTGCCTGGAAGCGGGATAAGGCGTAGACACGAACGCCGGCGCACTTTACCCAGGTTCGGGGCTCTCCTAGGAGATAACACCCCTAGCCCTGCTCTGCGGGGTCTCTGCATGATCACTAAGGCACTAGTGGATACAATGGTGCTCCTCGATCTGTATGCTAGAGGTAGAAGAAGGCAGACATGCTCTCTCCTTCCTCTAGGTAAGAGTCTAGTTCTAACAGGTTCGAACCCTTTGCATGGGTGCCCTGGGGGCTTTATATAGGCCTACACCCCAAGGGTACAATGGTAATCTGGCCGAGCGTAGGACCCGGCTGTCAGTGTCTCTGGTCGCCGGCTTCTCCGCCGGTTGCTGGGGCCCGCCGCCTAGCGGGCCCCGCCGACTGGTCTGGTACGGAGCCGACAGGCCGCCTCCACCGCTCGTGGGTCGTGCCGGCTGCTGATTACTATAGTCGTGATGCTAATGACACATGCTTGGTCAGGGGAGTGTGGCTACAGTCCCGCCGCCTGGCGGGAGATCACTGTAGCCACACCGGGTCTTATCTGGTTAATGGAGCACGGGACCCGAGGAAGGAACGGGCCGCCTGCCAGAAGCCGGCCTCCCTCGGGTCCGACTGGTGAGGCTTCCTCCGTCTTCGGGGCTCTCGCTGCCTGGTAGGGCCTGCCGCCTGTAGGCCGTACCGACAGGCAGTCGTGGGAACAGGGCTCCGCCTGTCAGCAGTGATTTCAGGGGTGGAGTGGCAACTGTGCCGCGCTGGGCGGAGATCTCCGCCCATAAGAAGCACTGTGGCCACGCCCAGCACCCTGGATACGGGGGGATGGGCTACACTACAGCCTCACCCTGTCTTGTCTTCTTAATGAGGGCGCAGACTCTGAGGGTGCTGTGGGCCACCTGCTAGAGGCCGGCCTCCTTGGAGGCCGCCTGCAAGGAGTCAACCCGTCTTGGTGCCGCCTTCTGGAGCTTAGCCGCCTTCTGGCAGCCGGCTGCTTGGGCCGGCCGGCCGTCAGAAGGCGGCGCTTCATCTTGAGGTTCTAAGGGGCGCAGTCGGCCCCGTTGTCTTGAAAGGTTCAGGGACTCGGGTTAGGCTACCCGTGGCCCTTTACTCCGACAGTAGTCCCCAAAGCTGGTGAGGCGCCGCGGCTGAGGAGCCGAGGAGCCTCAACAGTTTCTCTCCCCGGGTGCTCTGGACAGAAGCTTCATCCGACTCCTGGCAAGCCGCGTGGTGGGAGTCGGCCACGTCCAATCGGATTTATCTGAAACTTTGAATGCAACGGCGGTTACTCGGTGGCGTGCTAGCTAAGCTTCTAGGCTCGCCGCCCGTCGTGGGCATGCCACGTGGCATCAGCCAGCCAGGCCAGCCTACTAGCCCACGCGCGCGATGGGACGTGATAGCAGGCTGGGCCCGCCACCACCGAGCCTCGGCACGCGAGCGGATCCGCTAAGTCGAGGCTGGCGGTTGAGCACCTTCGTGGAGTTACTGCGCGTAGTAATCCGCGCGGTAAATGCGGGGACGTGGGGTCGTGCGCACAGTTAATCCCACGATCCCACGCCCGCCCGCTCGGCTTCATAGCTTGTTGGCTATAAGTAGGGGGAGGAGGGGGTGTGGTGGAGCACGCGTGCCTCTCCGCCCCATTCTTGCCTTCTTATTTTTCTTCCTCTTGCCGCAGCGCTCCCGAGCTCTGCTGAAGTGCAGCCGCTCCTTGTCTCCGTCGAGCTCTTCCGCCCCGAGCGCTCTTGGCCCTGCTCCGATCCTCAGCTCCCCCGTCGCGCCATTAGCCTCGTCAAGCTCCTCATGGCGCGCGAGCGGGGAGGAGATTGGGATGGGTCAAACGTCAATGAATACTACATCGCTTTCCTTCGCGACAAGCGGCGCCTTGCCGACGCAAATTACGTGAAGGCGTGCGTGCCTCCTATGGGGTCGTCTTCCGCTAGCACTTCATTCGCGGCTTCGGCCTGTCGGCGAGCGGCTTTCTCCGCTCGTTCCTCGAGTTCTACCACCTCCAACCTCATCACATCACGCCCAACACTGTGATGCTTCTGTCCGCCTTTGTCACGATGTGCGAAGGCTACCTCGGCATCCTCCCCACCATCAAGTTGTGGGGAGTGTTCTTCTATACCAAGCTGGGCACCTCCGTCCGGGAGGTAGCAGCCCAGTGCGACGCCTTCGTCGCGGAGCGCCGTCCGTCTCCAAGGAACACCTTCCCCTCCATCAAGCTGCCACAGTCGGTCAACATGTGGCAGCAATCTTACTTCTATTTGGAAAATGCCGACCCGGCAGTCAACTTCATCAACCTGTCGGCCTATGAAGCTGGCCCACCGGCTGAGCCTCAGGCCAACAGGGGCTACAAGCCAAAGCCGGTGTCAGCAGACGGCGCCGCCGCCATCAGCCAACTCCAGGTGCTGACCGAAGCCGAAGGCCTCAAGGCGTCCGACTTGCTGGTCGCCTTCATCGCGCGCCGGGTTCTCCCGCTCCAAGGCCGGCCTCACTTGATCAGCCGGATGAGCGGGCACCGCGACCCATGCCGGCTGAGTACAAAGGAGATGCCGACTGCTGAGGTGGCAAATTTGGTGAACGAGATATCCGACCTCAGGCAGGAGGGGTCCTGGCAGTTTGGCAAGCAACCGTACTCCCATGCGGACCCGCCACCAGCTGTAAGATTTTCAATCTTTCCTTTCTTCAATACTTCATCTTGATTCCATCCTGTGGTCTTGAACAGTCGGCCTCTTGCCCTTTGAAACAAATCTACATGTCTGAGGCGACAGACGCCGTCGTGGGGGTGGATGGCCCCTACCTCCTGGACCGGACTGTGAGCAACGTGGAACCCCGACCTGGGGGCGGCCGCGTTGGAGGACGACGCCAAAGGTGGTGTCTATGGAGCCGGCGGCTCCAGGGAAGGTGGCATCGAGACTTTGCCTGATGACGATGATGAGGAAGACGAGCCGCGCCCTTCACGGGGCACCGGCAAGGCGGATTCGGGCCCCTCCGCTGACCCGACTGCTCGATGCGGCACGCGAAAGCATAAACAAGGCGCCGCCCTGTTCGGCAGCACGCCGAAGAAAGCCAAGAACCCGGCCGCCACGACTAGGCGGCAGGAGGACGCCGCGAAGGCGTCCAAATTTCGGAAGATCCCGAAGGCGCCTCCCATTGTGTCGGCGT
This sequence comes from Aegilops longissima, assembly GCA_021605205.1. NCBI lineage: Eukaryota > Viridiplantae > Streptophyta > Magnoliopsida > Poales > Poaceae > Aegilops > Aegilops longissima. The sequence goes on along the minus strand of CM038679.1, from coordinate 45,435,195 downwards.
AATTATCTTTTCCTCATGCTTTCCTTTCTTGTTGATTCTATCTGAGCTTCCTCTCCTCGTCTTCTTGACTTAGGGCCCCGCTCTCTCTTGTGAAATCTGCCGCGGCCTCCGTTATCGGGTCGGCGGAGACCTCCACCACCACTCGGCGAATCGACCCCGCGGCCGACCTCCGGGAGGCGCGATAACAAAACGCGTGTGAGGCGCGCGAGAAGCAGGAGGCCGCCTGCCTGGAGAAGGCGGAAGCAGACAAAGCGGAGGCCTCCGCACTGAAGAAGCTGGCGGAGGCCGAAGACGAAGCCGCCGTGAAGAAGCAGCTCAAAGAAGCCGTGCGCCGCCAGGAGCCAATATTCGTCTCTCCTTTGAATTCCGCACCGCCTCCACCAGAATTCACGGCGTCGACAGGAGGAGCCAGAGATGAGCACCCGATCATGGAGAGGGAGGGCGGCGACGCTACCATGCCGGATGTGCTCGTGCCGCCACCGCTGCCATCTGGAGGAGCACGGGACATGCAGCCTGCTGACCTGCCGGTGCCGCCAGCCGGAGACGAGATGGTGACGGGCCCGACTCCTGAGGTCTGCACACCATCACGCCGCCGGTTTGCGAAGGCGGCCTCGGCGCCACGCCCGCTGGAGGCCAGTGCTGCGAGCTCTTTGATCCCGGACGCCGAGGCGACCAGCGCCGCGCCTGCTGATTGGGTGCGGGGAGGCGGAACGGGCCCTTTGAATCAGGCGATCCTGGACGTTCAAGGCAAACTCCGAGCTGAGGCCGACGCGCTGAAGCGGTGCAACCAAGCGTTCCTGGAGTCGCGAGCCGCTGTCCGGGTATACTTGTTGGCTCTTTATCTTCAATTCTTGTATTTCTCCATGGGGGCGCGCCAGCGCACCCACTGGGTGTAGTCCCCGAGTTTCGGGCCGGATGCTGAGTAGGCGGTTCGGAACTTTAATTGGCTAGCTCTGAGTACTAACATTGTCTGATATCTTCACTGCAGGATTATCATAACCTTCGCGCGGCCTCCTTCAACTCCAAGATCCAGGAGCTGAATCAACGGACCGCCGACTTGTCGGAAAGCCGGAGTAAGTCTTTGTTTTCTTTCTCTGCAGGGCCGCGCTGGCGCACCCATGGGCTGTAGTCCCCGAGATTCGGGCCAACTGCTGAGCAGTCGGGACGGATTTCCCTGGCAACTGTTCTTCTTCTTTGTTGATATTGATAATTTCTTTCTCTGCGGGTGCGTGCTGGCGCGCCCGCGGGCTGTAGTCCCCGAGGATCGGGCCGACTGCTGGTCAGTCGGGCCGGATCTCCCCGGCAACTGCTCTTCTCCTCTATTGGCGACTGACGCCTTTTTCTTTCTTCCTTTTTGCAGAAGTGCATGCCGCCCTGCAGCAGCAGCTGGGCAAAGCCAACACCGCACTGCGCCTAGGGAGGCAGACTACAGCAAGCTGGCCGAGGAGGGTGACCGGCTGGTCACGCAACAGGCGGAGCTTCTCAATAAAACCCAGAAGGAGGCGGAGGAAAAGAAGGCTGGTCTCCCTTGCAAAGTTCGAGACCGAACGCTCCGCCTGGACCGACAAGGAGGCTTTGCTGACTACCGGCTTCGGCAAAATTGAAGACATGGTTGTGGTAGCTTTTCCTTCCTTGAGCACGCCCGTTCTTTGATCGACCGGCTTCTTGCTTCTAACTTTGGCTCTTTTCCTTTTTGTTTGACCAGACTTCTTCCCTTGGTCACTCTGACGCTGCCAATCAGGCCATTGAGGCTGACCGCGAAGAGCGGAGGGCGGAAGGTCAGATTGCTGCGAACGCCCCCCGGACCCTCAGCGAACAACTTCTCAGCATCCAGGGCCGTCTTCGGCCGGCTCATCAGAAACTGCACCGTCTTCAGTGCGTCGGGGCGCAGGCCATCTCCACCCTGTGGCCAGACATGCCGGCTCCGCGCACTCCCAGCCGGACTGCCGACTAGCTAGAAGTGGCGGCCGGCCGTCTTGAGGCCTGGAAGGGCTCTTCGGCCCGGGCTGGAGCATGCCGGGCCTTGGAGTTCGTCAAAGCGTGGGACCCTGGGCTAAGTCTAGCCTAGTTGAAAATGTTTCGATAGGAGGCCCAGGAGGAGCTGGTGGCGGTGGAGCGTGATCTTGTCAAGCGGGCGGCGGCGATCGCCAAGTACACCAACACCAGCGTCTTTGTCCCGGAGCTGGCTGAGAATGCTGTCGAGGCACCACCAGAGTGGTTCGGGCTGAACTCGGAAGATGGAGAGGACTCGGACGAAGTGATCGACTCCAGCAACGAGGGAGAAGACGAGGAGGATGAGGAAGGTGAATAGGAAGCGCCATAGGTTGGAGCGGACGGCTAGCCTCAGCTCGACGCGCCTCCAGCAACGAGCCACGACCGAGCGAGCCGACTGCTACTGAAGGCGACCAAGCGGAGACTGGCCAGCCGGCCGCTCCACCAACCGGCCGCTCCACCAACCGGCACCACCGACTCCACCGTTCCGCTGAGCCCGTCTGCTGCTCCCTAGGCTGCCAACTTATCTTTTGTTTTTCCTGCTTTATCAGTCTCGACAAACTTTGTTAACTTCGCACAATTCCACCCGCGGGGTGTATTTCAAACTTATGTTGAACGTTGGCCAAGAGCCTTTTGATATGTAAATACTTTCACCGAGTTCTATCTTTCCTCGCTTTCTGCTCTTTGGCCTTTTTCCTTTGCCGCCTTCCCTCAGTTGCCGTCTTGCCAGCCGAACAGCCGCTCTGCGGAATGTGGCTAGGTCAAGTACTTAGCCACTTTCGGGAAGGCAAGTACTTAGCTGATTAGAGCGTTTAGCAAGTTAAATAGAAGCCGGTCGGCCGGCTGCTCAACAGCCGGTCGGCGAAGCGGGAAGCCGACTTGAACTATGTGCATGCTTTGGGTCCTTAGCCATTTTTCACGCGGACACCCTTTACGCTTAACTCCTGCCCACAGACGATTAAGCTCTGCGACTCTGCTTCTGGCAGAGAGAGAAACTAAAATGTAACACATTACTTGTCCGGCTGCAGGAAGCATTACATAGTACAAGGCGGCGAGTCCCCGAGTCGACTGGTCGAACCCGATGCCAGGCGGACTAATAAAATAACACATCCATAGGCATAATATTTATCATATAAATAAAGAGGGTAGTCCCCTCTTCTCGGGGGACCCGGAGTCTTTGTACTTAATACAAAAGTTGGCGTGGTACATACTGCATCAACTGTAAAACCTTCGGAGGAGGTTTGCATTCCATGGCCGCTCTGTCTCCTTGCCGGAGTCGTCTCTTTTGCGTGCTCTGGGCTTCTAAGCGTCGATTAGGTAGTAGGAGCCATTGCCCAACACCTTGCTGATGATGAAGGGGCCTTCCCAAGGTGCCGAGAGCTTGTGTTGGCCGGCTGTTCGCTGGATCAGCCGGAGCACAAGGTCTCCCTCTTGGAAGGATCTTGGCTTGACCTTTCGGTTGTAGTATCGGCGTAGACTCTGCTGGTAGATGGTGGACCGGCTGAGTGCCAACAGCCGGCCCTCTTCCAGCAGATCGACACCGTCTTCTCGTGCTTCTTTTGCCTCCTCTTCGGTGTACATGGTGACCCGAGGGGAGTTGAATTCTATGTCCGTCGGGATGACGGCTTCGGCACCGTAGACGAGGAAGAAAGGCATGAAGCCAGTTGACTTGTTCGGAGTTGTGCGCAGACTCCAGAGGACAGCCGGCAGCTTGTCAAGACAACAGCCGGCCGAACGCTCCAGGGGCTCGATCAGTCGGGGTTTGATGCCGGACAAAGTGAGGCCGTTTTCTCGCTCCACTTGGCCATTTGACTGCGGATGGGCAACGGACGCTAAGTCCAGCCGGATGCCCTGCGTCGCACAGAAATGAGCCAAGGCTCCTTTGGAAAAGTTTGTGACGTTGTCGGTGATGATGTTGTGCGGTATGCCATACCGGATGGTGATATCGGAGATGAAAGTCACAGCAGTCGGACCATTCAACTTCTTGATCGGTTTTTCTTCTATCCACTTGGTGAACTTGTCCACCGCGACAAGCAGATGAGTCATGCCGCCGCGTGCTGTTTTGAATGGTCCCACCATATCCATCCCCCAAACTGCAAAGGGCCAGGCGATGGGGATGGTCTTGAGTGCAGAAGCCGGCTGATGTGGCTTGGAGCGGAACTTCTGGCACCCTTTGCATTTCTGGACCAAGTCTTTGGCATCTTCTAGAGCAGTTGGCGAGAAGAAGCCGTGGCGGAAAGCTTTGGCAACAAGTGCTCTTGAAGCCGCGTGGTGACCACACTCGCCTTGATGGATATCTTTGAGGATTGCTTGGCCTTGCTCCGGCTCTACGCAGAGCTGGTAGACACTAGTGACACTGCGCCTCACAAGTTATTTGTTGACAATGGTGTACACTGTCGCCCGATGTTGCACTTGTCGGGCCGAGATCTCATCAGTCGGCAGCTCTTTATTCACCAGAAAGTTGAGGATGGGCTGAGCCCAGGAAGGTGCTGCAATTTCTTCGATTGCTAGGACTGCTACTTGCACGAGGGCGGTTGGGCCGGGAGGCGGTGGGTTGGAGTCGACTGCCGCTTGCTGAGTCGATGAAGTCCCCGGGCCGACTGCCGTAGTCTCCGGGTCGGGTTTTGAAGTCCCCGGGCCGGGTGCGACTGCCGCAGTCCCCGGGCTGCCTGCCGAAGTTCCCGTGCCGGCTGCTGGGGTCCACAATTCAGGTCCGACTACTTCAGGAGGAGCCGGCACGAATATGGAGTCTGATTCTGGTGACGGCTTGAGGAGGCGTTGCAGGGCGACGCCGGCTGGTATTGCTTGCCGGCTAGAGCCAATCCGTGCCAAAGCATCGGCTTGCTCATTGTCGTTTCTAGGCACATGAAGGAACTCGCACCCCTCGAAGTATCCACTAAGCTGCTGCACAAGGAAGTGGTAGCTTGCCATATTTGCATCCTTGGCATCCCAGTCGCCTGACGACTGTTGGACCACCAAATTGGAATCACAATAGCACAGGATCCGGCGGATGCCGAGCTCCTTGGCAAGCCGGAGCTCGTGTATGAGTGCTTCGTATTCGGCTACGTTGTTGGAGGCGGCAAAGTGGATTTGCAGCACATATTCGAGCTTGTCGCCTTTGGGAGAGGTGAGGACGATGCCGGCTCCCAGACCGGTGTGCATCTTGGAACCATCAAAGTGCATCCGCCAATGGGTGGAGTCTGGCGCTGGCGGCACGTACTGGGTGTCGGCCCAGTCGACGAGGAAGTTGGCCAGTGCTTGCAACTTGATGGCGGTGCGAGGCTAGTAGTATATGGTGTAGGGGGGCAAATCTATGGCCCATTTGGCCACTCGGCCTGAAGCATCTCGGCTTCCAATGATCTCGGCAAGTGGAGCAGTGCAAACCACAGTGATTGGGTGCTCTTGAAAGTATGGCTTCAGCTTCTCTGTGGCGAAATGCACGCCGTAGCACATCTTCTGATAGTGGGGGTAGTTCTGCTTGGAGGCGGACAACACTTCATTCAGGTAGTACACCGGCCTCTGGACGAGTAGTGCTTTGCCTTCTTCCTTTCGTTCCACAACTATG
>CM038679.1:45281989-45429538 GCA_021605205.1 Aegilops longissima | reverse complement strand
TACGCCATACCCTTTTCACCAAAGATGTCTATAGTCTTCCGTTTCAGTTGCCTTTTGGATGTTTGACATCACAAACATGTCTCCTTCGTAAGCCGACGACACCCCGGGCACCGTACTCTACGACATCAAGGGCCAGAAGGTGGCCGTGGGAAAGGCAACGATTGTGAAGCCGAAGGACCACATGTTCCACAACCGAGAGATGCCCGATGCCGTCTTCAAGGTTAACGTGGCCAGTGTCTTTGCGGGCTTCAAGGATTTGCCTCCTCCGGTACCAGTCGATGACAACGAGACCCCTAAGATGATTGGTGCATGCAAGTGCTGGTTCTTGCCTTGGCCGAAGTCTCTTGTTTGTCTCGAGGCGCCCAGTATCACGCTAACGCCACCTTGTCAAGAAGGTATGAACACCACCCCACCTACCACATTACCTGCACCTGTCGTGGCGAGTGATAGCGGGTGACGCGAGGGAGAGTCTCCATTAGTGCCAGATGATGTAGCCCCCACTGTTAAACAAGCAAATGTTGATGATGACATGGAGGATGATGATGATGATGACCCATACAAGTATTTCAATACCGCCTATGATGATGGAGCATTGATGGCTCAGGACGGCGAAGACTCAGGCTATGAGCATGGAGATGATGACTTGATGCTGCCTGATTTGCCGGAGCTGGAACGTCCTAAGGCGGAATGCAAAAAGTCTCTCTTCAAGCGATCCTCGCAGGAGATGCCTCCAGATGTCGCGTGTACCCAGCAACCGCCCGAGGCCCGTCCACTGATTAGCCCGAAGACACTGGGGGTGGTGGCTAGGGAAGGTATGGTGGGCTCACTACCGCCACCCGCCAAGAAGCAAAGGAGGAGACCGGATAAGAAAGGCCCTAAAGGAGCCAGAGCTGCTTCAAGCAGCCAGCCGTCTCTGGAGCCCCGGGTGGTAGACAGGATACCTGTCGAAGGTGCGCAACGCTTCCATGTCGCCGGCCAGCCGATCCTACCTGCGAAAGAGCTAGAGCAGATACTGAACAATGATCTAAGGAGACTCCATGAAGATGTGCTGGCCAGAGAAAAAAGCCTTCTGGTCGCGGAAAAATCAGGATACCAGCTTTACGCGGCTCAGGTGCCGGGTGGGAAGTTGTACGTCGAGAGATGGCCCACGAATAAGTTCATATTGCGATTTGACTACATCTACGACATGTTCCACATGACCAAGCTGGATTTCCAGTTCATCCGCATGTATGCGTTGTATCTGAACTACTTCATCAGGTTCGAGAACATCAAATATATCTGCGTCGCGGACCCGCTCTATATGCACGAGAGCTTCTTGGTAGTTTGCAAAGAGCACCGTGACTATGCGAGCAAGTACCTCGGTGAATTCATGATCGCTAATAAGGACAAGGAAGTGATTCTCTTGCCTTATCATCCCACGTAAGTCACCGGCACATATCCTTTCGTAAGCGTTAATCATTCCTTTGCAAGCATGGAGGCTAATTTGAGGTGTACTTAATTTGCGCAGCGGGGGAGGGGGGGTGCCGTCCTCATCGTTCTATCCCCGGAATAATCTCATGCGATGTACTTGGACTCATCGAAGAACCTCAGGAAAAAGGATTACAAGCACATAAAGAGTGTTCTTGATAGTGCCCTGTTAACCTTCAGCCTGTCTGGCGGATATATCAAGGTGAAAAAGTACTGAATCACGGGCTGGCTTTCGGTCATAAGACCGACTTCTGCTGCATCCAGCAACGGCACACCGGTATGGCTGATGGATTCTACCTCATGCATCACCTGCTCGAGTACAGAAGGGATAATCAATGCCTTTGCATGTCACCTGCTACCAACGATGCCGAGATTGTCAGCTAGGCCACAAGCATAGGAAGGACACCGGATCATCGAATCAGAGCTGAGTTTTATCACGTACAGTGTGAACTTGCCCAAGTGATCATGAAGCAGGTCCTCAAACCAACAGCGATGTTCTACCATGGGCCAATCACGTGGGAAGATATCCAAGAACTGCTACTCGCTCAGTGTCTGGACCTGAAGCCTTTCAAGAAGCTCGGGTGCTTCCTCGCTGACTATGAAGATTGGACATCCGACATGGAGGACTGATTGTTGATGACAATGTGTCACTACTGTCTTTCTATGGCAAAACTTTGAATTTATGCACGGTGAAACTATGTGATGTAACTAAACTGTGGTCCTGAACTAGCGTAGATCCCTCTAGTTAATTAGTTTGGGTATGAGGAACTTTGTCATTTATGTTTACTATAGGTTGCTTCTATTTTGCTAATTATGCCTCTTTGTTTTCTTAAGTACATTATGTTGCATATTATTATTCAATTCATCAACTCGCGATGCAGGTACATAGATCAGAGATGGCGAAGGGCTACTACGCCGTGTACGTTGGGAGGGTTCCAGGAGTCTACGACCACTGGCCAGCCGCCGTGCCCAGTGCATGTGTACTCTGGTGCTAGCCATAGTGGGTTCGACAATGAGAGTCAAGCAGAAATTAGTAACTTGAGGTGGACACTCCAGCATGAGCAGGGCCGGGAACGCCGGTACTACATAGTCGCGCTCTTGCTCATGTTGATCGCTCTTCTCTTCTACATCATGGTTTAGATATATATGATGAAACTTGTGTGTGTGCCATGACCATGTAGTTGCACTTATTTGAGACATGACATTATCGCACTTGTGTATCGCTATTTTCGAGATGTGACGATATTTGTGTTGAATGATGATGATGATGATGATGATGATGGTATGATGAGACTACTGTATGTCTATGATATGATGAGAATAGTGTATGTTTAGTATGATCTGATGAAACTATTGTATAGAGCCTGTATAAATACAGCACAAATACGTAGGGGGGTGCGGATCGGCGAAAGTAGGAACATTAGCAGTAGCGCTGGAAAGCACCTAGCAAGAAGGCGTATTTAGCAAAGCGGCGCTTCATATGAACAAGCGCCACAGATAGTTCTCGATGGCGCTGGTCCAGAAGCGCCATCGCTAACAATACTTACCAAGATGGCGCTGCCAATACCAGCGCCATCGCTACAACTTAGTCAGAAGCGCTAGCAAAGCAGCGCTGGACCCAGTGCTACTGCTATGCATATTTCAAGCGCTTCTACTAGCGTTTTCTCTAGTAGTGTCCAACCAAGAAACAAAAAATTTCATAAGCGAGCATTAAGCATAACTAACGCGAATAATGCGCCATAAGTAGGATATAATTTCATTGCATAACTATTGACTTTCGTGCTTGCATAGGGAATCACAAACCTTAACATGAATATTCTTACTAAAGCATAATTACTCATCAACATGACTCACATATTATATCATCATATCACAAAACTATTACTCCCTCCGTCTAGGTGAATAAGTCATCTTAGGTTGTGCACCGTGACCAAGGAAGATAGGAAAACGAGAGAACTAACCACTGCATGTCGTGTTTGGTAGTCTCAAGTCAGTGAAAGCATGCGCGCCTCACATCTCTTATTGGTTGATATGTCAAGAAACAAGAAACGAGGTGGGAGTTAATGCACCGCGCCTAAGTGTTTTGGGATTATTTGATTTTTGTAAGGTGACTTATACACTTAGACGGAGGGAGTACAAGGAATCAAGTTTATTTTGTCCAATGATCTTCATGAAAGTTTTTATTATATCCCTCTTAAATATCTATCGCTTTGGGACTAATTCCATATGTTGCTTTTGATAGCTCAAACAGATCTAAGTGAAGAACATGAGCATAAAATTTTTCTTCTCTCAAAATAATATAAGTGAAGCATGAGAGAATTTCTTAAAAATTTACTAACTCTCAAATAAATCTAAGTGAAGCATGAAAGCATTTCTTCAAAAATACTAAAGCACACCGTGCTCAAAAACATATAAGTGAAGACCTAGAGAAATTCCATAGCTCATAAAGATTTAAGTGAAGCATAGAGAGCAATTATAACAAATCATAGCATAATTTTGGCTCTCTCAAATAGGTGTGTTCAGCAAGGATACTTGACTAAAAATAAAAAGCCAAACAAGCAAAGACTCATATCATACAAGATGCTCCAAGCAAAACTCATGATATGTGAAGAATAAAAATATAGCTCCAAGTAAAATTCCGATGGTCGTTAGAAGAAAGGGGGGATGCCGCTCAGGCATCCCCAAGCTTAGTTGCTTGCTTATCTTTTAGATAATAGCTTGGGATGCCATGGGCATCCCCAAGCTTAGGCTCTTCTTACTCCTTACTCCTTATTCCTTCATCCATCGCGATCTCACCCAAAACTTGAAAAAATCAATCACATAGAACTCAACAAACCTTCATGAGATCCGTTAGTATAACAAAGCAAATCACTACTATAAGTACTGTTGCAAACCCATTCATATTTTATTTTTGCATTATACCTGCTGTATTCCAACTTTACTATAGCTTATACCCTCCAATACAAACCATAGAAAACAGAATCTGTCAAAAATAGACCAGTCTGTAGCAATCTGAAAACTTTGAATACTTCTGTAAATCTAAAAAACTAGGACAGTGTAGGAAATTTGTATATAAATCTTGTGTAAAAATTCAGAATTTTATCATGCTTCTATGATTTTTAACAATTATGTTACTCGCGCACAAAGTTTCTGTTTTTCAACAAAATCAAATTAACTATCACCCAACATGATCCCAAAGGCTTTGCTTGGCACAAACACTAACTAAAACATAAAAAACACAATCATAACAATAGCGTAATTGTGCAAACACTCAAGAACAGAAAAAAAGACAAAAATAAATTTTATTCATTGGGTTGCCTCCCAACAAGCGCTATCGTTTTATGCCCCTAGCTAGGCATAATGCAAAGATCTAAGTATTGTCATTCATAGTTTTGGCAACTTTTGTAAGGGCTTTCTCAATCCCGGGAGGCTCTTTGCGCTTCCCTAAATTCTCAGGAAAAGAAACCATCTTGAGATCTAAAATATCCAACACTTGTTGCAAAGAGTAATCAAAGTATTCATGCGATTGAGGTTTCCACTAATATGCTTGAGGGGTTCATTATATTTTTGCAACTTGACCATATGTTTATGCAGATCACTCAACTTGTCTAAAATTTGAACCCCTTCTGGAGTAAAAGAAATCCCCTTCATAGTGGGTGGAATTCCCAAGATCCCCTCTAAGATCTCATAAGCCGTATTGGCATCAAGTTTGATAAAATTCCCTTGAGCGGCAAAATCCAGAAGTTGCCTATGATGCAAGGCTAATCCTATAAAAAAATCAAAGTAAAACCCTTGCATCTCCTCTAAGATTGCTAATGCGATAAGATTCCATTAATCTATACCAAGCATCTTTCAAATTTTCTCATTGTCTCTGCTTGAAGTATAAAACTTCAAAATCCGGAGATAAAGGAGTAGTCGTGCTAGACATAGTGTTAGTGTAAACAAGCAAGATCACACTCATACACAGATCTGACGAGAAAACGGCGAACGAAAAAGAGGGTGAATAAAACGGCAAATGTTTGTGAAGTGGGGGAGATGAAAATGAGAGGCAAATGGCAAATAATGTAAATTGCAAGGAGATGAGATTTGTGATTAGGAACATGGTAGATGTTGATGATGTCTCCCTGGCAACGGTGCCAGAAATTCCTTTTGATTGCGGCTTGAACTACGTCGGTATTTCCCCAAAGAGGAAGGGATGATGCAGCACATCAATAGTAAGTATTTCCCTCAGTGACGAGACCAAAATTATCGAACCAATAGAAGAACCACGCAACACTACGTGAACAACACCTGCACACAAAGAACAAATACTGGCAACCCGACGTGTTAAAGGGTTGTCAATCCCTTTCAGGTAACGGTGCCAGAAATTGTCAAGTTGACGGGAGAAAAATATGATAGATTGGATAAATAGATCTTGAATAAACGCAAAATAAAATAAAGTGCATTAAGGTATTTTTGGGTTTTTATATTAATAGATCTGGAAATAAAAGATGCAAATAAGGGAAAAGGCAAATGGCAAGATAGATCTGAAAGTATATGACGAGAAAATAGACCCGGGGGACGTAGATTTCACTAGTGGCTTCTCTCGAGAAAAATAGCATTCGGTGGGTAAACAAATTACTATTGGGCAATTGATAGAACTTCAAATAATTATGACGATATCCAGGCAATGATCATTATATAGGCATCACGTCCAAGATTAGTAGACCAACTCCTGCCTGCATCTACTACTATTACTCCACACATCGACCGCTATCCAGCATGCATCTAGTGTATTAAGTTCATGGAGAAACGGAGTAATGCAATAAGAACGATGACATTATGTAGACAAGATCTATTCATGTAGGAACAGACCCCATCTTGTTATCCTTAATAGCAACGATACATACGCAGATTTCCTTCACATCCTTGGGATTGAGCACCGTAAGATCGAACCCATCACAAAGAACCTCTTCCCATGGCAAGAAAAATCGATCTATTCAGCCTAACTAAACCAAAGATTCGAAGAAGAAATACGAGGCTATAAGTAATCATGCATATAAGAGATCAAAATACTCAAATAACTTTCATGGATAAAAACATAGATCTGATCATAAACTCAAAGTTCATCGGATCCCAACAAACACACCGCAAAAAGAGTTACATCAAATAGATCTCCAAGAGACCATTGTATTGAGAATCAAAAGAGAGAGAGAGGAAGCCATATAGCTACTAACTACGGAACTGTGGGTCTACAATGAACTACTCACGCATCATATGAGAGGCACCAATGAGGATGATGAACCCCTCCGTGATGGTGTCTAGATTGGATCTGTGGTTTCTAGAACTTGCGGCGGCTGGAATTGTGTTTCTTCGACTCCCCTAGGGTTTCTGGATATACATGGTATATATAGAGCAAAGAGGCGATGCGGGAGGCCACCGAGGTGGGGACAACCCACCGGGGCGCGCCTGGGGCCCCAGCCGCGCCCAGATAGGTTCTGCCCCCTCGGTGCACCCCCGTGATACTTCCTTGGCCCAACTTGTGTCTTCTGGTCCAGAAAAAATCACCAAAAAGTTTTGCTGCGTTCAAATACACTTTTTGCTACGTTTTGCCGCCTCCTCATTCAAATACACTTCCTAGTGTTCCTGAATCCAATGTTGCCCCAATCAATGTTATTTTTTAACCTACCCTGATTATGAACATAACCCCCATGATCCAACAAATGAGAGCACTAATCCCTTTCTTGATGAGAGCACCAATCCCACTTCAAAAAATCTAGAAAAATTCTAGTAAACAATGCATGTTTCCAGTAATAATCTGGGAAAGTTTGAGCCTATTGGGACTAATGGATTTGATGATAATGTCTATCTCGCTAAACAAATTCAATTTTTGTTCAAAATTCAATGTTTTTCAAAAAAATCAGAAAAATTCTAGTAATACTACATGTTTCGAGTAGTGATCTGGGAAATTTTTTGTTTATTTGCACAAAAAGATTAGGAGATAACCATTTTTTCTTCAAAAGATCGTTTGGTTTTCTCGCCGTAGACTTTGAGCCCACCCTCCATTTTCTTACTAGATTCCCCAATGGTTGAACCCACTACTATGCACTACTCCCTATGAAGAATTACACATCTATCTTGGCCATAGAAGACAAATAACCTGAAAGCATACATAGCTACTCAATTACATGTCAAAGAAACTTTAAAAGATTCAATAATAATCAATGAACAATTTGATCATAAATCCACAATTTATCGGATCCCAACAAACACACCATAAGAATTACATTTTGCTATGCTTTAACAAAACTGCAGAACATTTATATTATAGTGGAATGAGCTTCTTTAGACTGGGATTTATACGTGGAGAATTCACCTAATAAATTGTTATTTAAATCATTTTGTTTTGCTTGAAGGAAAATGTACGACATATATATTCATAGTGGAATGAGCTTCTTCTGATTGAGGTTTCTACCTAGAGAAAGGGAATAACATACTTTGAATAATATAACTGATTTTACATGCTTATTAGAGTAGGAAGAATTGCGAAAAAATCATAATTTTGAATTCATCTCAAACTGTATGCATCATATGATGAAGCAAATTATTTATGTATTCTTTTGCAGGAGTTCGGATTATTTTGAGAAGAACCTTTCGGAGTTTGGATTACTCTAAGTAATTATTGTAGTAGTTGGGAGTGCTCTGCGACAACTGCTTGCACTACAGGAGCCTCCCAACGCAGGTTATCTTTCTCGCCTTTCTCCTCCTCCAGCCCCTCTCCCTAATTCCATTGCAGCTTTATGTAAAAGTGACTAGATCATGCATAAGAAGAGCAGATTCACATTCCATTGGTGCGTGCCCATCAACAATGAGATTTTTTGCTACTTTTATTTTAGAGTGATGACCAGTGCTGCCAATGTTGGTAGATACTCTAGTTTTTGTGATGCACTTAGCTCAAATTGTCGGATTTTGTTTAGATGTAATTTCAACAAGCGAACCTAGAATTATTTCTGTTTGCAGTGGATACTTATTTTTTCTATTGGCTGAAATTATGCCCCTTTGTGATAGATATTTGTTGTGACGCAACATGTAAGGGTATCGATGCCCTAATGCTGTTTCTCGCCGGGACTATCGTATGATCCCTATTTAAGGAATGATACATTTGTAGGATTCTCTTAGTAATGCTCCGTCTCTACCGGTGAAACTAGAGAAGGCTGCAAAACTGGATAGATAACGAATTATCATGTTTTATTTATATTTCATATCATGATGTCATATATGGTGGATATTGTACTTCAATCTAAAATTTAGTAACCTGAGTTTAAATCAGAAGAGATAAAGTATTGCAAGCTACATTTACATGAAATTTACAGTTTATTTGCAATCAGCAGCACCAACCTTAAATTCATTTGTCTCGCATGCTTGGGGTGAGGCCATGCTCCTTATTCAACCTAGGAGACATGCCTTAGATGCTCGAGTTAATCTATTTGCTTGTTGAAGGGGTTTTCATACATTTTTGCATGTGCATTTTTTGCATTGGGCTCTTTCATAAACTGATTTAAAGATTAGTTAGTCCACCATAGTTTTTCTTTACGGAAAGATAATGAGATGGCTCCCTGTGCTCTGATTGATTTTTTGTATTATGATCTATCTAGGAGCAATACCAAAGTGTTTCAAAGGAGGATTACCTTGACTTAGGTTTGCCTCCGGTCTAAATTAAATCAACCTAAGTGAAATGGAGTCTCTATCGTTCCATGCAAGAGTTAACTATGAGACTTCATACACCTTTGTATTTAGCCAAGTCACAACAAGTAACAAACAAGCCAACCCAATATACAAAGCCAACGTGGCACCAACGCAAGCCAACCTAATGTACACAACCAACATGACAATGCAAAGGAACACTCTCAAAAGGCCCACGATGGCGGGCCCCAACCACTAGTGCTCTCTAAAGGAGAGATAAAGACAATATGAATGCTACCGATCTCCTTTCTATCACAAAACATGTTTTGCTGAACTTGTGGGAGGATACCGAATGCAAAACTTTTGTTTTAAAAGGCGACTTTGGAGCACAAGACCCAAGTCTCTGAAATGGATAGACCCTACAAGTTGGTTCATAGATAAATTGTGTAATCTATTCAGACAAGGATTTGTGGAATACGGTACCACATAAACCCCTCATGAATAGTGAATTACTCCCTCCGTTCCAAAATAGATGACCCAACTTTGTACTGACATTGTACTAAACTTTGTACTAAAGTTAGTACAAAGTTGAGTCATCTATTTTGGAATTGAGGGAGTAGAATAAAAGAAACAATAAATAACTATGTTTTAACATGCATGGTCGATTGTAACATGCATATGAAGTTTCACGAACAAATGACATTCGTGGTATTAGAATAGTCGTCCAAGTTAATTTGATACCCAAAATTTTAGTTTTTTCTCTGTAGTTTTTACTAGTAATTTTTCATGACTTTACTATTCATGTGGGTCAACATGGAACCATGTTTATCTTTGTATTTTTGATCCATTCCCTACCCAATTCTTCATAGTGATATATTACACAATTCAGTTTCTTAATGAGCGTGCCAAGCATATCATGCCATCTTGAGTATTTAACGATTCAAGCCGAGTTAGGGCTTTGAGCCTGTTAAGTTAACTAACTGAGTCACGTTAGCTCATTAACTAAAAATTATTTACAGTCGTGTTAAGTTGAGTTGAGCTAGCCCTACATGCGACATACACATAATTCGCCGAGGTGTTTTTTCTCCATGGGATACAAAAAATTTATCTATAAAAATTTTAGTGACACCTTGAAAGTGCAATCATAACTTCGCCTATGTTATATCAACATAGTCGGTCCCAAGCCCGGGTAAAGGAGGAGGATTGTGATAGGCATGGCGAGCCAACATAAAAACGCAGCCACTTATGGAGATGAAACCCAAAAGATTTTCGTTGGGGCCTAACCCTCTCAGCGACGGGCCACATCGAAACCTGGGTGTGGTGGGAAATGGGCAAGGGCCGGGCCATCACCCCCCAGGTGGTGCGCCATATCTTGATCCGGATATGGTGGAAAGTGAGCGAGGATCGCGTCGTCGCATCCTTAGTGGCGCGCTACATCGGCGCCCGGATGTAGTGGAAAATGAGCAAGGGTCTTCGCATTTGACTCGACAAGTGCGAAGGGTGAGGAAGCTAGCCGAGCCTAGGAGGATTCGCTTAGGTAGCTGGAACGTAGGGTCTCTGACAGGGAAGCTTCGGGAGCTAGTTGATGCAGTGGTGAGGAGAGGTGTTGATATCCTTTGCGCCCAAGAAACCAAATGGAGAGGATGTAAGGCTAAGGAGGTGGAGGATACTGCTTCAAGTCTGTGGTACACGGGATGGATGCAAACAGAATGGCGAGGCATCTTGATCAACAAGAGCCTCAAGTATGGAGTGGTAGACGCCAAGAGACGTGGGGACCGGATTATCCCGGTCAAGTCTGGTAGTTGAGGACTTGGTTCTCAATGTTATCAGCCAGATGCCCCTGCAAGTAGGCCACAATGAGAACATCAAGAGGGAGTTCTGGAAGGCTGGAAGACATGGTTAGGAGTGTACCGATTGGTGAGAAGCTCTTCATAGGAGGAGACCTCAATGGCCACGTGGGTACATCTAACACAAGTTTGGAAGGGGCGCGTGGGGGGATTGGCTATGGCATCAGGAATCAAGAAGGAGAAGATGTCTTAAGCTTTGCTCTAGCCTACAACATGATTGTAGCTAACACCCTCTTTAGAAAGAGAGAATCACATATGGTGACTTTTAGTAGTAGCCAACACTCTAGCCAGATTGATTTCATCCTCTCGAGAAGAGAAGATAGGCATGCGTGCCTAGACTGTAAGGTGATACCAGGTCCCCAGCATAAGCTGGTGGTTGCTGAATTTTGCTTTCGGATTCGTGTCCAACGGGATAAGCGTGCCAAAGTCGCTAGAACGAAGTGGTGGAAGCTCAAGGGGGAGGTAGCTCTGACGTTCAATGAGAGGGTCATTAAGGAGGGCCCTTGGGAGGAAGGAGGGGATGCGGACAATGTGTGGATGAAGATGCCGGCTTGCATTCGTAAGGTGGCCTTGGAGGAGTTGGGAGTTTCCAGGGGAAGGAGAAGCAAAGATAAGGATACCTGGTGGTGGAATGATGATGTCCAGAAGGCGATTAAAGAGAAGAAAGATTGCTTCAGACACCTATACCTGGATAGGAGTGCACACAACATAGAGAAGTACAAGATGGTGAAGAAGGCAGCAAAGCAAGCTGTTGGTGAAGCAAGGGGGTCAGGCATATGCGGACCTCTACCAACGGTTAGGCACGAAGGAAGGAGAAAGGGACATCTATAAGATGGCCAAGATCCGAGAGAGGAAGATGAGGGATATTGGCCAACTCAAATGCATCAAGGACGGAGCAGGCCAACTCTTGGTGAAGGACGACGAGATTAAGCATAGATGGCGGGAGTACTTTGACAAGTTGTTCAATGGGGAGAATGAGAGTTCTACCATTGAACTGGACGACTCCTTTGATGAGACCAGCATGCGTTTTGTGTGGCGAATCCAGGAGTCTGAGGTCAAGGAGGCTTTAAAAAGGATGAAAGGAGGCAAGGCGATGGGCCCTGATTGTATCCCTATTGAAGTGTGGAAAGGTCTCAGCGACATAGCGATAGTATGGCTAACCAAGCTTTTCAACCTCATTTTTCGGGCAAACAAGATGCCAGAAGAATGGAGACAGAGTATATTAGTACCAATCTTCAAGAACAAGGGGGATGTTCAGAGTTGCACTAATTACCGTGGAATTAAGCTGATGAGCCATACAATGAAGCTATGGGAGAGAGTCATTGAGCACCGCTTAAGAAGAATGACAAGCGTGACCAAAAATCAGTTTGGTTTCATGCCTGGGAGGTCGACCTTGGGAGCCATTTTCTTGGTACGACAACTTATGGAGATATATAGGGAGCAAAAGAAGGACTTGCATATGGTGTTCATTGACTTGGAGAAGGCCTATGATAAGATACCGCGGAATGTCATGTGGTGGGCCTTGGAGAAACACAAAGTCCCAGCAAAGTACACTACCCTCATAATGTTGTGACAAGTGTTCGAACAAGTGATGTCGACACCGATGACTTCCCGATTAAGATAGGACTGCATCAGGGGTCAGCTCTGATCCCTTATCTTTTTGCATTGGTGATGTATGAGGTCACAAGGGATATACAAGGAGATATCCCATGGTGTATGCTCTTTGTGGATGATGTGGTGCTAGTTGACGATAGTCGGACGGGGGTAAATAGGAAGTTAGAGTTATGGAGACAAACCTTGGAATCGAAGGGGTTTAGGCTTAGTAGAACTACAACCGAGTACATGATGTGCGGTTTCAGTACTACTAGGTGTGAGGAGGAGGTGGTTAGCCCTGATGGCCAGGTGGTACCTCGGAAGGACACCTTTCGGTATTTGGGGTCAATGTTGCGCGAGGATGGGGGTATTAATGAAGGTGTGAACCATCGAATCAAAGCCGGATGGATGAAGTGGCACCAAGCTTCTGGCATTCTCTGTGACAAGCACTACAAAAAAAAAAGACACATTCATGACATTTTGGGCCGAACAAAAAAATTTCTGTCATACTTATGATACTTCTATGACGATAATTGTGACAAAACCCGGTATCATCATAGGTGTGGTGGGGTCCTACTTCTATTACAAAAAATCATGACAGAAAATGGGCTTTTCGTCCTGGGCGGGCCGGAAACGCAGCTGCATGACATTCTTTGGGCTGTCCACGACGGAAAAAACCGTGGTAGAAGCGAGGGCGAGGAAAATATCGGGGTGTTCCCAATTACGGTGGGTGGTCGGGACCGAGCGATGCGCGTTTCCCCTGTACACGCACGCGCGTGGTTGCGAGGCATTGGGCTCTAACTAAACCCGAGCGAGGCGTTGGGCTCTAACTGAACCCGAGCGATTGCACTGCAGGCTACGCGTTACTGAACCCGAGCGATCGATCGATGGCGTTAATCAACCCGATCGAGCGATTCTTCGCCATCGCTGCTAATCAAGCCGGTCAATGCTGCCTCTGGATGAACAAAGGAGCGTTCTTTGGGGGTTTGGATGAACAGTTCTGGTGGGGGTGGATGAACAGGACCCCTTGGTGTTGCCTCTGGATGAATAGGACCCCGATCGATCGAGCCGGTTGGGGCTGGATGAACAGGACCCCGTGGAGGGCAGGATGAACAGGACCACCCCATGGAGGGCTGGATGAACAGTAGACGGTGGAGGGCTGGATGAACAGTAGCCCGTGGAGGGGTGGTTGAACAAGAGCCCGTGGAGAGGGCTGATTGAACAGTAGCCGGTGGAGTAGCGCAGGTGGAGGCTGGATGAATAGGAGCCCATGGATGAACAGTAGGTGGAGGCTGGAGGAGGTCGACGGTGGATGAACAGTAGCCCGTGGAGGCTGGAGGGAGTCGACGGTTGAGATGAACAGTATCTCGTGGAGTCCCGTATTGCGGTACGCCACACCCCTCCAGATGAACAGGACCCCCGTTTCGACCGTAGCACTCCAACACAAGTCTGCTTCTCCGCTTTTGACACGCCACACCCTCCCGATCAACAGAACCCTGCTTCACCGTAGGAGGTCTGTTTCTCCGCTTTTGCAAGACGCTGCACTTCTCCCAATGAACAGGATCCTGTTTGAACGTGGCGGTCGAACACAAGGCCGCTTTCTCCGTTCTGACGCACGCCAGCCACGTTTCCATCGGTTGTTCCGTCCAAGCCCTCCCAATGAACACGACGACGCATTCCATTCCGACCCAGATGGTTGGCTCCCCATGAACATGACGACGACGTTGTTTCTCCGATCCGACCCAGCCATGTACACGAGCCCTGGCTGTACATACGCGCGAGTAGGCGTTCGAGACCCCGCCCATATGTACGTGCGTGGTCGATTTAATTTCTTGCACCACGCCGCTGTTATGCGTGCGTGTACATGCTACGTGCACGCCTCTTCTGACGCGTCGCGCCGCTCTACATCGAGCAAAGATGTACGCATACGCTCACGACCAGAATGACAACACTACATACGCTTCGACCAGGTGGGTCCCGACTGTCAGGCACTTCCTTGCGTGCGAAGATGTAGCTGGTGGGTCCCAGCAGTTAGGGGGGCGAATCATTTTTTTTGCCCGGACGCACTTCCTTGCATGCGAAGATGTAGCTGGTGGGTCCCAGCAGTCAGGGGAAATGTTTTTTTTTTCACGAAATACGGTGGCCCGTTCGGTGGATCCCCGCTGTCAGGTGGAGGAATAATTATTTTGTGTGCAATAAGGAGGCACTTCCTTGCTGCGGCCGTGGACCCAGCTGTTAGCCTCTCCACGTACAGTACTCTTCCGATGGAAGTCATTCCTTGACCACGTTGACCACGCCTCGCCGAGAGCACTAGGGCGATGGACGACGGCGAGGCCTAGCAAGGGGACGACGCGGAGCCGGGGAAGACGCGGCAGTGGAAGCCTACGCGGAGAGGAGTACGAGAGTTCACTGGTTCGGCTGTGGTGTGAGGCTGCCGTCGCCGCAGGGCCTGACCAGCGTTTTGAATAGTAGGGGGCGGTGAGGCCTCCGCGGCAGCACAGCCGGTCATGGGAGGCAGGAGCATGTGGCACGACCGGCGCTGTTTGGGCGGCTGGAGCAAGAAGACCAAAGGTTGAAGAAGCACTACGGTCGTTGGATGGACATCGTACGGTCACTGGAGCAAGAATCATTCATATTGACTAAGTTGACAAAGCACTTCGTCCTCATCAACTTAGTAGGCCCACAAGTCAACCACCCACTAAGGTGGGTCCCAACTAGCAGGGGGAGTATTCATTTTTTGTACGTAATAAGGAGGCACTTCCGGTGGGTCCGAGCTGACAGCAGGGGGACATTTTTTTCGCGAAATACGGTGGCCCGTCCGGTGGGTCCCAACAGACAGGGGGAAACATTTTTTTCGCCAAATACAGTGGCCCGTCCGGTGGGTCCCTACTGTCAGGTGGAGGAATAATTATTTTCCGCGTAATAAGGAGGCACTTCCTTGCGGCTGTCGTGGACCCAGCTGTCAGCCTCTCCACGTACAATACTCTTCCGATGGAAGTCGTTCCTTGACCATGTTGACCATGTCGCGCCGAGAGCACCAGGGGTGGACGACGGCGAGGCCTCGGAAGGGGACGACGCGGAGCCGGGAAGACGCGGCAGTGGATGCCCACGCGTAGAGGAGTACGAGGGTTCACTGGTTCGCTGCGGTGTGAGGCTGCCATCGCCGCAGAATAACAGGGGGTGTGGGTGAGTAGAGGGACGGCCTGGCCAGCAGTGGGAGTAGTAAGGGGCGGTGAGGCCTCCGCCGCATCGCAGCCGGTCACGGGAGGCAGGAGCACGAGGCACGACCGACGCTGGTTTGGGCGGCTGGAACAACAAGACCAGAGGTTGAAGAAGCACTACGGCCGTTGGATGGACATCGTACGGTCACTAGAGCTAGAATCGTGCAAATTAACTAAGTTGACAAAGCCCTTCGTCCCCGCCAACTTAGTAGGCCCACAAGTCAGCCTGCCACTATACTGGGTCCCAGCTAGCAGGGGGAGTATTCATTTTTTTGTGCGTAATAAGGAGGCACTTCCTTGCGTGCGAAGATATAGCTGGTGGGTCCAAGCTGTCATCGGCGGTAACGTTCTTTCATGAAATACAGAGGCCCTTTTGGTGGGTCCCAGATGTTAGGTGGAGGAATCATTATTTTGCGCGTAATAAGGAGGCATTTCCTTGCGTGCGGCCGTGGACCCAGCTGTCAGCCTCTCCATGTACAGTCCACTTCAAATGCATGTCGGTCGTTGACCACGTTGACCAGGCCGCGCCGAGAGCACCAGGGAGGTGGACGATGGCGAGGCCTAGGAAGGGAACGACAAGGAGGCAGGGAAGACTTGGTAGTTGTTTCCCACGTGGAGGGGAGTACGACTGTACGAGGGTTTACTGGTTCGTCTGCCGTCGCCGGAGAATAACAGCAGGTGTGGGTGAGTAGAGAGATGGCTAGGCCAGTGATGGGAGTACGGTGGGGCGGTGAGGCTCAAGCAGCAGCACAGCCGGTCGTAGGGAGGAGAGAGCGCAGTCCCAGTCCGGGCGCTTGTTTGAGCGGCCGGAGCAGAAGAGCAGAGATTGAAGAAGACGACGGCCGCTTGGATGGACATCCAACAATCCTTTGCTGTCGGCCAACCATTTTTAGGAAAGCCTCAAATCTATGGAAAACATCATACAGCCCATCTGCCATTATTTCTAATAATTTACAGCCCATTTGCTAATTCTTAAGGTTTTTTTTGGAGCCCATATTCTTTTTGTGAGCATTACAGCCCATACTATGGCCACGGTTAAAAAATTATACGAAATTTTGCATATTTCGGTGCGGTCCGAACTGTTTTTAAACCCGAAATTTCGAGTCACATTCAAACTGATTTTAAAAATAAGTGTATATCAATATAAAATCCAACAAATTTTCCACGCATAAAAATCAATGCCATTTAAAATCTCGAAATGAAAAAAAAAAGAAATTTGAAACTAATTGTCGGTTTGATGTGTTTTAAAAAAGTACAGCCCATTTCTCATTACTGATATGCCATTTTCTTGGCCAGCCGAATGAAGCTCTCCTCGTCTTGAAAGATTTGCAGCCCAACAGGCCTGACAAAGCGACTTACATGGCAAATCACAAAAAAACTGGGCTGTGGCCGTGGACCCAGCTGTCAGCCTCTCCACGTACAGTACTCTTCCGATGGAAGTCGGTCGTTGACCACATTGACCACGCCGCGTCGAGAGCCCCAAGGCGGTGGAAGACGGCGAGGCCTAGGAAGGGGACGACGCAGAGCCGGGGAAGACGCGGTAGTGGATGCCCACGTGGAGAGGAGTACGAGGGTTCACTGGTTCGGCTGTGGTGTGAGGCTGTCGTCGCCACATAATGGGTGTGGGTGAGTAGAGGGATGCCCTGGCTAGCAATGGGAGTACTAGGGGGCGGTGAGGCCTCCGCGGCATCATAGCCGGCCATGGGAGGCAGGAGCACGCGGCACGACCGGTGCTGGTTTGGGCGGTTGGAGCAAGAAGACCAGAGGTTGAAGAAGCACTACTGCCGTTGGATGAACATCATACGGTAACTGGAGCTAGAATCGTTCATATTGACTAGGTTGACAAAGCCCTCTGTCCCCGTCAACTTGGTAGGCCCACAAGTCAGCCTCCCACGATGCTGGGTTCCAGCTGGCAGGGGGAGTATTCATTTTTTTTTGTGCGTAATAAGGAGGCACTTCCTTGCGTGTGAAGAAAACTGGTGGGTCCGACCTGTCGGCAGGGGGCACGTTTTTTTCAAGAAATACAAAGGCCCTTCCGGTGGGGCCCAGATGTCAGGTGGAGGAATCAAAGACTTGAGAAGGCGTACAGAACAAGCTAGTGTACCAGTAAAGAGATGTTGCTGAGTTTTAGAAAAAAGAGAGACGTGCTCCTGTAGTTGGTTCGAATCCAAACCTAGACCATGACTATATATGGTGCTATGCTACTCTGCAAGTAATGAAACTGACATATCCAACGTTCGCTTCTCCTCTTCTCTACTTACTCGCCAAGCATCGAAGCTCGCCGCAGCAACCATGTCCGCCGGTTGCTCGTCCACCGCTTCTTCAAAGCAGTAACAACCAAATATGCGCCAAGTCGCCACCCGCACCATCGCTGTGGGTCTCATCACACCCCGCCGCACGCCAAGATCAGTAGCCGGTTGCTCATCGCAACCCGCTGCCATTGGTGTGGTGCCACTGCTGCAAATCACGCATAATCATCCGTCGCGTCTCAACCACAATCCTCAGCCCTGGCCGAGTCTTCTACAAATGCCCTAGTCATGGGGTAATAATATGTTTAAGTGTTGTTCTGCTGCTTTTAGTTACTGATTTTTTTAATAGTTTAGTTGATGATCTTCCAATTTGATTCGTGCAGAAAAGGGAAGACTCGTGTGATTTGTATTTCTGGGAAGTTGCTGATGTGGGGGAGTGCAACTACGCTGATTATTTGGTTAGCCGAGGAATCCCAATACCAGCTGGTTGGGGTGTTGGACAAGTAACTGAAGGAACGGCAGAAGAGGAAGATGCAGGCGTAAGGTTAAAGATGCGCCTCCTCGATCATGGCCAAGCAACAGCTCTTGAATCGACCTTGACAAAGAATGAGGATATGAAAGAGCTTGTGAAGATAATGGGCAAAATCGATGTGCTATGTAGGATGATTGTCTCTTTATTTGCATTGTATGTAGCACTCGTGATGTATTCAGTGGCTATGAGATGAGCACTTTGCTGAAACTAGTAATGAATGAAACCTGTGTAGCAGGTTGGGCGTAGTGTTGTGAACATCTAATGATTTCTATTAACGGAAATCAGGGGGTATCCCCTTTTGCTTATAAATAAATAAATAGCAGAGGCCCTTTTGGTAATAAATAAATAAATTAGCAGAGGCCCTGTCGAGTCAGCTTTGTTCTCATTCGAAGACGTAGAGCAAATTGCAGTCCAACATCAAACAATGTCATCAAATTCAAGTTTCACAGCCAAATATGAGTACAACTAAACAACAATGTCATCATGTTTTAATCGTCATACAATCACCAAACACAAATCAGCATACATAACAAGTGATGTTCTCACAGGAAAATACTAAACAACATGTTCATCAGTTTTCAGTTGTCATAGCAAACACAATTTCACAAAGTAGATAAAAAAAGTCTTCTGACAGGAAATACGACAAAAGCAATGTAATCATCATCTGCAGCAGCAGCGTCAACATCTTCGCCATGTGTACCAGTCTGAATCGTAATTCCCCATGGTGTCATCTTCTTCTTCGTCCTCAACGTCCTCGAACGTTGGCTTCTTCTTGATCAACTCTTGTATGTCCACAGCACGACATGCAATCTTTTCGCCAGCGTCATTGACGTGATGGTTCTCAAAGATATTAGGAACATCTGTGTTATCTTGTACATCAGGAGCAGTATAAGCATCATCTTGTTGTGCAACTTCATTAAACGAATTCCTCTGCTCAAACCTTTGCAATAATCTCCAGTCATCGCTACGTGCAAATGTGTCTTCCAAGAAAAATATTTGTGTTGCTTGATTTGCCAAAGTAAAAGGCTCGTTGGTCTGGTACGCCGCCTTGACATTGATGGATTTGAAATAATCATCAGCTCCGGGTTTTGCGATCCTGGAAAACAGGTTATACCAAGGATAGCACAATAGAACCACACACCGATGATCCTCGAAACTGGAGATATACTGCAACTGAACAATGTCTGTTATGTTAGCATACATTTCAGCTGTCTCTTTGTCATACGTATCCGTGCTCATGATGGCACCATTTTGTGTCTTCATGCCTTTGTCCCGTGCAAGGGTGTTGTAGAGCACATCTCCAACAATGCAAGATTCATAATGTCTTGCCCGAGTATCAGGACCCATTGCTAGTGAGTAAAGGGCATCATCAACTGCCTACACATCCTCCCGCATCTTCTTAACCTATGGTTAGAAAATAGACAAGCTGATCATCTTATGTACTCAATATATTAAAAAACTGACAGTGCAATTCAAAAGCTTACATGGCTCTTGAACCATTTCGCAAATCCAGCTTAGTGCGGTGAGATGGTTTCTCGAAGAAGACGATGGAGAAGCGGAGTCAGCGAAGAGTGGAATGATGGTTTCTTCATCCGTGCTTTGTGATTTGATGCCTCACTACTTTGTGATTTGTGATAGAAGGGACAGGGGAGTAGACTCTGTCCTCTATACTATACATGCGTCCAAGCACAGGAGAAAGAGGAGAGACATTGCATTTTTTTATTCCTTCAATCAATCAACCAGGGAGCTTCGGTTCCATCCTTTTGGCTTTGGCAACACCGTCCACAATGGTTCCCACGATGCCAAAAGCTATTTTCACATTTGGCTACACATTGTGGATGCCCTTAACCTTACCACTTGGTTTTTCTCCTGTGTGCTATCTATACAAATCTCAATTATATTGATCTAAAAAATTATAGAATCAAGATTAGTAAAAAGGAGGTGATTTTGCCGCACGGATGGCGGGGGAGGTTTCTTATTTTTAGAGGACATTGTCCTGGTGGTTTGCTAACATGCGGGTCCCATGTGTTAGTGCTTCACCAAGACGATCCGCTTCCGACATGAGCCAGAACAACGGCAGAAGAAACACGTGGTTAACTTGAAGAAGATGAGGGAGAAGCGGATTCAGCAAAGAATGAAATGATGGTTGCTTCGTCCCTCCAACTACTTTTTTTAGCATTATTACTTTGTCCCTCCAACTTAACTGCGGGAAAGGTGCAGCTTTGTGATTTGACGCATCATTGCTCATTACTACGTCCGCGCCATGACTGGGTGCTTCACCCCAGCTGCTCTGCAATGTATACCGGTATGGCACGTGGACCCGGTAGCTTGATGCCCCACATGTCGGCGAAAGGAACTAGGAGATTTATGAAAGCGAGCGCTCCACTCTTACGATGGAGGAGTACACGACACGACGGCCCAGTGAACTGTCACTTGTATTGTATATAGTATTATAGTTTTGCTGTTTCGCACGATCCATCAATACAAACCCGATTAAATAGGAAAGGGCGGGATTTTTCCCGTGCGGTATATGATATTGGCCATACATTTCAAAGGCAATTTTAATGTATGCAAACTGAATAATTAAGTAACAATATGATATCTAGTAAAACTAAGAACACATATGATTTATTGTGTTAGAGTGTAGTAGTAGTGATGTATTGCATAGTTGTTAGATGTAACATGCGAGAACGTGTAGAGATGTAGTTTTGGAGGGCCTACAAATAGAAAAGCGTAATACGTTCACCGAACTTCAGAATAAGCTGATTACGGTCACTATATACGTTTTCCGGTGATTATACAGTCACTTGCTCACGGTTCAGCATCGGATTGCACTCTGTTGACCGGCCAAATAGTCTGTGTGGCACCATGTTGACTAGTTAAATTGACCATGTTCCTAGTGGGTCCCACCTATCAGTTCGCATAGGGAATAGGTCAGATAAACACAAATTTACGTAGGCGCGACAAGACTCCACCCCGTGCGCGGGAATCACCTTTGTGTATGCGTCTGTCAGGGCCTGATGTGTGTGCATGCACGTCTAGGTTGAGCACTTGAGCATGAGAGTGTGTGTTGGTCGTGTGGTGTACTGGTGTGTGCATGCATGCGTGCGTGTGTGCGTGTGAGTGTTGCGTGCGTGCGTGGCCTCGTGTGTACGTGTGAGTGTTGCATGTGTGCGTGGGTGCATGTGTTCGTGTGAGTGTTGCGAGCATGCAGTTCGTGTGCATGCGTGCGTGTGTGTATAATCACCACACCAGCTCTTGTGTGTTAAAATAGACGACTCAGCATACCAATACAAGGCCACCTTGTCCGCTGTGCCCGCGGTCATGACTTCGAACCACCGTCCAATATTTTTTGTCGTTTGTTTTCATTCTTACTAGCAAGATGCCCATGCGTTGCACGTAACATCAAGATGCATTTGTATGACTAGTTTATCTTGTGAGAGAAAAGGATGAACGAGGGAAGGCCTTATTTGCAAATATGGAGGTGTGTGGGCACCTTTCTGCAAAATTGTCATAGTTTCTTTTTGATCCGTCAGATATATATCGGACGGCCTATATTGCAGGATGGCAGGCACACCATCATCACCAACTCTATTTTTTATAAGAGTGTATTTTATCCCTACTCTTATAGAAAAGCATAGTCGGTGATGATCGTATGTCTGCCATCCTGCAATATGGGCCGTCCGATCTATATCTGACGGATAGGAAGGAAACTGTGGCTATTTTGCAAAAAGATACCCACACCCCTCTCCACACTTGCAAATAAGGACTTCCCTTGTTCATCCTTTTCGCCCACAAGATAAACTACTCATACAAATGCATCTTGATGTTCCGTGCAACGCATGGGCATCTTGCTAGTATTTTATAAGAGTGTAGATGTAGATTAGATACAAGCCGACAGGTGGGCCTGATGGTAGTGAGATAATGTGATGCAACACTAGAGGTGCCACATGGAGTGTTTAACTGGTCAACTAGTCGTGTCTTGAGCAAATATAGAGTTGTATGGTGAGCCTGTGACAGTATAATAACCACAAAACATAAATGGTGACCGTTATGAGTGGATTCTGAAGTCCAATGTACGTATCGTGCTTTCGCTTCAAATACAATGATCGTCGCTGTATATATCACGAGAGAAAGATGAAACATGCGTGAATGTGCTGGGAGCTTACTTTTAGAGGACATGGAGATAGTTTGTGTGCGTACGTGAAAGGGGCGCAGAGGGGGGGTGTCATGACCCCGATTCCAAGTCACATCGATCTAGCCGGTAACACCTCATATCACTTTGCGGCCTCACGCACGGTATTCCCACGGGTGTCGCCTTACCATGGCCCGGGACCGTTTGCGTCTTTTGGCTCACCTATATGATAGTGTCGCTAGCATCCATATGACAAAGAACGCAGGCCGACATGGCTAGTCGTGAACCCAAAGCGCACTAACCCATGGGGACAGCATACATGAATCACATCGAGCATGTCGGTCAGCAGCAGTGTGAATCCGGCTGTAGCACTGGCTAACAGGACTCGGGAACCCGGGCTGTAGCAGGCTAGGCAGACTCGGATGTCACCGCGTGACATTTCCCGAAGGGACAGTACACAGAACGGCGAAACACATGTCGGCCCGACCAAGTGTCCAGAGCAGAGTGCCGGGCTAGCAGACTCCGTGAACCGGGCAGAAGCGGACTACTATCGCCAGAAGCACTAGACTACATTTCCCCATACGAGACTGCCAAGGATAAACAACTAGATTGTCGATCCCACACATACCAAGCATTTCAAACATACACACAATATGCTCGATATGTGTAAATACAACATGGCATCACAACATAACTCTATGACTCAAGTATTTATCATTAGGCCCGAGGAGCGAGATATTACAAACATGGGTCTCTCGACCCAGCATTCGTGAGCATACAAGTCAAACACATGCGGAAGCTTAACATGTCCGAGTACGCATAACTATAAATGAAAAGGCCGAGAAGCCCGACTATCTACCGATCCCGCCGAGGCACAAGATCATAGCTGAGGTAACAAGCTAAACGTCAAGTCCACGCTGAACTACTAGTGAGACCAAGTCTCTCTGCAAAAACATAAAATAGGCAAACGTGAGTACAATTGTACTCAGCAAGACTTACATCGAACTAACTACATATGCATCATTATCAACAAAGGGGTGGTGGAGTTTAACCGCAGAAGCCAGCTTTGACTCGGTGGCTATCCCGAACTACGATCGCAAGTAACTCTTTGAGGTGGCGCACGAGTCCACATATTCACCATATCAATACACCACTATGGATTCGATCCCGCCTTCCCACGAGAACGCCATCCATAGCACTCACGCTATCTTGCGCATTTTAGGGTATCCACTTTCACTTATCTATGAACTGCACAGCAACCCGAAGTCCTTTACCGTGGACACGGCTATTCAATAGATGATGTTAACCCCAAGGGATGTACTTCTTCACACACGCCTCGCCACTTACCACCATGTACACGTCGTGTATCTCGGCAACCTTCAAGCGGAAGCTCGGCGAGGAGTCGGCCACGACCGACTAACCACACAAGTCTCTAGTCCAGGTTTATCGCCTATTCAGGTTCCATCCGCAAGGAGATCCGCCGGGTGTCGCCACGGCCCCAAACGATGTGTGCAGGTTCCCGAGACACCAAAAGGCGCCGATACACGGGCCACGGTGTATCTACCGCATCATAGCCCACCCTAGGGTCAGACTACGCACGGCCTCCAACACATATCCTACAAACACCGAAACTAGTTGCAACTCCCGGATGTAGATCGAGGCGATTAATAAGCCGAGAGGGGCCGAGTTACCGAACCCAATGTGTGGTAGTAACTGCTTCATGGATCACAAACACGTAACTCAGTTCCTCGAGGACGGCTGCAATGAGACAACCCACCATGTACTCCTACATGGCCTCTCACCGCTACCTTTACCAAATCGTGTTCACACGCTTAGCTCTCAACAGAGGGACATGTTCACACACCTCTGATTCATCCTCGATGAATCGACCTGACTCAACTCTAAGCAGTGGCAGGCATGACAAACAAGCATGTATGAGTAGGCACATCAGGGCTCAAACAACTCCTACTCATGCTAGTGGGTTTCATCTATTTATCGTGGCAATGACAGTCATGCAGAGGATAAAGGGGTTCAGCTACCGCAGCAGGTAACAGATGAATCGTTGTAGTCCTAATGCAGTAAAAGAGAGCAGGAGCGAGAGAGTAGGATTGTATCGGAATAAACAAGGGGGTTTTGCTTGCCTGGCACTTCTGAAGATAATATAGTTCTTCGTCGGTGTCATCGAACTCATCGTCGGGATACGCCTACCGAGATGGGACAAGCACCGGCAACTGAGAAAGAACACAATCAATGCAATGCCACAATATGATGCATGATCATGACATGGCAATATGATGTGATTTGAGCTAATGCATCTAGCTATGATTTAAATGAAGTTGGTTTGAATACATGATTCAAATTCCAACTCCATATATGATTATTTAAATGCCCTTTATTTGTTTTGTCCAAAACAGAGGACAAACATTGTCCAAACATGCATGAAAATGGTACAGATGGATTCCTTGAATTTTTCTGATAATTTTTCATATATAATTTATCTTATTTGGAGTTACGGTTGAATTTCTATGATTTTTAAAAGTTTAGGAAATTTTCTGGAATTTCCTAATTAGTTCTAAATAAGAAAATCCCAGTAAATGTATTTATGACATCAGCAGTGTATCATGCTTGCGTCAGCTGGTCAAAGGGCGGGTCTAGGTCAAACCTGACGTGTGGGGTCCACCGGTCAGTGTCACATTGCTCGCTTGGTCACTGACGGGTGGGGTCGGTCAAGGGCCACGTCAGCATGGTCAACGCTGACGCGTGGGGCCATGGTGATTAGTTAAGACTAAACAGGAATTTAAACTATGGTTAACTAAGGGTGTGGGGCCCGTGTGTCAGTGGGTCAGGGGGTAATTAAGTTGGTAATTAGTACCTAATGACGATGCCACGTCATCACCACCGGCGTGTGATCGCCGGCGACCAAATCCATGGCGGGTGTGCACCGGAGTGGCTCGGTTTCACCTACGTGAGGCTGCTTGGGCGGGAGGCGGTCCTGCTGGAAAGTCGGCACTCAAAGATCCAACGGAGGTGGACGGAGGTTCAGGGGTTGCCGGAGCTCACCGGAACGGAGCTCGCGGCGGCGGCCGGAGTTCGAGCGTCGGCGGAAACGACGCTACAGCGAACGGCAGGAGCGGTGGGTGGGGGTTTTGGGCTTTTGGCATCGCTACCGAGCACGGTGGCATGCTCGACGCGACGTCGTGAGCTCTAGCCACGGCGGCGACACAGCCGGCAGCGACGGGTTCTCGGGATCGACAGAGGCGACGGCTACACGGTGAAATCGAGCACGGGGAGAGAGAGGGGAGGCGAGGAGCTCACAAAGGGAGAGGAAGAGGTGGTCACGGGCTCGGAGGCGGCCGGAGTTCAACGAATCGGGCGACGGCGATCGCGAGTCCGAGTAGGAGACGAGCTCAAGGCGCCTCTTCAAGGCGCCCGGGCTCGTGGGGCTGGCGAGAGGTGCGCCGCATTGAGGCGGTGCTCGTGGGCTAGCTGGTTTGGTGTGGGGAGGTCAGTGGCCACGACGAACGGCGACGGTGGCGACGGCTCCGTTTGGTGGAGAGAGGAGCAGAACAGAGGAGGGGACGTGGTTGGGGGAGAGTGAGAGAGGGTCGAGAGGGCTGCGTGGCGTCGCGGGAGGCGTCCAGGGCGACGAGGGGGCAGCTAGGCAGGCAGGAGGTGGCGCGGCGAGCGTCGGGCACGCAGCTGCTTCTCCTCCTGGCAGGAGGAAGAAGACAGCGCTGCCCCTGGTGGGCTGGGCCTGTTGGCTGGGCTGCCAGCTAGGCCGCCAGTGGCTCGGCAGTGGGCTGCTGTAAGTGGCCCAGTGAGCCTCTCTCTCTTTTATTTATGTTTTCTAATTTTTTGTAATCTTTGCGGCTTTACTAAAAATACTAAAACCGATCCAAAAATCATAAAACTGCTCAATGCCACTGTTTGGAATATAACCAATAGCAAACATTTTAGTTTATGATTAATTGAGCATTTAAAATATTTTATAGTATTTAAATGCCCAAATGAAAATACCATATGATTTAATTCAAGGACCTTATGTGTCCTCGAAATTTGTGCATCACTTTTGACAAAGGGTTTAAGACCAAGGCGAGGTGATGAACATTTTAGAAGGGCATTTCAGGTTCATTGGAAATGTTTTTTATGTTGAACTATTTGATTTGATCTGGTGCTAGGGTTTGATCAATCCCCCATTTCAAGTTTTCTGGAAAAGTAAACATGATGCAACACTCTAATGCAAGCACTAAGCATTACCAGAACTGGGGATGTGACAACTCACCCCCACTAGCTGTCAGGACCCCGATTCCAAGTCACATCGATCTAGCCGGTAACACCTCATATCACTTTGCGGCCTCACGCACGGTATTCCACGGTGTCGCTTACCATGGCCCGGACCCGCTTGCGTCTTTTGGCTCACGATATGATAGTGTCGCTAGCATCCATATGACAAAGAACCCGGCCGACATGGCTAGTCGTGAACCCAAAGCGGCACTAACCCATGGGGACAGGCATACATGAATCACATCAAGCATGTCGGTCGAAGTGTGAATCCGGTGTCAGTAGCACTGGGCTAATAGGACTCGGGAACCCGGCTGTAGCAGCTAGGCAGACTCGGATGTCACCAAGCGTGACATTTCCCGAAGGATGTATACACGAACGAAGTGAAACACATGTCGCCGATCAAGTGTCCAGAGCGGTAGTCTGGGCTAGCAGGACTCCGTGAACCGGCTGTGCGGACTACTATCGCTCAGGAAGCACTAGACTACATTTCCCCATACGAGAGGCTGCCAAGGATAAACAACTAGATTGTCGGATCCCACACATACCAAGCATTTCAAACATACACACAATATGCTCGATATGTGTAAATACAACATGGCATCACAACATAACTCTACGACTCAAGTATTTATCATTAGGCTCCGAGGAGCGAGATATTACAAACATGAGTCTCTCGACCCAGCATTCAGAGCATACAAGAAAAACACATGCGGAAGCTTAACATGTCTGAGTACAGACAACTATAAATGAAAAGGCTGAGAAGCCTGACTATCTACCAGATCCTGCCGAGGCACAAGATCCTAGCTGAGATAACAAGCTAAACGTCGAAGTCCACGCGGAACTACTAGTGAGACTGAAGTCTCTCTGCAAAAACATAAAATAGGCAAACGTGAGTACAATTGTACTCAGCAAGACTTACATCAGAACTAACTACATATGCATCATTATCAACAAAGGGGGTGGTGGAGTTTAGCTGCAGCAAGCCAGCTTTGACTCGGTGGCTATCCTGAACTACGACTGCAAGTAACTCTTTTGAGGTGGCGCACACGATTCCACATATTCACCATATTAATACACCACTATGGATTCGATCCCGTCTTCCTACGAGAACGCCATCCATAGCACTCACGCTTATCTTGCGCATTTTAGGGTATCCACTTTCACTTATCTATGAACCGCACAGCAACCCGAAGTCCTTTACGCGGACACGGCTATTCAATAGATGATGTTAACCCTGCAGGGGTGTACTTCTTCACACACGCCTCGCCACTTACCACCATGTACACGTCGTGTATCTCGGCAACCTTCAAGCGGAAGCTCTGGCGAGGGAGTCGGCCACGACCGACTAACCACACAAGTCTCTAGTCCAGTTTTATCGCCTATTCGGGTTCCATCCGCAAGGAGATCCTGCCGGGTGTCGCCACGGCCCCAAACGATGTGTGCAGGGTTCCCGAGACACCAAGCGGGCGCTTCGGTACACGGGCCACGTGTATCTACCGCATCATAGCTCACCCCTAGGGTCAGCGCTACGCACGGCCTCCAACACATATCCTACAAACACCGAAACTAGTTGCAACTCCCGGATGAGATTGAGGCGATTAATAAGCCGAGAGGGCCGAAGTTACGGAACCCAATGTGTGGTAGTAACTGTTTCATGGATCACAAACACAGAACTCAGGGCCCGAGGACGGCTGCAATGAGACAACCCACCATGTACTCCTACATGGCCTCTCACCGCTACCTTTACCAAATCGTGTTCACACGCTTAGCTCTCAACAAAGAGGGACATGTTCACACACCTCCGATTCATCCTCGATGAATCAGACCTGACTCAACTCTAAGCAAAAGAGCAGTGCATGACAAACAAGCATGTATGAGTAGGCACATCAGTGGCTCAAACAACTCCTACTCATGCTAGTGGGTTTCATCTATTTATCGTGGCAATGACAGTCATGCAGAGGATAAGGGGTTCAGCTACCGCAGCAGTAATGATGAATCGTTGTAGTCCTAATGCAGTAAAAGAGAGCAGGAGCGAGAGAGTAGGATTGTATCGGAATGAACAAGGGGGTTTTGCTTGCCTGGCACTTCTGAAGATAATATAGTTCTTCGTCGGTGTCATCAAACTCATCGTCGGGATACGCCTACCGAGAGGGGACAAGCACCAGCAACTGAGGAAGAACACAATCAATGCAATGCCACAATATGATGCATGATCATGACATGGCAATATGCTGTGATTTGAGCTAATGCATCGAGCTATGATTTAAATGAAGTTGGTTTGAATACAAGATTCAAATTCCAACTCCATATATGATTATTTAAATGCCCTTTATTTGTTTTGTCCAAAACAGAGGAGAAAAATTGTCCAAACATGCATGAAAATGGTACAGATGGATTCCTTGAATTTTTCTTATAATTTTTCATATATAATTTATCTTATTTGGAGTTACGGTTGAATTTCTATGATTTTTAGAAGTTTAGGAAATTTTCTGGAATTTCCTAATTATTTCTAAATAAGAAAATCCCAGTAAATGTATTTATGACATCAGCAGTGTATCATGCTTGTGTCAGCTGGTCAAAGGGCGGGTCTAGGTCAAACCTGACGTGTGGGGTCCACCGGTCAGTGTCACATTGCTGGCTTGGTCACTAAAGGGTGGGGTCGGTCAAGGGCCACGTCAGCATGGTCAACGCTGACGTGTGGGGCCATGGTGATTAGTTAAAACTAAACAGGAATTTAAACTGTGGTTAACTAAGGGCGTGGGGCCTCTGTGTCAGTGGGTCAAGGGGTAATTAAGTTGGTAATTAGTACCTAATGATGATGCCACGTCATCACCACCGGCGTGTGATCGCCGGCGACCAAATCCGTGGCGGGTGTGCACCGGAGTGGCTCGGGTTTCACCTAGATGAGGCTGCTTGGGCCGCGGGCGGTCCCGTTGGAAAGCTGGCACTCGGCCGCATCCAACGGAGGTGGAGGGAGGCCCTGGGGTTGCCGGAGCTCACCGGAACGGAGCTCGCGGCGGCGGCCGGAGTTCGGGCGTCGGCGGAAACGACGCTACAGCGAACGGCAGGAGCGGTGGGTGGGGGTTTTGGGCTTTTGGCATCGCGCTGAGCACGGTGGCATGCTCAGACGCGATGTGCGTGAGCTCTAGCCACGGCGGCGACACAGCCAGCGGCGACGGGTTCTCGGGATCGATAGAGGTGACGGCTACGCGGTGAAATCGAGCACGGGGAGAGAGAGGGGAGGCGTAGGAGCTCACAGTGGAGAGGAAGAGGTGGTCAGCAGGCTCGGAGGCGACCGGAGTTCAACGAATCGGGCGACGGCGACCGGCGAGTCCGATGTAGGAGACGAGCTCAAGGCGTCTCTTCAAGGCGTCCGGCTCGTGGGATCACAGTAGAGGTGCGCCCAGATAAGGCGGTGCTCGTGGGCTAGCTGGCTTGGTGGGAGGTCGGTGGCCATTTAACGACGACGGTGGAGACGGCT
Organism: Aegilops longissima; assembly: GCA_021605205.1. Classification (NCBI taxonomy): domain Eukaryota; kingdom Viridiplantae; phylum Streptophyta; class Magnoliopsida; order Poales; family Poaceae; genus Aegilops; species Aegilops longissima. The sequence goes on along the minus strand of CM038679.1, from coordinate 45,399,067 downwards.
CCGCTCGTGGAAAGAGGAGCGTAACGAGTAGGGGACGGGTCGGGGAGAGTGAGAGAGGGTCGAGAGGGCTGCGTGGCGTCAGGGAGGCGCCGAGGCGACGAGGGGAAGCTAGGCAGGCAGGAGGTGGCGCGGCGAACGTCGGGCACGCAGCTGCTTCTCCTCCTGGCAGGAGGAAGAAGACAGCGCTGCCCACGTGGGCTGGGCTTGTTGGCTGGGCTGCCAGCTAGGCCGCCAGTGGCTCGCCAGTGGGCTGCTAGGTAAGTGGCCCAGGTGAGCCTCTCTCTCTTTTATTTCTGTTTTCTAATTTTCTGTAATCTTTGCGGCTTTACTAAAAATACTAAAACAGATCCAAAAATCATAAAACTGCTCAATGCCACTGTTTGGAATATAACCAACAGCAAACATTTTAGTTTATGATTAATTGAGCATTTAAAATATTTTATAGTATTTAAATGCCCAAATGAAAATACCATATGATTTAATTCAATGACCTTATGTGTCCTGGAAATTTGTGCATCACTTTTGACAGTGGTTTAAGACCAAGGCAGAGGTGATGAACATTTTAGAAGGGCATTTCAGGTTCATTGGAAATGTTTTTTATGTTGAACTATTTGATTTGATCTGGTGCTAGGGTTTGATCAATCCCCCATTTCAAGTTTTCTAGAAAAGTAAACATGATGCAACACTCTAATGCAAGCACTAAGCATTACCAGAACTGGGGATGTGACAGGGGGTATGCGATGGAGAGAGAGATGCTCTTCGTTTCTCTTTATTATGACTAACTTTATATGTATTATAAAAATATACAAATCCATAGTTCGGAATAAATATCATTGTGGGCACCATGCAATGCAAGCGTTCATACTCCTCCATATAACTTTGTAATGTTGTATATATGTAGAAATTCTAAAATATTATTTTGGCCACACTTTATTCAAAAGGAATGTTGTATGCGAAATAACGTGAAGAGAGGGCTTTTTAGATCAATGGGGTACGTGATGTAACATGTGTGAATGTGTAGTTGATGAATTTGGCAGGGCCTAGAGAGGTATGTGTGTGTATTACGTATTCGAGAGAGGCATGGATAGAGGGGCCGGCAGGGGGGCGTGGGAGAGATAGCACGAGAAATGAGAGTGGTCTAGAGAGGGAGACGAATATGACGTCACGGCGAGAGATTCCCTTGAGTGTGTATATGCAAGGGGGGAGTGGATAGAGGCACAAGGAGAATATTTTTTTTGTGTGTGGTGTCTGTGTTGGTATATGTGGGTGTGAGAAGATAACGAGACATGAGGGCAGAGGGTGTGTCACCGCGTGAGGTCCGGTGGGTCGAGGTGAGGCCCTTCGTTCGGTTCCGTCCTGCGCCACATTAGTCGGCCCGTGACGCATTTAGGGAGACCCATGGATGACTAGTCGTACAAGACAAAGATAGCATAATTGTGAAGGACTCTATGTCCACTAACAAAGCCGGCTAGGATTTGTAACCCTAGGTTCTCGGACTAAGGTAACCCCTTTATCTCTGATATTACTATTCATCCAACCTAACTTTAAGGGGCATCCTACAGAATGCTCTGCTAGAATCATACTCGTCGATTAGGAAGAGAGGTGTGAGACAATGAGTGAGAGACAGGCCTAAAGATAATGTGCGTACAGGAGACACGTAGGCAGGTCTATGTATATAGAAATGGTCGATGGTGATTGTGTGTGTGTATGCTTGCGAGAGGGCGAGTGCTTGTGATAAAGGTTAGTGAAAACAGTCGTAAATGGTTACGAGAGGGAGGGAGGGTTATATCGAGAGCATGTGTCGAGATAGACACCTCGGGAGAGAGTGTGTGAGCATGTGTGAGAGACCACCGATGGAGAGTGAAACTACACGTACAAGACTGCTGTACACATTGATTAAAGATATAAATTGTATCCAAATATTAGGATGGGATCATGATATTTGCAATTCACGTAAGGAACGGTCATTGATCCATCAGACATCTAGATTTTATCGAATTTGAGCATGTCTATGTTATTATTTGACACAATTGATCCACATAGTTAGTATTTTGAACTCCAGACAATGCATCGCTTTAGCAATCGAATATAAACATGAGTATAGTTCATGTTGTGTGTGTAAAGCACATTATACATACGAAAGTTACACAATGAACATTATAAATAGCTACCTATGAACTAGCATACATTTGAATTCAACTTAAGGTGGTTTAAAAAATCGAATTCAACATGAAGTCCATTCAATTATTTGAATTCGATATCATGGCATTTGTAAATCATACCTAAATTATGGGGGCACCAATCTTTGCTCTGATTTTGTACATAATAGCATATGTAGTTGTGTACAAAATAGATTCTAATTTAGCTCCTCCATTCCAAAATAATTGTAGTTATAGGATTTTCAAGTGTCAAAATCTCAAAAATAAGCGGATAATTTAATGAGGTTTTCAAACATACAAGGTCAAATTTAACGTTGTCTATTTAGGTCAATCCTCAAAGTTCAAGAGTACTCTAAACGTGAATGCTTGTGTTTCAAAATTTGAACGAAGCGCCAAAAGAGCCTCTACTCGCCTGAAACCGCGTGAGACCAATGTTTGGTAGTACAAGGAAATTACTTTTCTAATAACTCCGACCGCGTGAGACCAATGCCCGACGTCCAAAGGTCTAAACCGGCGTAGGTTTGTAGCTTCATCTAGACGCCACGCAACCGCCTCCGAAAAACATTCATACACAATGGCCACCTAAGCACACATGCGCGCGGCCGAAATCGCTCCCGCCCACTATTTGGGACACCTGGGATTACCATCCTACCCCCGACCCGCAGTAGGTCCGAAATTTAAGAGGGGGGCAAAGTTTGTACTTTCCCCAAATTTCAAACAAGCGTGTCCCATCTTCTTTTCAAAAAAGCCAAAAACAAGCGTGTCCCAGACCGAAACATGGTTCTCCCCCTCCCCCCTCCCACCCATCCGATTCCCCATTCGTACTCCATGGGCACAAAAACTACCTCTCCACCAGCCGCGAAACCCTGGCATCCTCCGTCCGCCACCCCATTCCACCCATCAACCGCCGCCCTCCTCCATTACGCTGGAGCCGATACCCCGACGTCGTCGTCCACCGCAACCTCAACCGCAACGCCCCCGACGGCTAGTAGTTGAAGTCGAGGCCGAGCCGTCCGTACCCGAGCCAGTTCAACCACGCCGTCCTGCGCCTCACCGTTGCCGCTCAACCTTCGCCACCTCCACCGCCTTTCGAGCTGTTCCTGCTTTCGCCGTCCTTCGCCGCCTCGGATCTGCTTCCCCTCTGCCAACATACGGCCACGGCAACACAGTCAACAATTTGGCCATGGGTTTGTCCAAGCCTGCACCCTCCTCCAGAACATCGGTTTCCCCGGCAAAAAGAAGAAGATCGGCGCAACATGTGGAGGCGAGCACACCGGCAACCGAAAATGGTACTCCTCTTCCCTTATTCGTGCAAATCTTATGTGTCTGCTTGCACGGTATTCATCCCACAGAAGACACTAGTTGACCGCTTCTTCTTGATACTAGATGTTCCTAGTAACTCGTGATGCACAAGGTTTCTCCACATATACTATTTCACCTTAGCTAGAGGTTCATCGCCCCCTGAATTTCAATTCCTGGTCAGTTGATTCCCAATTAACGGAAGCATTCCCCAGCGTAACAGGCGCTAGTCTGCCTATTACGCCGGGGAAGCAGCGTCTCGGTGTTTATCTTAGGGGCGTGTGGGGCCTAGAGCTACTGGCGCCCGATCTGGAGGTCGGCCGGGATTAAAGGGATGGCCTTGGGGTGCTGCCAAGCACGGCGGTGGTGTGAGGTCGAGGGGAGGGTGGGGCGGCGGAAGCAGGGGTCTGGGCCGGTGGTCGGTTGCGGTTCGATAAAGATCGTCAACAGTGACTGGCGGGAGGTAGACGAAGGCCATCTGCCCGTTCCTTATAGAATGGACGTTCATTAAAAAAATCCACTGACCTATTTATTTTCAGTCGACTGTTATCTTGATATGACCACATGTGGTGGTGTGCTGGAGGAGTACCTGCATTTCCTGTGCTCATATATTACAAAATCATACGGAGTAGAATCTAATTTTGTTTGCCATGCAATGTTGTAGAGCTATCATATGTCTCCTGTCATTTATTTTTCAGCCACCTGCTATCTGCTACTTTTACAAAGGCACTAGTTCTGCACACACTTCACCCATACTCTCACTATTGTGTTTTTATGCAAGGGTATTTCAGACTCTGCTGCTATGAGAGAAGCAAAAAAGAAAAGAGAGAAGTCGCTCCAGCGTCGTACGTGGATAGGCCAGACACATTTCAGCCTTATAATAGGTGCAGTGTCAGCTAGGGATGGCACCCGCCGGGTTTGGGTACGGGTGGAGTTACCCCATACCCTTACCCATCCCCTTTGAGCTTACCCATCACCCGTACCCATACCCGCCAACGGGTACAATTTTTCCCCATACCCATGACCCTGCAGGGTAAATGGGTACCCACGGGTAAAAATACCCACGTGTGCAGATATCAACTTGTGCAAGAGATAAGCATAAACGACAACATATCAACATAATTTATAGACATCAGCACATCTTAACAACATCACATACTTATAAACAATAACACATCATAAACGACATCACATTCTTATAAAAAACAGCACTTACTCGTAACAGCAACATATCATAAACAAAAATACATTCCCATAAAGAACATCACTTATTCATAGGCAGCAACACATAGTCATTTATTTTAAGTTCACAAAATCATGACAAAGTATGCAGGTAATTTGACCGCATATAAGGCCACAAAATGAGCATCCCAATAAAGTTTCGACATTGTAACTAGTTCAATTAAAATAAAATCGACCAATCCGACAAGAGTATAACGAAGACCTTGGCGCAATAAGTCTTCAGCCTTGAGCATAACTCATGAGTCCATGTCTCTATATCTCAAAGGGCCAAGTCCTGGTTGGAAACATGAATATAGTCATTTTTAGAATTTGTCTTGTAGCATATGCACTCAAATACTCAATTGGCAAAGGAAATGTGTTGGTGAATACTAACCTGCATCCCTCTTGAATGTCTTGAAGGCAAGTCCAAAAGCTAGCATCTCCTTTATGAACATCTAGAACAAACAATTTGTAGAGATGATGGAACAATGATTAGCAATAGTTAAATAACGAGTAAGTTTGAAAAATTACATTATTTGCTCACCTTTGCATTTGTTTCTAAGCCAATTTTGGGAGCACATCAAGACTTCCACCATATTAGGAGTTAGGCGTGCTCCTATGCTCACTAAGTATTCTGCCACTTGTGCTAAATGCCGACTCAAGCAAATCTGTTGTCACGGGAATGGAAAATATATCTCGGCAACCTTCCTTAATGTTGGATATCTTGTTCCAGCTACTTTCCACCAATCCAACACACTAAATACTTACGTATACGGCACTAGGCCATCCGTCAAGTACATATCTATTTCACCTTGTAGCCGAGCTGCTGCAGGACTTTGCTTGGCAACAATGTCATTGAAAATATTCATGATGGTGGAGCTTTCATTGAAGAAATCAATTCTTCACATGGTTTATATTCATCTACTTCCACTTCATACTCCTCTATCAAGAAATGTAGTCTAGCTACTAATGCATCAACCAACTCCACACACTCATAAGAAGATGGCTCAATGCCATGAAGCATGGCAAAGCAAGCAGTCAACATATGCCTCTTGTACCGAGGATCAAGAAGTGTAGCCATCCCCATCAGATCTTGAATGTCCGTCCAATACTTATCAAATTTAGTAGTCATTTCCTCGTAGAGTTTTTTGATAATTGGGTTGCTACAAGTGGCCCACTGTCTCATTTTCATTTTAATCTCACAGATTTTAGGGAAGTAAACATTAGCAGTCACATAATTAGTTCCAGAGAACAACTTTCATAGAATAAGCCAAGTCTCTCCACCATCTCTGCAGCAAACTCCCATTCTTTATCACTAGGTAAATGCTCATATTGTTTGTCAACTACGAATGCATAAAATCATACACAAAATTGAAACTCACCAAGCCAAAATAGCCTTGCTTTTGTTTTTGTGCTTGGTGACAGTAGAGGATCGACTAAGCAGGCTAGGGCGAGGAGGCCGGCTTGAAGTGTTGCGACGGGGCTGCACCTTGGACGCCGAGGCAGGAGGTAGAAGTCCTTTACGTCGGCCCGGGGCTTGGCCCTTTCCTGGCGGACGGAGATGGACCGCACCACCCAACGATGGTGTTAGGCTTGGGACCAGGGTAGCCGCGCCATGCCCATGCTCCTAGCCCTGGTGGTCGCCGTCGTCTGACTCAGTCCGCATGAGCGCGAGCTGCATCTCCTTCTCCTGGTCTCCATCCTCGCGCAAGCTATGGTCCTCATCCCCAAGATCCATGGCGTCCGAGCGGCTGAAGCGCTGGCGATGGCGAGGCGGCGAGTAGCTGGACGCAATGGCAGCGGCGACTAGCGATGCCCGAGGAGGCGAGGAGCCGAGATGAGATCAGGAGGAGACGAGAAGGATATCAATCTCTGTCTCTCAGAATATGGGACGTGATCTCTATTCATTATTCACCGAAGCCAAATCACCCTAATCACGCAGATTCCTTCTATGTTCTATCATTCCATGTACGTGTGTATGTGGACTACATGTATCTCGTGGACTACATAGACTGATTTTGTGGGAAGTTAGATTAGATATATGAGTAGTGAAGGCCCACTTAACAGATTTTATGCGGGTATATGCATACATGGGTATGGGTTATGCTATCCCATACCCGTACCCACTCTGCCCAATGGGTTTAATATTTTTCTCTTTATATATCCATGGGTAATTTTTTATCTCATACCCTTACCCTAATAGGGTTTTTACCCGCCGGGTACGCGGGTAATGGGTACCCATTGCCATCTCTAGTGTCAGCAGATGGAGACGATAAATGTAGCTCTGAAGTTGATGACCTCGCTCGCAATGAACTACCATCCCAGGTGCTTGCTTTAACTTCGCGGTGTCATATGTGGTTGCATGTTCCATATGGTGTCTAGCTTGTATTCGAAAGGCCGAAGTCGGTCTTTATTAAGATTAGGAAAGATATTTTTTATATGAACCACCATCCCGTGAGCACCAGAAGACAAATAGCTAGTCGGGGAGCCTCGGGCGAGCCAAAGACAAGCCCAAAGAAAGAGAGGCATCACCAGGTAGCCAACTAAAAGCCGCGATGGTGGTGAAGCAGCCCGCCTCCCACTGTGCTCTCGTGTCCTAGATGATCATGCTCACTACTCCAGCCGGATATCTAGCTTGTATTGCTTCCAATTTGGTTAAATTGCATCTGCTTAGCTTACACATTATACCTTTGAATATGACATGCCTTTTTGTTTTTGGTACATACTAGTACATCTGTGTATTAACCATGTTCTTACATCAAACTAATGTTCTTGTGTATCCCTCATCAATCACTTATGATGAGGCAGTCAGGCAAGTGGATTACTCCTCATTTAAAGAATGAAGCGTCAGCCTCCCGACATGATTCTCAAGAAATAGCAAGGCTAGATGAAGATAGTGAACGTAGCTCTATAGTTGATTACCGCATTTCCCCTACACTAGCATCGCAGGTGCTTGCTCTAACTTGGCAGCGTGATATGTGGTTGCATGTTGCATATGGTGTTTAGATTGTAATTTTTCCAATCTGGTTAAACTACATGTCGTGGAATTGTCACGGCAGATGTCCCCGTGAAAGGACTTAGTCGCAGGGCCATCGTACGGGTTAACTTAGAGGGGTTAAGGTGGACACAAAGACACGGGAGTTATACTAGTTCGGCCCCTTCGATGAAGGAAGGGCCTACGTCTAGTTGTGATGGGATTGATGTGATTTCGGCGACTAGGGAGCAATAGCTTCGCCTAAGCCTCGAATCGTCTCCCCCTAAACCGCCGCCGGGTCGTCCCCTTATATACACGGGTTGATGTCCGGCCGGTCTACAGAGTCCCGATCCGGCTTATACACGTGTCCGGCTCGGTCTCTTCTCTCTTATCTTACAGCACAAGTTACATGACTAAGGCGGTTTACATGAATGGACCCTAATCCGCCTCTGGGCTTTGGGCTTTCTCCATGGGCCCTGATCACGGACGAAGGTAACCCGGCCCCTTCAGGGCGGTTTTACACTCGGTAGTTATATCCCCAACATTAGGCCCCAGATTGACTTGAACCGGTTCATGTCAATCTTCATCTTCCTAAGCTCAATCTCCTTCATACTCCGTAAACCGCCATCTGCTTGAACCGCCGTGGCGCTCATCCTCCGACCAACGCAACAGGCACCTTGACGCCATCTTTAATAAAGAAATCCAAACAAGAAGATACCCTCTCCTTTAATGCTATCCCGGAAATCGAGGCGACCGCTGCGCCATCCGCCGCTTTTGACTCCTCGATTCTCGCGCTCGTTAATTGCCCCGGTTCCTTATAAATAGACCGGCAGGCCCCTTTCTCTTCTTCTTCCGCTCTTCTCCTTCCTCGCGACGCTCCAGCCCTGAAGCTCCGCCGTCGCCTCCGACCTTCCAACGCCGCGTCAGCACCGGGCCGCCGCATCAACCTGATCATACCAGAGGTTCTCGGCGCTCCTCCGCGGTTTTTGCTCATCAGGTGAGGTCCCTCTTCAAACCCTAGATCTCATCTGAAGGTCCTGTTCATCTCGTAGTTCATAAGTGTTTCATTGCAGTTTCTTCATGCCTGCTCCGCCATGGCCGTATAACTCAACCGCATTATACATCCTGTGCGGTGACTGCCCGCCATCAATTTGACTCTTTATGCATCTTTTCCTTTTGTTCAGATCCTCTAGTTTAGCACGCCTGAACCTTCCTGCTTTTATGAGGCTTGCATAGGTCGAGAAGTTTTTCATCAAACTTCGTAGATCTAGATTACTTCCATTCACATGTGAAAACTGTTTCATCCCACACTTAGTAGATTTTTCAGTTCTGTCTCATTTGGCGGTTTGACTTTTGATAGCTAATCCGTCACTCCATTAGTCCTCGCTAAACCGAACTGAAAGCTAGCCGCCAATTGCGGTTTAACATTGTATAATGTGCTCGAACCTTTTAACGGTGAACCGTTTTCCTTTTCTTTCGCAGCTTTAGTCTTCCGGAATGGCCCCTCAATTCTCAGCTTGCAATTGGGTCCGGTCCAAGATCACTAAAACGCAACTCAACGGCTACGTCACCACTGGCGCCTTGGCTCCAAAAAATGTCCTCCACTGGCGTGTTCCGGAGGGCGAATTCCCTCCCGAGCCTCAAGAAGGAGAAGTAATTGTGTTTATGCAGCACTTAGACCGGGGATTCTGCCCGCCCGGTTCAAAATTCTTCCAGGACGTCCTTGCAAGTTTTAAACTCCATCCGCAGGATATTGACCCAACTCGTGTCAAACATATGCAATTTTCAAGTCTTCGTGAAGTCTATCTTCAAGAAGAACCATCTGTGGAGCTGTTCCGGATTTCTTCCACTTGAACCGTCAGCAGAATTTTCTCGATGGTCCCAACACGTAGCTGGGCGGCGTTTCAATCCAAGAGGAAGGAAGTGGACTTTCCTCACGCCAAACACCACAGCCATCCCAAAGATTGGAACCAAACCTGGTTCTACCGCCGAACACCGCTCCCGCCAACGAGAATCCTTTGCGGGTTACCGCCCTCACCGCTCAAGAACCATCATCCGCTGCCTTTACGCTTAACCGCCGGAACGGAAGAACTTCGCGCCTCAAATTATCAAGCTCCGGGCTCTAATGGCCAATGGCTTAACCGTGTGGACCTTGTGCGGTGTTGGGTTTCTTGGGGCGTTTTGCCACTAAGCCGCCGGCCGGATTGATGCACGAGTACACCGGCATCCTCAAAGACCCTCAAAGACGCCACGAGTTGCCCATAACTGAACTTGAGGTCACAGAGATTGTAAAGAAGATGCTTGATGAACCGATCTCCGTCTCGCAGCCTAACCGGGTTGGCTCCATTCTCGTGTTGCCAAGAAACCGCCGGTGGTAAGGCTCTACTCACCTTTTATTTAATACTTTGTTGATATACATTAATCCTTGTTACTTCTCGGTGACACTCCTACTTCTCGTACCAAGCCGCTCGGGCGCCAAGGTAAAGTCCAAGGCCACCAAGAAGGCAGGCAAGAAGAAAACGCCGAGTCTTCCGATCCGCGGAGGACGAAGAATCGAAGCTGAGGTAAAACTTGATATTATTACGAGGGAGTCGTCGAAACCGCTTTCCGCTTTGTGTTTCTTCTTGCTTATGATTTGTCCTTTGTATTCCTTTTCTCGACAATTTTACCTCCTGTGATGATGTTGAAGCCACCATGCCGACCTGTTGAGGTAATCTTTCTTTCTTCAAATCCGACCTCGCGCGGTTAAAAGAATTCGTCGCGCCGTCCGGAAAGTGAAAAAATATCATTCCTGTGCTTACTTGAATCCAAACCTTTCCTTGAAGACACAGCAGGCTGAAGAGCGCCGTATGACCCGGCACAGTGGCCAACGGATTACCTCATCCGGTTTACTAGACACACCAACCCGGAAGCGTCATCCAGAGGTGACTTGTTCTCCTGAAAAGTGTTATCCCTTAAAAGGTTTCTTCCGATGTCCTCTCAATCCGTCGACCAATTATCGTGCCTCTTCCAACTCTTCCGGCGGTTCATCAACCACGCAATCGCCTCCGCTTAAATTTGCTGCAGGATACGCAATCGCTGTCCGCCAATTCGGTTTACAATTGCCTTGGTCGATTTGTCTTAATCCAATTCTGAATATTGCAGCACCAAGGCTCGCTGAGTAAGAAAGCAAAACCCTTGATCCTCTGCGGATGTTGATCCGAAAAGACCCCAGAGCAAACCCATGAAAATCCTGAAGTCGCCAAAATAGCTCGGCGAGTTGTACCGAGACAACATTGCTGATCCGCCGAAACTGAATCGAGGCCCGAGTGGAAACCTCGTGATCCTGCTCCAACGAGTGCAGCCACAGAGCGGGTCGAATCTGTTGAACCGCCGAGCCAGAGTATGAGGGCACCAAGCCCAAAGAAGACCGCCAATCCGGCCAGCCCAGCCAAAAATGATGATGTTATTGTGACGGCATCGCTACACCACTCCTAGCCAACCGGTCGCTTTAGCAAAACACAGCCAAGGAAGATTCTGCCACTATGAGTAAAGATAAGGGAAAACTGATCTGTCACCACGACAACTTCTCTGCCCAAGAACTTCACTCGGGTTTACGAACCGCTCTACACAAGCCGTGACTTTGAAGCTGGTCTGGTAAACCGTATGAAGGACCGCTATGAGGTAATGAGTTATGCCTTTCTTGTACTTTGGCTGCATAGTAGCCCCCAAGGGCCGGTTCAACTTAGCATAGTTAAACCGGGACTTAATCTTTGCATAAAAACATACGCTTTAAACTGCAGTATAGTAGCCCCCAAGGGTCGGTTCAACTTATCATAGTTAAACCGGGACTTAATTTATGTATCCTCAGAGCAAATTGAGATCAACTAGCCATTAGCCCCCAAGTACCAAGTTGAATATTCATATTGAGCTTGGGACTTTATAATAAAACAACTAACGTGCTCCCTTTGTTATCAGAATGAAATATACCAGCAAACCGTGCAACTCAAGGACCTTCGAGCCAATCTTGAAACTCAACAAGCAGAAACCACCAATGCCAAGGATGAACTGAAAACTGCCTTGGCCACTATGGAACAGCTGAAGGAGTGGTATAAATCCAAACGGGCCAACTGGGACACCGAGAAGGCCGGTTTGAAAAAACGGGCGGAAGATGCTGAAGCAGCCCTTAAACCGGTGACTGAAGAGCTTACCGGGCTCAAGCGCCAAGTGCATGCCATGACCTCTGCCATCTTTGGTAAGAAAAACTTGCACTGATTATCTCTAGTTTGATATTTCCACCGGTTTAACCTGAGCTGTCTGAAACCGGTGCAGGCAAGCGCATTGCTCATCTGGGCTCTGATGTGCGGAAGAAGCTCAAGGCTGCTTACACGCTGATTGAGCAGCTATATACCGGCGCCCAGCGAGTCATATGTGCCACATCATACGACAACACGGCTCCGTCCCTGATCAAAGATACACTGGACCGGCTGTCCATGGTTCCGGGGCAGCTTGAAGAGTTGAAGCGATCCGCGGCCCGGGCAGGCACCCTACTGGCTCTAACTCGCGCCAAAGCGTGGATAGCGGATCTTGATCCGGCTGACATAGCCAAGGGTTTCCCCAGCGCACAAGAGAACGGTGAAGCCTTTGATAACGGCATACAAACGAATAACCAAGGAGATCGTCATTGGCGAAGTCAATCGGCAGCGAAGCCAACCTAGTGGTTCACCGTTCTTTTTATGACGCAAACAATAAGCGGGTGGAGTTTGTCATTCCTGAAGTGCAGAGCCTTGTTCCTCCAATCCGTAAGCACACTTATGCCCTGACGTTGATCCGGCTGAGCTTATAAGTGAAGAGGCTGTCTTTCAGGCCTTAACCCGGATTGACTGGTCCACCAATGACTTCCGGGCTTTGGGTGATGATGAAGAAGAAGTTGAACCGACGCCAGGTGCCCCCTCTACCTCACGTCAACCTGGCGAAGAAGCCTAATCCGTCAAGCCGGGTGGCGCCATCCGGAACTGCTAGTCATAACGCCACGCGAAACATCGGGCCTTGGAAGGCTTTGTAATAGGATAGTCAGCACTTTGTTTTGAACAATGCCTTTATGACCTCAGTCTGTATCCTTTGCATGGTGGTACTGATACTGTGGATTGATGAACCGTCAACTTAGTTCGCCTGCAATCACAAATTCTTTAAACCGCCACGGCGGCTTGTGTCGCCAGCCGGCTTGTGACGCTTATATATTTATATAAGAAAATATTAAGGCATATGACCAAATGTTATGATACAAAAATACCGCGATTGTCGGGCATGCGGTTAGCCTAGCCAATCTTGAGGCGGAGGTTGTGTAAACCATTACCGTCAAAGGAGAAACCAACTCCTGTGCTTAGCGTGCCGGTTTACCATGTAAACCGTGTCGGGCATGACAAGCCCCCTGTTACTCCATAATGGGATGTTAACAGAAAAAATCAAACCGGAAAAAAATCGCCGGATTAAAAACGGACCGAATTCCGTTACCTGACAACTTGAATCCGGTTTTAAAAAGGTTGTCGGTTTTAAGAAGGCAAATAAAAATCAAGCAACTGGTATGAAAACCACATGGAAGCAAAGGCAATGATAAAACCGTTTGCGAGAAGAGGCTTTATCGAGCTCGATCGATGGTGTTACCATGGTCGGACAGACCAAGCTCCCCATAAGGTGTAGCGATGGTTCAAGTCAGCCCCCCAAGCGAAATCGTGGCATTATGCCGATCAAGTGGCATGGCAATGGTTGGGTTCGACCAAGCCCCAAGTGATTCTATGGCCTTAGGCCGACCAAGAGGCGTGGATGGTTCAGGCGTGACCAAGTCCCCAAGTGATCCGGTGGCTTTACCCATCAAAAGGTGTTGCGTTGGTTCGGACACGACCAAGCCCCAAGTGACAAAACTTCGAAAAACAAGACCAAGGGTTAAACGAGAGGCCGCTTTGCGACAACATCTCCATGTACCCAAACCGGACTTTTTACGAGCGGATACCCCGCTTTAGCCGAGGATCCGGTTTATTGCTTTATTCATAATATATACATTGTCTTAATATGTACATAAGTGGAGCCGATGGCTCGGTATAATAAGGCGAAGATGAGCTATGTTCCACGGCTCGTTGGTCTCCTCTTCGGCGTGCGTGAGTCTTTTCGCCTCGAACATCAATCGATAGTATGACCCGTTGTGCAAATTCTTGCTGACCACAAAGGGCCCTTCCCAAGGTGGGGATAGCTTGTGCATATCTGCTGGTCTTGAATGAGCCAAGCACCAAGTCTCCCTCACGAAAGGTTCTTGTTCTAACCCGTCGGTTTGTGATACCGACGAAGATCCTGCTGTAAATCGCCGAACGAGCAGCCGCCATATCTCGCTTTTCATCCAATCGATCCAAATCGTCCTGCCGTGCCGCCTCACTATCGGCCTCAACATAGGCTGCCACGCTGGGCGAAGTCATGACGGATATCGCAGGAAGGACTGCCTCGCTCCATAGACCATAAAGAACGGTGTGTATCCGGTGGATCTGTTAGGGTAGTATTGATACTCCATATCACGGATGGTAGCTCTTCTACCCAACAACCCGGCGTCCTCTCCAAAGGGACCATAAGCCGGGTTTAATACCTCTCAAGATCTCTGATTAGCTCGTTCCGCTTGACCATTGGACTGCGGGTGGGCCACCGAGGAAACATCAAGCCGGATGTGCTCGCTCACAAAACTCCTTCATGGCTCCCTTGGACAAATTAGTGCCATTGTCCGTGATGATGCTGTGGAAACCCAAACCGAAAATCACCTTTTGATGAACTGAACCGCCGTGGCGCATCACACTTGCTAATGTGCTCGCCTCTACCCACTTTGTAAATTTATCCACCGCCACCAACAGGTGGGTCTTCTTAATCCTAGACCTTTTGAAAGGTCCAACCATATCCAGCCCCAAAGTCGCAAACGGCCAAGTAATTGGAATCATCCTCAATTCTTGGGCGGTACATGAGCGCGCTTGAAAACTTTTGGCAACCATCACATCGTCGACCAGATCTTCCGCATCGGCATGGGCAATCAACCAATAGAAACCGTGGCGGAACGCTTTGGCCACCAAGGACTTTGAACCGGCGTGGTGACCACAGTCCCCTTCATGGATCTCACGCAATATCTCATGGCCTTCGTCAAGGGACACACAACGCTGAAACGCCCCTGACACGCTGCAACGATGCAACTCGCCCTTATATATGGTCATAGACTTAGACCGCCGAACTATCTGCCGGGCCAACGCCTCATCTTCCGTAACTCGCCCGGTTCATGTATGCCAAATAAGGAGCGCCCAATCCGAATGACATGCAAGGTCGCCACCAACCGAGCCTCCGGATCAGGAATAGCCAAATCAACTTCATCAGAAGCTTAACTGACGGATTGTGCAGTACATCAAGGAAGACATTGGGCGGGACCGGTTTACGTTGAGAGCCCAGCCGGCTTAGAGCATCCGCCGCTTCGTTCTTCCGACGGTCCACATGGTCCACCTGATATCCTTTAAAGTGTCCTGCAACAATATCCACCTCCCGACGGTACGCAGCCATGAGTGGATCTTTGGAATCCCAAGTACCTGATACTTGCTGGGCCACCAAGTCCGAGTCACCAAAACACTTAACCCGCTTAGATTCATCTCCTTAGCCATCCGGAGACCATGGAGCAAAGCCTCATACTCAGCTGCATTGTTAGTACAGGGGAACATTAAGCGAAGAACGTAACATAACTTGTCACCTCGTGGGGAAGTTAATCGACTCCAGCCCCGAGCCCTCCAATTGCTGGACCCATCAAAGTGGATGGTCCAATAGGTATGATCCGGCTTTTCTTGGTAACTTGCAACTCTGTCCAATCGTTAATGAAATCCACAAGTGCCTGAGACTTTACTGCCGTCCGGGCACATACCTTAAACCGTGTGGCCCAAGTTCTATAGCCCACTTAGCAATCCGGCCAGTCGCTTCCCGGTTCTGTATGATATCTCCCAAAGGAGCTGAACTGACCACCGTGATGGGGTTCCCTTGAAAATATTGCTTCAGCTTCCGGCTTGCCATAAAAACGCCATATACCAGCTTCTGCCAATGCGGATATCTTTGTTTAGACTCAATGAGGACCTCGCTAATATAATAAACCGGCCGTTGAACCGGATACTCCTTCCCTGCCTCCTTTCGTTCCACCACAATGGCTACGCTGACTGCCCTGGCATTAGCAGCGACATATAACAGGAGCGGCTCCTTGTCAATGGGAGCAGCGAGAACAGCCGGGTTGGCCAACTGCTTTAAGTCCTCCAATGCCTCATCGCCGCTGAACTCTGCATTTAACTGATCCGCTTTTCTTCAGATCTGGTACAAAGGAATGGCCTTCTCTCCTAGGCGGCCGATAAACCGCTTAGCGCAGCAATCCGACCTGCCAAACGTTGGACGCCATTGATACACTTTGGCTTAGCCAGGAGGTGATAGCTGTAATCTTCTCGGATTAGCTTCAATCCTCGTTCGACACAAGGAAACCCAATAACTTGCCCGCCGAACACCAAAAACACACTTGGCGGGTTAAGCATCATCTTGTACACCCGCAAGTTGTCAAAGGTCTCTCTCAAATCCTCAATCGTGTTTCCTTCTTCCTTGACTTAACCACAATATCATCCACATAAGCATGCACATTACGGCCGATCTGTTCATGCAAGCAATTCTGTACGCAACATTGATAAGTTGCTTGGGCGCTTTTGAGCCCAAAAGGCATAGATACATAGCGTAGGCTCCAAAGGCGTGATAAACACCGCCTTCTCCTGGTCCTTAACCGCCATCTTAATCTGATGATATCCGGAATATGCATCCAAAAGACTCAACGCCACAACCCGCCGTAGCATCAATAATCTGATCAATACGGGAGGGCGAAGGATCTGCCGGACAAGCCTTGTTAAGATCTCAGATAATCCACGCACATGCGCCAAGTGCCATTCTTCTTAAGGACCAACACCGGATTAGCAAGCCACTCGATGGAAAACTTCAACGATAAACCCGCCGCTAAGAGCCCGCAACCTCCTCTCCAATGGCCTTGCGCTTTTCCTCATTAAACCGGCGAGAAACTGCTTTACCGTCTGTACTTGGGATCAACATTAAGAGTGTGCTCACGAGTTCCCTCGGTACACCTGGCATGTCAGAAGGCTTCCATGCAAAAATGTCCCGATTCTCACGGATGAACTCGATGAGCGCGCTTTCCTATTTAGGATCCAAGTTAGCACTGATGGTGAACTGCTTGGACGAATCGCCGGGCACAAAATCAACAAGCTTAGTCTCAGCCGCCGACTTAAACTTCAAATCTGGATCGTGTTCTGTAGTTGGCTTCTTCAACGGGGTCATATCTGCCGGATCAACATTGTTTTTATAGTACTTTAACTCTTCGGTGGCACAAACCGACTCTGCATAAGCCGCATCACCTTCCTCGCATTCCAACGCAATCCGCGGCTCCGTGAACCGCTATCGCCCTTTGTGACCCGGCATTTTCAGCTGCAAATAAACATAACAAGGCCGTGCCATAAACTTAGCATAAGCCGCCGCCCAAACAGGCGTGGTAAGGGCTTTGGATCTTCACCACCTCAAACGCCAATGTTTCCGATCCGAGTCATGTTCATCTCCAAAGGCTACCTCCAAAGCTATCTTACCGACCGGGTATGCTGACTTGCCGGGCACCACGCCGTGAAACACCAGATCGACGGCCCGAGATGCTTATCCGTCAACCCCATACGCCGGAAGGTCTCGTAGTACGTGATGTTGATGCTGCTCCCTCCATCCATGAGTACTTTGGTAAACTTGTATCCTCCCACCGAGGTGCCACCACTAGGCTAGCTGACCCGGATTGTAAACCCGGGAGGATGATCCTCTCGCCCATACAATAGGCTGCTCGACCAGCGCAGTAATGCGGTGCGGCCGGTTCAACAACACTGACCGCCCGCTTCTGAAGTTTGCGGTCTCGTCTGTCCAAGCTGGTGGTGAAGACATGGTACTGTCCACCGTTCAATTGCTTTGGATTACTTTGGTAACCCGTCTGCTGCTGTTGTTGATTGTAACCCCCTTGGTTCTGATTGTTCTGATTGTTTTGATTGTTCGATTGCCTTGCCGCCGGATTACCACCAACCTCGGGCCGAATTTCTCCATCAGAAACCGGGCGGACTCGAACCGCCGGGCCCTTGATCATGCCGGAAAGCATTAGAATTTTTGAACTCCTGCATAATATAACAATCCTTCCAGAGGTGGTTCACCGGTGCCTCCTTCGTCCCATGCTTCGGACAAGGTTGATTCAATAGGTAATTCAAACGCTCCGGATTGTGACCTTGTGCACCGCCCCGGTTTGATTGCTTACCTTTGCGCCGCTGACCCTTGTCCTGCGCGTTGGTGTTGGCTACGGCCCATGTTACCGTTAGCCTTACGCTTGTTTCCCCATTGCTCGCCGAATGATGCTGCTGGCCTCTGGAGTTGCTATTCGCTTTCCCTTCCTACTTCGTCATCCTCGGACTCGGGATCCTTGGTACTATCGTAATCAGCATATTTTACCAAAACGCCCATGAGCGTGCCCATATCATTGCAAAACGCTTCATGCGACCCAGCTTTAACTTCAACGGTTCGAACCGCAGTTGGCTTCTAGGGTTAAAATAGCGAATCGTGGTTGATCCGGTCCGATGAATGTAAACCTCCAAACGCGGTGCACCCAATGTGTTGTAGATTCTCCTCTCGCCGACACAAGCCGCCAAATCCACCACGCATATGGGCTGTTTACGGTGTCTTTGAAATTTTGAATGAACCGGTCCGTGAATCGAGTCCACGAACTAACCGAGTTGGGTGGCAAATTTTTCAACCAAGTACGGGCCGTACCTTCCAACATCATGGTGAAATACTTCGCACACGCAGCCTCATCCACATCCATCATCTCCATGGCCATCTCATAGCTTTCTATCCACGCTCGAGCCAAATCGGTGGTATAATTGGGCACCTTGCGGGCCCTTTGAAGTCCTTGGGCAAACGCACATTGCGTAAGCGGGACGAGGCAAGGCACCCCAATGAGCCGGACGTGACCCCGGTTCAAGATGGTCAGACGAACCGCGCGAGCTGATGGTCCTCATGTTGTGCTGTTAACTCGCCTCCCTCGTGCCCTGGCCCGTCCACCACCACTTGAGCGCCCTCGGCCACCGCCGGGTTGTTGCCTCGGGCGGACCGCGCTGCGCGTTGCTTGACACGGCCGGTTCATCTCGCGCCGCTATAACTCCGGTGGGGGGGGTGGAGTGGATCCGTCCCGATCAGATGAATACGCTTCTGCTAAGCTGGGCCGTCCCGAGGAGCTCCTTGACCCGGCGTGTTTCTATCGCTGTGGTGAATCGCCCTCGATCGAATCGCCTCAATCGTGCCGCAGCCGCGACAAGGTTATCCATCGGGTTGGAGTAGTGACCGGAGGTGTTCTGCACACCGGGGGCGCCGGTATGATGGCGAGGCTGATCTATCACACGGGCTGAACCGCGCGCCGCCCAGTGCTTCCGCCGGTTTACCACCGTGCCGGATTCTCGGTCCCCGCCTCGGGTATTGAAGAGCTTCTTCCTCGAAAATCAAGGCAAACGGATCTGTATTTTTTCATGACTTCATGTGATGCACTCGATCCAAAGATGAGCCTATAAGCCTATGCATCCAAAGCGCCCGCTCGCCGCCATCCTCACGCCCGCGCTGCCAGATCCGCTTTAGCTTTAGCGATCTGTTCTTCACCCTTGCAATCTGCGTTGTGCAGGTCCTGATCCGCGGGTTAGCCTCCGCCATGAGCGCAGCCAATGCGCCAAATAACTCGATAGAACTTGAGCGGCGGCGACAGGCCTCCTTCCTCGCTGCCACCGCCGCTGAAACGGCGACGATGGGCGCCATGGTCGAAGAGTGAAGCGTCGCTTGTGTGCCGCCATGAAAATTCCAACCCGGCTGGGTAGATCAAAGGAGTCCGAATACTCTCTCGCCGAACAGCCCCGATCCGCCATCTTGCAATCGGTACAAAGACCGGTTTCTCCGGCGGATGACTCGTCGCCAGAGTAGACAACGGTTTCGCCGCCAGATGCTGATCCGCCCTCATAGTTTCCATGGACGACTCCCACGAAAGCACTCTTGGCAGCCGGTTTAGCCAGGGCAGGACTCTTCTTTGCCCGTTGAGCCGTCTCGACGAGGCCGGTGCAGATGTCCGGCTCAGGCTCTGGCTCGCCGATCTTGCCGATGAACACGTGTATGCCACCAAAGGGGACCCGTACCAGATTTCGATCGAACCGCCTCGGGCCCCAAATTCGCATCGTCGATGTAGAGTTTGCCGCGACGACTCTTAGTCATCCGCCCACAGATAGCCTTCGAGTCCTTCGAACTTGCCCTCTAAGATCAGCAAACCATCGTGCGATAGCCCCACGGTGGGCGCCAACTGTCGTGGAATTGTCACGGCAGATGTCCTCGTGAAAGGACTTAGTCGCAGGGCCATCGTACGGGTTAACTTAGAGGGGTTAAGGTGGACACAAAGACATGGGAGTTATACTAGTTCGGCCCCTTCGATGAAGGAAGGGCCTACGTCTAGTTGTGATGGGATTGATGTGATTTCGGTGACTAGGGAGCAATAGCTTCGCCTAAGCCTCGAATCGTCTCCCCCTAAACCGCCGCCGGGTCGTCCCCTTATATACACGGGTTGACGTCCGGCCGGTCTACAGAGTCCCGATCCGGCTTATACACGTGTCCGGCTCGATCTCTTCTCTCTTATCTTACAGCACAAGTTACATGACTAAGGCGGTTTACATGAATGGACCCTAATCCGCCTCTGGGCTTTGGGCTTTCTCCGTGGGCCCTGATCACGGAAAAAGGTAACCCAGCCCCTTCAGGGCGGTTTCCAATCTGGTTAAACTACATGTGCTATTCTGCTTAGCTTATACATTATACTTGTTAATGTGACATGCCTTCTTTTATTTAGTACATAGTACATCTGCCTATTAAGCATGTACTCACATAAAACTATTGTTTTTTTGTATCCCTCATAAATCAATATGACGAGACACCTTCAAAGATATGCAGTGATATTAGTTGCATCTTTGATATGATTTATAGCATGCAATCGCTTCTAATTTGTTGAAATGCCATTTATGATGGGACACTTTAACTTGGCGAGTCATATTGGTTGCATCTTTCACGTGGTGTCTAGCTTGCATTGCTTCTTATTTGGTGAAATGGTTTCGCTTAGTTTACACAAACAGTTGTGAATATGACATGTCGTCCTGTTTTTCGATTATTCCACCCTCGATCATGTGTTTGCCTTTACGCCAAAGTAGTGATTGTCAGTATCATGCACGAATGAGTTCTGAAGAGTGAATTTTATTGCTTTTTCTTGTCGGTTTTACTTGACAATTCAAAATCAATAAAGCGGAAGGAAGTTAGCAAGGCAGCGGATGAAGGTGCTCCTTCCAAATGGAGGGCCTCTACAGATTCTACTCCTCCATCCCCCCAAGATGATTTCCAAGACAACACATGCATAGACACTCAACGTAGCTGTGTTGGTGACGAGCACGTCTCCCCTAGTGCACCATCATAGGTGCTCCATCTAAATTGGCACTATTATATGTGGTTGCATGTTATGTATGATGTCTAGCTTGTATTGCTTCTAATTTTGTTGAATTTCATCTGCTTACTTTACACATTATACTTGTGAGTAAGACACGTGTTCCTGTTTCTAGAACATACAATATCTGTCTATCACACAATGTTCTTACATCAAAGTACATTTGTTCTGAAGAACTAAATTGTTATTTGTTTTTCGTGTCGGCTTGACTTAACATGGCACAGAGAAAGAGGAAGCAAGACAGAACGACAGGGAAAGGGAAGCGGAACAATCCTGCAGATTCTGCTGGTACTGATGGTGCAATTGAAGGCCAAAGTGTTGGGGAACGTAGTAATTTCAAAAAAAAAATCCTACGCACACGCAAGATCATGGTGATGGCATAGCAACGAGAGGGGAGAGTATTGTCCATGTACCCTCGTGAGACCGTGAAGCGAAGCGCTATGACAACGCTTTGATGTAGTCGACGCCTTCACGATCCGACCGATCCAAGTACCGAACGACGGCACCTCCGAGTTCAGCACACGCTCAGCTCGATGACGATCCCGGACTCGATCCAGCAAAGTGTCGGGATGAGTTCCACAAGACGACGGCGTGGTGGACGATGATGATGCTCTACCGGCATAGGGCTTCGCCTAAACTCCGCGACGATATGACCGAGGTGGAATATGGTGGAGGAGGGCACCGCACACAGCTAAGGAACGATCCGTAGATCAACTTGTGTGTCATGGGGTGCCCCCCTGCCCCCGTATATAAAGGAGCAAGGGGAGGGTGGCCGCCAAGGGAGGGCGCGCCAGGAGGAGTCCTACTCCCACCGGAGTAGGATTCTCTCCTTTCCTAGTCCAACTAGGAGACCTTCCATGTAGTAGGAGTAGGAGAGAAGGAAAGGGAAGAGAGAAGGAAGGAAGGAGGGGTGCGGCCTCCCCTAGTCCACCCGGACTAGGCCTTGGGCGCGCGCCTGCCCTAGGCAGCCCTCTCTCTTTCCCGTATGGCCCAATAAGGCCCAATACTTCTTCCGGCGAATTCCGTAACTCTCCGCAGATCAAAATACCCAAATCACTGAACCTTTCCAAGTCCGAATATAGTCGTCCAATATATCGATCTTTACGCCTCGACCATTTCGAGACTCCTCGTCATGTCCCCGATCTCATCCGGAACTCCGAACTCCTTCGTACATCAAAACTCATAAACTCATAATATAACCGCCATCGAAACCTTGTTGCAAGGACCCTACGGGTTCGAGAACTATGTAGACATGACCTAGAACTATTCTTGGTCAATAACCAATAGCGGAACCTGGATGCTCATATTGGCTCCTACATATTCTACGAAGATCTTTATCGGTCAAACCGCATAACAACATACGTTGTTCCTTTGTCATCGGTATGTTACTTGCCCGAGATTTGATCGTCGGTATCCAATACCTAGTTCAATCTCAGCATCGCAAGTCTCTTTACTCGCTACGTAATGCATCATTCCGTAAATAACTCATTAGCTACATTGCTTGCAAGGCTTATAGTGATGTGCATTACCGAGAGGGCCCAGAGATACCTCTCCGACAATCGGAATGACAAAACCTAATCTCAAATACGCCAACCCAACATGTACCTTTGGAGACACCTGTAGTACTCCTTTATAATCACCCGATTACGCTGTGACGCTTGGTAGCACCAAAAGTGTTCCTCCGTAAACGGAGTTGCATAATCTCATAGTTACAGGAACATGTATAAGTCATGAAGAAAGCAATAGCAATATACTAAACGATCAAGTGCTAGGCTAACGGAATGGGTCATGTCAATCACATCATTCCCTAATGATGTGATCCCATTAATCAAATAACAACACATGTCTATGGTTAGGAAACATAACCATCTTTGATTAATGAGCTAGTCAAGTAGAGGCATACTAGTGACTATATGTTTGTCTATGTATTCACACATGTATCATGTTTCCGGTTAATACAATTCTAGCATGAATAATAAACATTTATCATGATATGAGGAAATAAATAATAACTTTATTATTGCCTCTAGGGCATATTTCCTTCAGTCTCCCACTTGCACTAGAGTCAATAATCTAGATCACATCATCATGTGATTCAACACTAATATTCACATCTGTATGTGATTAACACACATAGTTCACATCTTCATGTGACCAACACCCAAAGGGTTTACTAGAGCCAATAATCTAGTTCACAGCGCTATGTGATTAACACCCAAAGAGTACTAAGGTATGATCATGTTTTGCTCGTGAGAGAAGCTTAGTCAACGGGTCTGTCACATTCAGAGCCGTATGTATTTTGCAAATATTCTATGTCTACAATGCTCTGTACGGAGCTACTCTAGCTAATTGCTCCCACTTTCAATATGTATCCAGATTGAGACCTAGAGTCATCTAGATCAGTGTAAAAGCTTGCACTGATGTAACTCTTTACGACAGGCTCTTTTATCACCTCCATAATCGAGAAATATTTCCTTAGTCCTCACTAAGGATGTTCTTGACCAATGTCCAGTGATCTACTCCTAGATCACTATTGTAATCCCTTGCCAAATTCAGAGAAAGGTATACAATAGGTCTGGTACATAGCATAGCATACTTTATAGAACCTATGATTGAGGCATAGGGAATGACTTTCATTCTCTTTTCTATTTTCTGCCGTGGTCGGGATTTGAGTCTTACTCAATTTCACACGTTTTTGCAACACAGGCAAGAACTTTTCTTTGACTGTTCCATTTTGAACTACTTCAAAATCTTGACAAGGTATGTACTTATTGAAAAACTTATCAAGCGTCTTGATCTATCTCTATAGATCTTGATGCTCAATATGTAAGCAGCTTCACCGAGGTCCTTCTTTGAAAAACTCCTTTCAAATACTCCTTTATGCTTTGCAGAATAATTCTACATTATTTCCGATCAACAATATGTCATTCACATATACTTATCGAAATGTCTGTAGTGCTCCCACTCACTTTCTTGTAAATACAGGCTTCTCCAAAAGTCTCAGATAAAACCATATGCTTTGATCACACTATCAAAGCGCTTATTCCAACTCCGAGATGCTTGCACCAGTCCATAGATGGATCGTGAAGCTTGCACATTTTGTTAGCTCCTTTAGGATTGAAAACCTTCTGGTTGCATCATATACAACTCTTCTTTAATAAATCCATTAAAGAATGTAGTTTTGACATCCATTTGCCAGATTTCATAAAATGTGGCAATTGCTAACATGATTCGGACAGACTTAAGCATCGCTACAGTTGAGAAAATCTCATTGTAGTCAACACTTTGAATTTGTCGAAAACCTTTTTGCGACAAGTCGAGCTTTGTAGATAGTAACACTACTATCAGCATATGTCTTCCTCTTGAAGATCCATTTATTTAACTTGACTTGCTGATCATCGAGCAAGTCAACCAAAGTCCCCACTTTGTTCTTATATATGGATCCTATCTCAGATTTTATGGCCTCAAGCCATTTCATGAATCTGGGCTCATCATCGCTTCCTCATAGTTCGTAGGTTCATCATGGTCTAGTAACATGACTTCTAGAATAGGATTACCGTACCACATTGGTGTGGATCTTATTTTGGAAGACCTACGAGGTTCGGTAGTAACTTGATCTGAAGCTTCATGATCATCATCATTAGCTTCCTCACTGATTGGTGTAGGAATCACAGGAACTGATTTTTGTGATGAACTACTTTCCAATTCGGGAGAAGGTACAATTACCTTATCAATCTCTATTTTCCTCCCACTCACTTCTTTCGAGAGAAACTTCTTCTCTAGAAAGGATCCATCTTAGCAACGAATAACTTGCCTTCGGATCTGTGATAGAAGGTGTACCCAATAGTTACCTTTGGGTATTCTATGAAGACGCACTTTTCCGATTTGGGTTCGAGCTTATCAGGTTGAAACCTTTTCATATAAGCATCGCAACTCCAAGCTTTAAGAAACGACAGCTTAGGTTTATTGCTAAACCATAGTTCATACGGTGTCATCTCAACGGATTTAGATGGTGCCCTATTAAACGTGAATGCAGCTGTCTCTAATGCATAACCCCAAAACGATAATGGTAAATCAATAAGAGACATCATAGATCGCACCATATCCAATAAAGTGTGTTTACGACGTTCGGACACACCATAACGTGTTCCAGGTGGCGCGAGCTGTGAAACTATTCCACATTGTTTTAATTGAAGACCAAACTCGTAACTCAAATATTCGTCTCCGTGATCAGATCGCAGAAACTTTATTTTCTTGTTACGATGATTTTTCCACTTCACTCTGAAATTCTTTGAACCTTTCAATTATTTCAGACTTATGTTTCATCAAGTAGATATACCCATATCTGCTCAAACCATCTTGTGAAGGTCAGAAAATAACGATACTTGCCATGAGCATCAACACTCATTGGATCGCATATATCGGTATGTATTATTTCCAATAAGTCAGTTGCTTGTTCCATTGTTCCGGAGAACGGAGTTTTAGCCATCTTGCCCAAAAGGCACGGTTCGCAAGCATCAAATGATTCATAACCAAGTGATTCCAAAAATCCATCTTTATGGAGTTTCTTCATGCGCTTTACACCGCTATGACCCAAACGGCAGTGCCACCAATAAGTTGCACTATCATTATTAACTTTGCACCTTTTGGCATCAATATTATGAATATGTGTATCACTATGATCGAGATCCAACAAACTATTTTCATTGGGTGTATAACCATCGAAGGTTTTATTCATGTAAACAGAATAACAATTATTCTTTAACTTTAAATGAATAACCGTTTTGCAATAAATATGATCAAATCATATTCATGCTCAACGCAAACGCCAAATAACATTTATTTAGGTTTAACACTAATCCCAAGGTATAGGAGTGTGTGATGATGATCATATCAATCTTGGAACTACTTCCAACACTCATCGTCACTTCCCTTCAACTAGTCTCTGCTTATTCTCAACTCCTGTTTCGAGTTACTAATCTTAGCAATGTAACAGTATCAAATACTCAGGGCTACTATAAACACTAGTAAGGCACACATCAATAACCTGTATATCAAATATACTCTTGTTCACTTTGCCATCCTTCTTATCCACCAAATATTCAGGGTATTTCGCTTCCAAAGGATCATTTCCTTTGCGAGTAAGCACTCGGCTTCAGGCTTTGGTCCAGCATTGGGCTTCTTTGCGGGAGTGACAACTTACTTGTCATTCTACTTGAAGTTCCCTTTCTTTCCCTTTGCCCTTTTCTTGAAACTAGTGGTCTTGTCAATCATCAACACTTGATGCTCTTTTCTTGATTTCTACCTTCGTCGATTTCAGCATCACGAAGAGCTTGGGAATTACTTTTGTCATCCCTTGCATATTATAGTTCATCACGGTTATACTAACTTGGTGATGGTGACTAGAGAATTCTGTCAATCACTATCTTATCTCGAAGATTAACTCCCACTTGATTCAAGCGATTGAAGTACCTGCATAATCTGAGCACATGCTCACTAGTTGAGCGATTCTCCTCCATCTTTTAGCTATAGAACTTGTTGGAGACTTCATATCTCTCAACTCGGTATTTGCTTGAAATATTAACTTCAACTCCTGGAACATCTCATATGGTCCATGACGCTCAAAACGCCTTTGAAGTCCCGATTCTAAGCCGCTAAGTATGGTGCATTAAACTATCAAGTAGTCATCATATTGAGCTAGCCAAACGCTCATAACGCCCGCATTTGCTCCTGCAATAGGTCTGTCACCTAGCGGTGCATTAAGGACATAATTCTTCAGGCAGCAATGAGGATAAACCTCAGATCATGGATCCAATCCGCAACATTGCTACTAACATTTTCAATACAATTTTCTAGGAACATATATAAAAACATAGGGAAGCAACAACGCGAGCTATTGATCTACAACATAATTTGCAAAATACTACCAGTACTAAGTTCATGATAAATTAAAGTTCAATTAATCATATTACTTAAGAACTCCCACTTAGATAGATATCCTCTAATCTTCTAAGTGATTACGTGATCCATATCAACTAAACCATGTCCGATCATCACGTGAGATGGAGTAGTTTCAATGGTGAACATCACTATGTTGATCATATCTACTATATGATTCACGCCGACCTTCGGTCTCCGTGTTCGAGGCCATATCTGTATATGCTAGGCTCGTCAAGTTTGACCTGAGTATTCGCGTGTGCAACTGTTTTGCACCCGTTGTATTTGAACGTAGAGCCTATCACACCCGATCATCACGTGGTGTCTCAAAGACGAAGAACTTTCGCAACGGTGCATACTCAGGAGAACACTTCTTGATATTTAGTGAGAGATCATCTTATAATGCTACCGTCAATCAAAGCAAGATAAGATGCATAAAGGATAAACATCACATGCAATCAATATAAGTGATATGATATGGCCATCATCATCTTGTGCTTGTGATCTCCATCTCGAAGCACCGTCGTGATCACCATCGCCACCGGTGCGACACCTTGATCTCCATCGTAGCATCGTTGTCGCCTCGCCAACTATTGCTTCTACAACTATCGCTGCCGCTTAGTGATAAAGTAAAGCAATTACATGGCGCTTGCATTTCATACAATAAAGCGACAACCATATGGCTCTCGCCATTGCCGATAACTCGTTACAAAACATGATCATCTCATACAATAAAATATAGCATCACGCCTTGACCATATCACATCACAACATGCCCTGCAAAACAAGTTAGACGCCCTCTACTTTGTTGTTGCAAGTTTTATGTGGCTGCTACGGGCTGAGCAAGAACCGTTTACCTCGCATCAAAACCACAACGATAGTTTGTCAAGTTGGTTTTGTTTTAACCTTCGCAAGGACCGGGCGTAGCCACACTCAGTTCAACTAAAGTGAGAGAGACAGACACCCGCCACCACCTTTAAGCAACGAGTGCTCGCAGCGGTGAAACCAGTCTCGCGTAAGCGACGCGTAATGTCGGTCCGGCCGCTTCATCTCACAATACCGCCAACCAAAGTATGACATGCTGGTAAGCAAGATGACTTGTATCGCCCACAAATCACTTGTGTTCTACTCATGCATATAACATCAACGCATAAAACCAGACTCGGATACCACTGTTGGGGAACGAGTAATTTCAAAAAAATCCTACGCACACGCAAGATCATGGTGATGGCATAGGAACGAGAGGGAGAGTATTGTCCACGCACCCTCGTGAGACCGTGGCGAAGCGTTATGACAACGCTGTTGATGTAGTCGTCGCCTTCACGATCCGACCGATCCAAGTACCAAACGACGGCACCTCCGAGTTGACAACACGCTCAGCTCGATGACGATCCCGGACCCGATCCAGCAAAGTGTCGGGATGAGTTCCACAAGACGACGGCGCAGGACGATGATGATGCTCTATCGGCGGGGCTTCACTGAACTCCGCGACGATATGACCGAGGTGGAATATGGTGGAGGGGGCACTGCACACAGCTAAGGAACGATCCGTAGATCAACTTGTGTGTCATGGGGTGCCCCCTGCCCCGTATATAAAGGAGCAAGGGGAGGGGCGGCCGGCCAAGGAGGGCGCGCCAGGAGGAGTCCTACTCCCACCGGAGTAGGATTCTCCTTCCTAGTCCAACTAGGAGACCTTCCATGTAGTAGGAGTAGGAGAGAAGGAAAGGGAAGAGAGAAGGAAGGAAGGAGGGGTGCGGCTCCTCCCCTAGTCCAATTCGGACTAGGCCTTGGGGCGCGCGGCCTGCCCTAGGCAGCCCTCTCTCTTTCCCGTATGGCCCAATAAGGCCCAATACTTCTTCCGCGAATTCCGTAACTCTCCGTATTCGAAAAATACCGAATCACTCGAACCTTTCCAAGTCCGAATATAGTCGTCCAATATATCGATCTTTACGCCTCGACCATTTCGAGACTCCTCGTCATGTCCCTGATCTCATCCGGGACTCGAACTCCTTCGGTACATCAAAACTCATAAACTCATAATATAACCGCATCGAAACCTTGTTGCAAGGGATTCTACGGGTTCGAGACCTATGTAGACATGACCTAGAACTATTCTTGGTCAATAACCAATAGCGGAACCTGGATGCTCATATTGGCTCCTACATATTCTACGAAGATCTTTATCGGTCAAACCGCATAACAACATACGTTGTTCCTTTGTCATTGGTATGTTACTTGCCCGAGATTTGATCGTCGGTATCCAATACGTAGTTCAATCTCGTTCTGGCAAGTCTCTTTACTCGTTCGTAATGCATCATTCCGTAAATAACTCATTAGCTACATTGCTTGCAAGGCTTATAGTGATGTGCATTACCGAGAGGGCCAGAGATACCTCTCCGATAATCGGAGGACAAAACCTAATCTCAAATACGCCAACCCAACATGTACCTTTGGAGACACCTGTAGTACTCCTTTATAATCACCCAGCATGCTGTGACGCTTGGTAGCACCAAAGTGTTCCTCCGTAAACGGAGTTGCATAATCTCATAGTTACAGGAACATGTATAAGTCATGAAGAAAGCAATAGCAATATACTAAATGATCAAGTGCTAGGCTAACGGAATGGGTCATGTCAATCACATCATTCTCCTAATGATGTGATCCCATTAATCAAATAACAACACATGTCTATGGTTAGGAAACATAACCATCTTTGATTAATGAGCTAGTCAAGTAGAGGCATACTAGTGACTATATGTTTGTCTATGTATTCACACATGTATCATGTTTCCGGTTAATACAATTCTAGCATGAATAATAAACATTTATCATGATATGAGGAAATAAATAATAACTTTATTATTGCCTCTAGGGCATATTTCCTTCACAAAGTCCAGCGGAAAATTGTATCGACAGGGTATCTCGTGCTACACGAGCTGCAGAACAAGCCAAACAGAAACAAATAGCTGCCACCAAACAAGCAGAGACAACCCTAGTTGTTGCAACACCTTCCACAGTACCACCAGCTGGACAATTTACTCGTTGGTCAACTCAGCTAGCAGCACATTCCCAAGCTCCCTTGCCACCTGACACTACTTCTGAAGCACTCTTGACACTTCCTATGTTTGTTGTTGGACTAGCACCTAGGCGCAAGAGGAAACAAACATCAGGGATAATTCTCGATAGGTTAACTAAATCTAGAGGAGGAAGAATGGAGATCCGTTTTGAGGCAGGTTTAAAAAGGCCACGTGATGCTACTGAGTCAGCCAAGTTAGTATCGAGGCAGCGGTTGTCTGTTAGGTGTCATGTACGATTCTCCCAACATGGATTCAAGACAGAATGACAAAGACGAAACCCAGTTCAACACCTTCCTCGACCATTTATCTGTAAGTATGGTTATGTATGGAAACTAGTAATATCGCTTTTGCTCTGTCCAATACTTTCTAGGTTGCTGATAATGAGACTCCCATAATTTTCAATAGATGAGGTTCAAGTTGATAGCCAAGATGATGCAACCTGCACAAGCTTGCACCCATGTTTTCAAGTCCGCTCATGACAAGATTTCGGTATAACTTGAGAAAAACTCACTTTGAAGGCAAGGCTAAAAGTGAACTTGCCCAAACATCTCGACCGGAAAATATATCCGATGAAGACCGGAGAGGCCTCGTTAAACACCGGTCCGATCCAAAGTATCGGTACATTATATATATGTGATCGATCACATGTTGAAGTCCTATTTACGCATGTGCCACACAAATCTATCTTCTTGTAGGTGAACTGTTCAAAGAACAAGGCCAACCGCATTTAAAGTGAAATTCCAATGCATTTACGTGATCTCGTAGCTATATTGCACATCGCGAGGCTCTTGTAATTAGTTGTTGTTTCACTCTTTTCATTGTACCATATTATCAGATCTATATTGACTTGTTCCAAATGCGGAGGAAAGCCCGCAAGGACCAAAAAGTACCTGAACCAAATCGTGGAAATCTTCAAGGACCGACACACCAGCAAGAAGAAGGGCATGACTACACCACCAAAGCCATTGTTGTAAGTCCTTAATCCTCATGCCTTTTAACTACTACTTACTCGACTTGTGCCTTGAACTGCATGGTTTGCAGCCAATGTCTATTACTCTTTTCAATTTTATACACAATTGTCTTAGCGTATCATTGCACCTTACAAGGTTTAAAAGAGAGGAGTGATGTTCCTTTGATCTTGACCTGTAATCTAGTTCCGTGGTTGGACTTGCCCACACAACGTTACAATTGCTGCTTTCTGTTTCTCGGTTGTTTTGTGATATGAATGATGTCATACTATGCTTAACGTATTATAAACTTTGTCTCTTTATCCTTAGCCCTCAATACAATGTGAAGAAATAGACAATACATTAGCGATGGTACATGGTCATATGTTTGGAAGACGGTTTTATTATGTACTTTGCAATAAAATACAATTATTATTTTACATGGGTTCACCAGAATAAGTTCTGTATATAGACCAAAGCTATTTTGTTTGGTTTTGTTGCCTCCTTAATATCTTCTGTTCTGGTACTACTAATGTAATACCTCAACTTTTCAGCGAGCTATGGAAAAAATGGTGGAATCGCCACTTCTAAAGGTGGGGTGGCGAGGCAACTATAACCGCAATGTCAGCTCTTGCTGCAGTGGGTCAGTACCTGTCCACTAACAGTGCCAAAAGCACGTTCCTGCGTAATACTGGCTTGGTTGTTAAGGCAATCTCGTCCAAACTGCCTCATGATCAAGATATGCAAGCTCAAAACAATGTTGTATCTGTGCTCCAGACACAAGTACATTCCCTAACAGAGACCCTTTGTGAAACAAGGAGAGACATTGTTCGATGTTGTCAAGATATGCATGGTTTTGAAACCAGACTATCAGACATTTGCTATGTTGTTCAGAGCCTAGGAGAACTCAAGGCGAAGGTTATGGTGCTCCATCGACAATACAAGATGAAAATGTAATATCGGGTCAAACGAATCGAGCTTCAACTTCGTGGTGCATTTATCTCGCTAGACTGTTAACTTTTATGCCAACCTTCCTTTTGCTTTATAGTTGTAATTTGTTTTGGTGCCGCATAAAATTTGTTCTTAACGTGCAGCCACCGGCTGAAGAAAATAGCAAGCCATTTTTGTATAGTGTAGGGTGTTCCCTATATTTGCACTGGTGGCGAACTTTGATGCCCATCGGCTGTAGTTAACATGGGCCTCCTATGGGCCGTTGAGGGAGTCCTGGAGTAGCCGAACTATCATCTCGGCCGGACTCCAAGACTATGAAGATACAAGATTGAAGACTTCGTTCCGTGTCCGGATGGGACTTTCCTTGGCGTGGAAGGCAAGCTTGGCGATATGGATATGTAGATCTCCTACCATTGTAACCGACTCTGTGTACCCCTAACCTATCCGGTGTCTATATAAACCGGAGGGTTCTTGTAACGCCCCGGATTCGATGCGCCAGGTGTCTGCCAGTTATTCGCCGTCGTTGCCATGTCATGTGCTTGCGTGTCTCTCTTTGCCATGTCATCATCTGCATTTCATATCATGTCATCATGTGCATTTCATTTTGGATACGTGTTCGTCTCATGCATCCGAGCATTTTCCCCGTTGTCCGTTTTGCAATCCGGCGCTCCTATGTCTCCCGGCGCCCCCTTTTGCCTCTTTTCGTGTGCGGGTGTTAAACGGTCTCGGAATGGACCGAGGTTTGTCAAGCGGCCTTGGTATAGCACCGGTAGACTGCCTGTCAAGTTTCGTGCCATTTGGAGGTCGTTTGGTACTCCAACGGTTAACCGGGTAACCGCAAAAGCCCTCTTTGAGTTGCAGCCCAACACCCCCTCCAAAGTGGCCCAAAACCCAGCAAACTCCCCTCAATGCTCTCGGTCGTTCGATCACGATCGCGTGGCCGAAAACCGCACCTCATTTGGACTCTCCTAGCTCCCTCTACCTATATAAACACCTCCCCCTCCGAAATTCGCGGTCCAAACCCCCTGAAACCCTAGTTTTTCGTCCTCCGCGACGTACGGACACGTCCGCCGCCACCGGACGCAATCGCCGCCGCCCCCGCAGCCAGTGGCATCGCGCCACGTGGCACGCCGCCGCCGCCCGCCGCAAGTTCGCTGGAGCTCAAGAAGAAGTTCTGCCAGCTGGCCCAGATCCCGCCGCCTGCTGGCTGCGGCCGGCCCGGCCGCCCAGCCCACCCATTGGCCTCCGCCGCCCCGGCCGGCCTCCCCACCGGACTCCCGCACGACGCCGGCGATTGCCGCCAGTGCTCCGCCCAGCGCCCGGCGTCGCCTCGCCCGCCTTTGCTCCACCATGGGCCGTGCTACCTCCGCCCGGTGCTCTGCTGCCGACCCCAGCCTCGCCGGAGCCGTGCTGCGGCGCTGGTGCCCCGACCGCCCCGACGGAGCCGCTCCGCCCGTCGCTTAGCCGCCTTCCCGCTGAGTCCGCCGGATCCGCGAGATCCGCCCGGATCCGGTTGCCCCGGACCTCTCCTCCATCTCCGCCACATCTCCGCGAGATCCGGCGCTGCATCAAAATCCGTGCGGTTGACTTTCTCCCCCAAATCTGCCTAAGTCCCGAAGCATTTTGCATTTTATGCATTTTCATCATGCCATAACTCTGCATCGTTGTCCGCTTTTGCTGCGTGTAATATGTCAAATTGTTCGCCTCATTGCATCATTTTCATTTGAGCTCATCTTGATGCCCAAATGCTGTTAGAAGAGTGCTATGTGATGTTAGTTTCGCTTCTTAATGTAACATGCACTTTGTCATTTTGCCATGATTGATGTGTGCACCCTATGAACTTGAGTCCTACATGTGTTTTGTAATATGCCATGTCTTCTTTACAGTGGTGCTTGCTATGTATTTTTGTGATCTCTGTGGTGACTAGCACAAGCATGCAAACTAGGTGTCTTGTTGTTGCTGATTTCAGCCCTATTCTGTTGATATTTTTATGCCATGTTAACTTGATGCTACACAGAGATCCATGCATATTTTGAGATACTTCAGTAAGGATGTTTTGTTATGCATGTCTTGCTCTATCCATCCATGCCCTTGTTTGAAATTATGGAGTGCCATAGCTTGAGTCAATCGAGCTCTACTTTTGCTATAAAATGTTTCCTGGCAGATTGTTTACATGTTATTCAATTTTGCCAAGGTTGTTGTAGTTGATCCTTGCATGCTATGATGTTGTTCTTGCCATGTATAGCTTCTATGCCATGTCTTCTTACTGTGAGTTGCCTTGCCATGCCATGTATTGCTCTGTGGTGAGTGGTTCAAGCTCACCAACATGCCTACTTATCGTTGTTCCTGCCATGTTTGAATCTGTAATATAACTTGCCATGTTTACATGGGTGCCATCATATTTTCTGATCCTTTTTGGCTTATGGTCAGTAAGGGACTTTTGTTCTATGCTTTGAGTAGATTCATTCCATGCCTTTGTTTGCCATGATAAGTTCCTGTAGCATGTTGTTTGATAGCTCTAAACATTGCAACCTGATGTTATTTTCTGCAAAGTCTGAAACTGTTATTATTTGCAATCTTGCCATGTCATTTTGAGCATGTTCTAGTTGTTTCTGGAGATAGCTCAGTGTTCATATTTTGTAATGCTTTACCTGTACATCATGCCCATGCCTTTTTTATTATGTTAAGATGCTGTAGCATGTTGTTTTGATGCTTGCAATATGCCTAGTTGCTGTTTTGGGGCAGATTGTTGCTATAACTTGTATTGTGTGTATGTGTTGAACCGTTGCTCCGTTTTGAGTGTGCTCTATATGAAACTTGCTTGATTTTGCATGTAGTTTCATATTATCATGTTGCATCCTTGTTTAGAGGTGTTTGCTAGATGTTTGTATGCATTTTGCATCAATGCCATGTTTAACTTGTTTTGCTCATATCTTCTAGGCCGTAGCTCCGAATTAAATGAACTTTATATGTAACTTGACTAGAATTTCGTGTAGATCATCATGGTGCATCTTAACTTGTTGTTTAACAACTTAAACATAAGGTTTATTCAGATCTGGACCAATTTTGAAATTTGCATATGAGGACTTACCGGAATTGTTATATGTTGTTCCCGGCCTCATTTAAACTTGCTTTGATGTGTTGCTCTTGTTTGCATCATCTCTTGCCATGAGTAGCTTCATGTAGCTTTGTCATGCATCATGCTTGTTGTGCATCATGTCTTGTTCATGTGTGGTGTGTTTACTATGTTATGTGCTTCTTCTTGTTAGTTCCTATTTCGTTGCGATCGTGAGGATTCGTTCGTCTACGCTTGGTTCGGCTTCATCCGTTCATCTTCTTTATGGACTCGTTCTTCTTCCTTGCGGGATTTCAGGCAAGATGACCGCTACCCTGGATCTCACTACTATCATTGCTATGCTAGTTGCTTCGTTCTATCGCTATGCTGCGCTACCTATTACCTGTTTATCAAGCCATCCCAAATTGCCATGAACCTCTAACTCGTTGTCCCCCTTCCCAGCAAACTGTTGTTTGGCTATGTTACCGCTTTGCTCAGCCCTCTTATAGCGTTCTTAGTTGCGGTGAAGATGAAGTTTGTTCCTTGTTGGAACATGGAGATGTTGTTCCTTGTTGGAAAATGTTTACTTGTTGGGATATCACAATATATCTTATATTATTAATGCATCTATATACTTGGTAAAGGGTGGAAGGCTCGGCCTTATGCCTGTGTTTTGTTCCACTCTTGCCGCCCTAGTTTCCGTCATATCGGTATTATGTTCCCGAATTTTGCGTCCCTAACGCGGTCGGGTGATTTATGGGACCCCTTGACAGTTCGCTTTGAATAAGAGTCCTCCAAAGAAGGCCCAACATTGGTTTTACCATTTGCTTCACCACCACCTACATTTCCTTTGGGAGTAATTAACCCAAGGGTCATCTTTATTCAGCCCCCGGGCCAATGCTTGTCTAAGTGTTGGTCCAAACTAGAGTGCTTTTGCGCCCCTCAAGGAAACTTGAGGTTTGGTTTTAGTTGTACGGACTGCTCATCCGGTCGTGGCTCGAGACGAGATACGCAGCTGCTACTATCGTGGTGTCGGCGCACGCCGGAGGTCTTGCTGGTCTTGTTTTATTGCTGTCGAAATGTCTTGTAGCCGGATTCCGAGACTGATCGGGTCTTCCGGGAGAAAGAATATCCTTCGTTGATCGCGAGAGCTTATCATGGGCTAAGTTGGGACACCCTGCAGGGTTTGAACTTTCGAAAGCCGTGCCCGCGGTTATGTGGCGATGGGAATTTGTTAATGTCCGTTGTAGAAAACCCGAAGTTGATCTTAATTAAAATACACCAACCGTAGCGTGAATCGTGAGTGTCTCTTTTCGGGTTGATCGAGAGGAGAACACGGTTTCGTGTTATGTTTGGCGTAAGTAGGAGTTCAGGATCACTTCTTGATCATTACTAGTTGACGACCGTTCCTTTGATTCTCTTCTCGCTCTCATTTGCGTATGTTAGCCACCATACATGCTTAGTCGCAGCTGCAACCTCACCACCTTATCCCTTCCTTTCCTACTTAAGCTTTGCTAGTCTTGATACCCATGGTAATGGGATTGCTGAGTCCTCGTGGCTCACAGATTACTACACCACCAGTTGCAGGTACAGGTTTTGCGATGATCATGACGTGAGAGCGATGTTTGCTTGTGTTGGAGTTCTTCTTCTGCTTCTTCTTCGATCAGGGGATAGGTTCCAGGTCGGCAGCCTGGGCTAGCAGGGTGGATGTCGTTTGAGCTTCTGTTTATGTTTCATCCGTTGTCGGATGTTGTCCTCATGTATGATGTTGATGTATTCTTGTGGCTTTTGTGCCTTATGTATGTATCCCTATCTATTATGTAATGTTGATGTAATGATATCCACCTTGCAAAAGTGTTTCAATATGCGGGTCTATCCTTTGTGGGACCGTCGAGTTCCTTTTGGATAGGGTCGCGTATTGGGCGTGACAAGTTGGTATCAGAGCCTCGACCGACCCTAGGAGCCCCTTGATTGATCGTGTAGTTTGGCGCAGTTGAGTCTAGAAGAAAACTGTTTTGAGTCTAGTTATATCGAGAGTAGGAATTCTTTTACTCCTCTGCCCTTCATCGCTTCTGGTGAGGAATCTTGGCGTAGGTGTTTTGTATTACTCCTCTTCCCCTTCAAATTTTTCTTTAGGATCACGCAGTTGGTTTTCCGATCGTTGGCCCTCAGCTCTTTTCATCCGTGCATTTCTCGTCAAGTTGACTCGACCATCTTCATCTTTGAGTTCAATCCTCTGTTGTTTTCTTTTCCCACCGCCCA
Source organism: Aegilops longissima (assembly GCA_021605205.1). Lineage (NCBI taxonomy): Eukaryota > Viridiplantae > Streptophyta > Magnoliopsida > Poales > Poaceae > Aegilops > Aegilops longissima. The sequence goes on along the minus strand of CM038679.1, from coordinate 45,361,573 downwards.
CCCTTCTTCTTATTGGAACCGAGTCCAGTATCGAGTACCCATTCTACTCGTGCGAAGCCTTTGCTTTCTTTCCTCAATGTTTTCAACCGGTGTTTCCTCTTGAAGTCACTCGTCGATTCCCCTTCCAAGTTGCCTCTGTTTTCCCGCCCACCCACCCTCTTATTCCCGGAGTTCGAGTTCTTCCGACCATCAATTCCATTTGTGTGGAGCCTCTTTAGTCTTCTCTCATTTATTTCAACCGGTGAACTCTCGTCTCGTTCGTCTTTCATCACCTCTTTTCTTCCCCGGTGGATTCAATTCAAGTTTTTCATTGTCGATCATATTCTTTTCCTCGAAGTGTTTTCCCTGCTTGTTCGCCTCTCGCTAGTCAATCATTCCGGAGTTCGTAAGATATCTCAGGAGATTCGTCTGTCTTCCAATTAACTCGAGGTTGTCACCTCAGCCCAATATTTCAATTGTTCCGGTGCATCATCTATCTGTTCGACAATCTTTTCCAACGGTGTTTTCTTTTAGTGGGCCCTAACCCACAGGTCTTTTCCCAGGATCTTACCTGACTCTTTTAATTATTCCGGAGTTATTCTAAAGTTATTTTTGAAGTTTGGCGAAGAATGAATTTCATCGATCGACGCCTTCCCAAGATCTCTTTCAAAATCATTTTCATTGTTGACTCAACGTCTTTGTTTTTCATTCTCCGGGCGCCTCAACAATTTTGAGGGTGGTTCTCGTCGTCATTCTCAACATTTGAAGACCGTCGTAGATTTTTTCTCTTAAATCTTGTCCGTTCTCCCGAGATTCATGGTGCTAGCTCGATGTTATCCTATATAATTGTTTCTAGTCATGCAAATTCTTTTCATCCATCCGGAGTATGTCGAAGTTGATTTCCATTTCTTTTAACCGGAGCCGTCATTCGGAAGAATTCTTTGTCCTCACATTTCAGCTATCGTTATCCGATTATCTCGGTGCATCTGTCAAGTGTTCTTTAATCAGCTCATGCTCTCTTTGTTCTTTTGCATCTAAATCCCCTCGAGCATATTGGTTCTTCTAATTCTTCCCGGTGATTCATTCTCTTTCATCACCATTTTCAATTCTTACGGTGGTTCGTTCAAGATTCCTTTTCCTTGATTATCATTTTAATCCATTCGTCTCTCAAATCTTACGGTGGTTCATGAAGACTTTCTCAAGTTTTGTGCTATCCCTTCTCAATACTTTTTCAAGAAGAATAAGTAAGATGCTAAATCCGTTGTTGGTCATCAATTTAATTTGATGAAGGATAAGCATACAATAAATCTTATTCTTATTTCATCCAAGTGTTTAATCTTTTCTTGAGTTTGTTCGTAATGAATAAATTCTAGTTCCAAGTGTTTTCATCTTTTCTTATCCGGAGTTCAGTTTCCTCGGCCATTTCGTCGGAACCTCCATCGGAATCATCGCAAGGCTTTAGTCTTATTTTTTTCGTTTTTCATTCTATCTCATCATCCTTTCGTTACCGGAGTTCTTCGTGGTGGTTCTTCATGATTTAATTCTTTCTTCAAGAGTTCATCAAGATTTTGTTGGCGGAGTTCAAGTATCTTTTCTTCTCGCGTCTCGAAGTGCAATTAATTCTTCGTATTCTTTTGAAGTGGAGTTTTGCATCTCCTCGTTCTTCTCAGCTATCCAATCATTTCCGCTTGTGGTCGGTTATCACCTCATGATCTTGAGATGTTACCTATAAGTCCACAACAAGCTTATTCTTTCGTTGTTGATTTTCTCAACAACTTCATTCAATCCTTCCTTCTAAGTTGTTTTCATTCAATTCTTTCAATTCTTCCGGAGGCATTGCGTGGTCATCTCGTCAAGGGCCATCCCATCTTGTGAAGTTCGTGTTCTATTCATTCCATGTTCAGTCGGAGTGCTGCCTAAATCCTTTCAGTCTTATTCGTTTCTTTTCTCATTCTAACCTGAGTGATTTCATAGTCTATCCGATTCAGTGAGCTTTCGTTTCTCGTCTTTCTCGTCGTTCCTCTTTTTTCTCGAGTGCTCTCGATTCTTTGCTTCTTCTCTTGATTTCTTGTTTCACCTCATCCTTTTTCTCTTCCGTCTCGGTCCTAAGATCTCGGGACGAGATCTCTTGTTAGTGGAGGAGTGTTGTAACGCCCCGGATTCGATGCGCCAGGTGTCTGCCAGTTATTCGCCGTCGTTGCCATGTCATGTGCTTGCATGTCTCTCTTTGCCATGTCATCATCTGCATTTCATATCATGTCATCATGTGCATTTCATTTTGCATACGTGTTCGTCTCATGCATCCGAGCATTTTCCCCGTTGTCCGTTTTGCAATCCGGCGCTCCTATGTCTCCCGGCGCCCCCTTTTGCCTCTTTTCGTGTGTGGGTGTTAAACGGTCTCGGAATGGACCGAGGTTTGTCAAGCGGCCTTGGTATAGCACCGTAGAACCGCTGTCAAGTTTCGTGCCATTTGGAGGTCGTTTGGTACTCCAACAGTTAACCGGTAACCGCAAAAGCCCTCTTTGAGTTGCAGCCCAACACCCTCCAAAGTGGCCCAAAACCCAGCAAACTCCCTTCATGCTCTCGGTCGTTCGATCACGATCGCGTGGCAAAACCGCACCTCATTTGGACTCTCCTAGCTCCCTCTACCTATATAAACACCTCCTCCAAAATTCGCGGTCCAAACCCCCGAACCCTAGTTTTTCGTCCTCCATGACGTCACGGACACGTCGCCCGCCACGGACGCCTTAATCGCCGCCGCCCGCAGCCCGTGGCATCGCGCCCGTGTACACGCCGCCGCCGCCCCCGCCGCCCGCATGGAGCTCCAGCAGCAGTCCAGCAGGCCTGAGATCCCCGCCGCCGCTGCTCGCGCCCGCTGCAGCCGCGCCCACGCGCCATTGCCTCTCCCGCCGCCGCCGCGCCTCCCCGCCGGACTCCCGCCCGATGCCGGCGATCGCCATTGTGCTCCGCCCAGCGCCCGGCGCCGCCTCGCCCGCCGCCGCTGCTCCACCGCTGGGCCCGTGCTACTCCGCCGCCCGATGCTCTGCCGCCGACCCAGCCTCGCCGGAGCCGTCGTCGCGCCGGTGCCCGGCCGCCTCGACCGAGCCGCTCCGCCCGTCGCCTAGCCGCCTTCCCCGCCGGAGTCCGGCCGGATCCGGCGAGATCCGGCCCGGATCCGGTCGCCCCCGGACCTCTCCCTCCATCTCCGGCCACATCTCCGGCGAGATCCGGCGCTGCATCAAAATCCGTGCTGGTTGACTTTCTTCCCCCAAATCTGCTGTCCCAAGGATTTTGCATTTTCATGCATTTTCATCATGCCATAACTCTGTCATCGTTGCTCCGTTTTGCGCGTGTAATATGTCAAATTTTTCGCCTCGATGAGTAGATCATTTCATCTCATTGCATCATTTTGATTTGAGCTCATCTTGATGCCCGAAATGCTGTTAGAAGAGTGCTATGTGATGTTAGTTTCGCTTCTTAATGTAACATGCACTTTTATCATTTTGCCATGATTGATGTGTGCACCCTATGAACTTGAGTCCTGCATGTGTTTTGTAATATGCCATGTCTTCTTTACAGTGGTGCTTGCTATGTATTTTTGTGATCTCTGTGGTGACTAGCACAAGCATGCAAACTAGGTGTCTTGTTGTTGCTGATTTCAGCCCTGTTCTGTTGATATTTTTATGCAATGTTAACTTGATGCTACAGAGAGATCCATGCATATTTTGAGATACTTCAGTAAGGATGTTTTGTTATGCATGTCTTGCTCTATCCATCCGTGCCCTTGTTTGCAATTATGGAGTGCCATAGCTTGAGTCAAGCGAGCTCTACTTTTGCTATAAAATGTTTCCTGGCAGATTGTTTACATGTTATTCAATTTTGCCAAGGTTGTTGTAGTTGATCCTTGCATGCTATGATGTTGTTCTTGCCATGTATAGCTTCTATGCCATGTCTTCTTACTGTGAGTTGCCTTGCCATGCCATTTATTGCTCTGTGGTGAGTGGTTCAAGCTCACCAACATGCCTACTTATCGTTGTTCCTGCCATGTTTGAATCTGTAATATAACTTGCCATGTTTACATGGGTGCCATCATATTTTCTGATCCTTTTTGGCTTATGGTCAGTAAGGGACTTTTGTTCTATGCTTTGAGTAGATTCATGCCATGCCTTTGTTTTCCATGATAAGTTCCTGTAGCATGTTGTTTGATAGCTCTAAACATTGCAACCTGATGTTATTTTCTCCAAAGTATGAAACTGTTATTATTTGCAATCTTGCCATGTCATTTTGAGCATGTTCTAGTTGTTTCTGGAGATAGCTCAGTGTTCATGTTTTGTAATGCTTTACCTGTACATCATTCCCATGCCTTTTGTTATTATGTTAAGATGTTGTAGCATGTTGTTTTCATGCTTGCAATATGCCTAGTTGCTGTTTTGGGGCAGATTGTTGCTATAACTTGTATTGTGTGTATGTGTTGAACCGTTGCTCCGTTTTGAGTGTGCTCTATATGAAACTTGATTGATTTTGCATGTAGTTTCATATTATCATGTTGCATCCTTGTTTTGAGGTGTTTGCTTGATGTTTGTATGCATTTTGCATCAATGCCATGTTTAACTTGTTTTGCTCATATCTTCTAGGCCGTAGCTCCGAATTAAATGAACTTTATATGTAACTTGACTAGAATTTCGTGTAGATCATCATGGTGCATCTTAACTTGCTGTTTAAAAAATTAAACATAAGGTTTATTCAGATCTGGACCAATTTTGAAATTTGCATATGAGGACTTACCGGAATTGTTATATGTTGTTCTCGGCCTCATTTAAACTTGCTTTGATGTGTTGCTCTTGTTTGCATCATCTCTTGCCATGAGTAGCTTCATGTAGCTTTGTCATGCATCATGCTTGTTGTGCATCATGTCTTGTTCATGTGTGGTGTATTTACTATGTTATGTGCTTCTTCTTGTTAGTTCCTGTTTCGTTGCGATCGTGAGGATTCGTTCGTCTACGCTTGGTTCGGCTTCATCCGTTCATCTTCTTCATGAACTCGTTCTTCTTCCTTGCGGGATTTCAGGCAAGATGACCGCTACCCTGGATCTCACTACTATCATTGCTATGCTAGTTGCTTCGTTCTATCGCTATGCTGCGCTACCTATTACCTGCTTATCAAGCCATCCCAAATTGCCATGAACCTCTAACTCGTTGTCCCCTTCCCTAGCAAACCGTTGTTTGGCTATGTTACCGCTTTGCTCAGCCCCTCTTATAGCGTTGTTAGTTGCGGTGAAGATGAAGTTTGTTCCTTGTTGGAACATGGAGATGTTGTTCCTTGTTGGAACATGTTTACTGTTGGGATATCACAATATATCTTATATTATTAAGGCATCTATATACTTGGTAAAGGGTGGAAGGCTCGGCCTTATGCCTGGTGTTTTGTTCCACTCTTGCCGCCCTAGTTTCCGTCATATCGGTATTATGTTCCCGGATTTTGCGTCCCTAACGCGGTCGGGTGATTTATGGGACCCCATTGACAGTTTGCTTTGAATAAGACTCCTCCAGCAAGGCCCAACATTGGTTTTACCATTTGCTTCACCACCACCTACATTTCCCTTGGGAGTAATTAACCCAAGGGTCATCTTTATTCAGCCCCCGGCCAATGCTTGTCTAAGTGTTGGTCCAAACTAGAGTGCTTTATGCGCCCCCTCAAGGAAACTTGAGGTTTGGTTTTAGTTATACGGACTGCTCATCCGGTCGTGGCACGAGACGAGATACGCTGCTACTATCGAGGTGTCGGCGACGCCGGGAGGTCTTGCTGGTCTTGTTTTATTGCTGTCGAAATGTCTTGTGGCCGGATTCGAGACCGATCGGGTCTTCCGGGGAGAAGGAATATCCTTCGTTGATCGCGAGAGCTTATCATGGGCTAAGTTGGGACACCCTGCAGGTTTGAACTTTCGAAAGCCGTGCCGCGGTTATGTGGCGATGGGAATTTGTTAATGTCGGTTGTAGAAAACCCGAAGTTGATCTTAATTAAAATACACCAACCGTGTGCGTAACCGTGAGTGTCTCTTTTGGGGTTGATCGAGAGGAGAACACGGTTTACGTGTTATGTTTGGCGTAAGTAGGAGTTCAGGATCACTTCTTGATCACTACTAGTTGACGACCGTTCCTTTGATTCTCTTCTCGCTCTCATTTGCGTATGTTAGCCACCATACATGCTTAGTCGCTGCTGCAACCTCACCACCTTATCCCTTCCTTTCCTACTTAAGCTTTGCTAGTCTTGATACCCATGGTAATGGGATTGCTTGAGTCCTCGTGGCTCACAGATTACTACACCACCGATTGCAGGTACAGGTTTTGCGATGATCATGGCGTGAGGCGATGTTTGCTTGTGTTGGAGTTCTTCTTCCGCTTCTTCTTGATCGGGGATAGGTTCGGTCGGCAGCTGGGCTAGCGGTGGTGGATGTCGTTTGAGCTTCTGTTTATGTTTCATCCGTAGTCGGATGTTGATCTCTTGTATATGTTGTTGATGTATTCTTGTGGCTTTTGTGCCTTATGTATGTATCCCTATCTATTATGTAATGTTGATGTAATGATATCCACCTTGCAAAAGCGTTTCAATATGCGGGTCTATCCTTGGTGGGACCATCGAGTTCCTTTTGGATAGGGTCGCATATTGGGCGTGACAGTTCTAGTCCGTAGGACGAACAACAATCATACCATAGGCTAGCTTCTAGGGTTTAGCCTCCTTGATCTCGTGGTAGATCTACTCTTGTACTACCCATATCATCAATATTAATCAAGCAGGGAGTAGGGTATTACCTCCATAGAGAGGGCCCGAACACAGGTAAAAACATCGTGTCCCTTGTCTTCATTACCATCCTCCTAGGCGCACAGTTCGGGGCCCCTACCCAAGATCCGCGGTTTTGACACCGACATTGGTGCTTTCATTGAGAGTTCCTCTGTGTCATCACCTATAGGCCCGATGGCTCCTCGATCATCAACAACGACGCGGTCCAGGTGAGACTTTTCCCGGACAGATCTTACGTGTTCGGCGGCTTTGCATGCGGGCAATTCACTTGGCCATCTCGAGCAGATCGAAGCCGCCCCCGCCATCGGTCAGATTTGAAGCTTGAATCATACGGTGACATCCGCGGAGACATGATCTTGACGGATTCGAGCCCACACCAAGCGCTACCGCCTTGTCTCGATGGGCATGATCTAACTCTGTCGCGAGCGATGTCACGGAGGCCGCACTAGTGTCCACTCCGAACATTGATTCGGAGCCGATCTCGCCGATCGAGGATGGTTGGTTGGACACCACCTCGGGGGCTGAAATCTCTATGGCGATTAAACCGAACACAATCCCTGTCCTTTGCGAAGACCGTGACTCCCAGGTGCCGGACTCCTCTCCGGACTTCGAATCCTCCGCGCCCTAGCCAATCGAATCCGATCGGGCGCTGGTCATGGAGTTCACTGCCGCGGACATCTTTCAGCACTCGCCCTTTGGCGACATCCTGAATTCACTAAAGTCTCTCTCTTTATCCGGAGAGCCATGGCCGGACTACGGTCAGGAAGGTTGGGATGCGGACATCGAAGAAATTCAATGCCCACCCACCACCCACTTCGCAGCCACTGTCGAAAGCTTACACGACGTGCTCGATTTCGACTGCGAAGACATCGACGGTATGGACGAAGATGTAGGAGACAACCATGAACCAGCGCCTATAGGATGCTGGACAACCACCTCATCTCACGATGTATACATGGTGGATACACCTAAAGGAAATGAAGACGAGGAACCACGGGACGCTACGAAGGATAAATCCCTCGAAAAGTAGTCAAAACGGCAACGTAAACGCCGAACCAAGTCCCACCTCAACAAAGACCCAGCCATAGAGCAGGGCAAACCGGTGGACGACGAACATGCTATCGAGCAATCGTCCGAACAAGACAACTTGGATAAACAACCCGTCCCCGACGAAGACAACAGTCCGGACGATCTCACGCCGGACAAATTGTTGGAGCAGAATCACCTTCACAAAAGGCTCATCGCCACTGCGCGTAGCCTGAAAAAGCAGAAGCGGAAGCTCAAAACAGCGGAAGATGCACTCAGAATCAGATGGAGCAGAGTATTCAACACCGCAGACAAATACGGTGACAGTCGCCGAACAAAGAGCTACCCCAAGAGAAAACTGCTGACCAAATTTGATGAGGAGGCCATAGAGCCCCCACAACCAAAAAACAAGAAGGCCACCTGGTCGGATGGACGACCCCACGGCAAAAAGAGAGCGGCAAATGGCACCGCACACAAGCCGGTACGCGATCCGCATAAGGATTCACATCAAAAGGATGGCCCAGTTAGGTCCGTCTATGGGCCGAGAAAGCAAGCTCTTCAAAGCAATGCAACACGCCAAATATCCGAACATCACGGCACACCCATGTTGGGGAACGTAGTAATTTCAAAAATTTTCCTACGATCACGCAAGACCATGGTGATGGCATAGCAACGAGAGGGGAGAGTGTCTGTCCACGTACCCTCGTAGACCGAAAGCGGAAGCGTTATATCAACGCGGTTGATGTAGTCGTACGTCTTCACGATCCGACCGATCCAAGCACCGTTACTCCGGCACCTCCGAGTTCTTAGCACACGTTCAGCTCGATGGCGATCCCGAGCTCCGATCCAGAAAGCGTCGGGAAGGAGTTCCGTCAAGACGACGGCGTGGTGACGATCTTGATGTTCTACCGTCGCGAGGCTTCGCCTAAGCACCGCTACAATATGACCGAGGTGGAATATGGTGGAGGGGGCACCGCACACGGCTAAGGAACGATCCGTAGATCAACTTGTGTGTTCTAGGGTGCCCCCTGCCCCGTATATAAAGGAGCAAGGGGAGGGCGGCCAGCCCTTGGGGCGCGCCAAGGGAGGGAGTCCTCCTCCTAGTAGGAGTAGGACTCCCTTTCCTAATCCTACTAGGAAGAGGGAAGGGAAGGAAAGAGAGGAGAGGGAGAGGGAAGGGGGCTGCGCCTCCCTAGTCAGTCGGACTCCCCATGGAGGGGGGCGCACCACCTCTGGTGCAGCCCTCTCTCTCCCTCTTGGCCCAATAAGGCCCATAACTTCCCGGGGGTTCGGTAACCCCTCGGCACTCCGGTTTTCTCCGGAAACTTCCGGAACCTTTCGGTGTCGAATATAACCATCCAATATATCAATCTTTATGTCTCGACCATTTGAGACTCCTCGTCATGTCCGTGATCACATCCGGACTCGAACTCCTTGGTACATCAAAATACATAAACTCATAATAACCGTCATTGAAACCTTAAGCGTGCGGACCCTACGGTTCGAGAACTATGTAGACATGACCTAGAACTATTCTCGGTCAATAACCAATAGCGGAACCTGGATGCTCATATTGGTTCCTACATATTCTCTGAAGATCTTTATCGGTCAAACCGCATAACAACATACGTTGTTCCTTTGTCATCGGTATGTTACTTTCCGAGATTCGATCGTCGGTATCCAATACCTAGTTTAATCTCGTTACCGGAAAGTCTCTTTACTCGTTCCGTAATACATCATCTCACAACTAACTCTTTAGTTGTAATGCTTGCAAGGCTTATGTGATGTGTATTACCGAGAAGGCCTAGAGATACCTCTCCACAATCGGAGTGACAAAACCTAATCTCGAAATCGCCAACCCAACAAGTACCTTTGGAGACACCTGTAGTACTCCTTTATAATCACCCGATTCGTTGTGACGTTTGGTAGTACCAAAGTGTTCCTCCGTAAACGGGAGTTGCATAATCTCATAGTTACGAGGAACATGTATGGGTCATGAAGAAAGCATTAACATACTAAGCGATCAAGTGTTAAGCTAACGGAATGGGTCATGTCAATCAGATCATTCAACTAATGATGTGACCTTGTTAATCAAATAACAACTCCTTGTTCATGGTTAGGAAACATAACCATCTTTGATTAACAAGCTAGTCAAGTAGAGGCATACTAGTGACATCTTGTTTGTCTATATATTCACACATGTATTATGTTTCCGTTAATACAATTCTAGCATGAATAATAAACATTTATCATGATATAAGGAAATAAATAACAACTTTATTATTGCCTCTAGGGCATATTTCCTTCAGTCTCCCACTTGCACTAGAGTCAATAATCTAGATTACAAAGTAATGATCTTTACACCCATGGAGTCTTGGTGCTGATCATGTTTTGCTCGTGGAAGAGGCTTAGTCAGCGGGTCTGCAACATTCAGATCCGTATGTATTTTGCAAATCTCTATGTCTCCCACTTGGACTTGGTCCCGAATGGAATTGAAGCGTCTCTTGATGTGCTTGGTCCTCTTGTGAAATCTGGATTCCTTTGCCAAGGCAATTGCACCATATTATCACGAGAAGATCTTCATCGGTCCCGATGCACTAGGTATGACACCTAGATCGAAATGAACTCTTTCATCCGAGACTCCTTCATTTGCTGCTTCGAAGCAGCTATGTACTCCGCTTCACATGTAGATCCCGCCACGGCGCTTTGTTTAGAACTGCACCAACCGACAGCTCCACCGTTTAATAAAAACACGTATCCGGTTTGCGATTTAGAATCGTCCGGATCGGTGTCAAAGCTTACATCGGCGTAACCATTTACGACTAGCTCTTTGTCACCTCCATATCGAGAAACATATCCTTAGTCCTTTTCGGTATTTCAGGATGTTCTTGACCGCTGTCCAATGATCCACTCTGGATTACTTTGGTACCTTCCTGCCAAGCTTACAGCTAAGCATCGTCGGTCTGGTACACAGCATTGCATACATGATAGAGCCTATGGCTGAAGCATAGGAACATCTTTCATTTTCTCTATCTTCTGCTGTGGTCGGGCATTGAGTCGACTCAATCTTACACCTTGTAACACAGGTAAAAACCTTTCTTTGCACTGATCCATTTTGAACTTTTCAAAACTTTATCAAGGTATGTGCTTTGTGAAAGTCCAATCAAGCGTCTTGATCTATCTCTATAGATCTTGATGCCCAATATGTAAGCAGCTTCACCGAGGTCTTTCATTGAAAAACTTTTATTCAAGTATCCTTTTATGCTATCCAGAATTCTATATCATTTCCAATCAATAATATATCGTCCACATATAATATTAGAAATGCTCTGAGCTCCACTCACTTTCTTGTAAATCAGGCTTCTCCAAAAGTCTCATACAAACCCATATGCTTTGATCACACTATCAAAGCGTTTATTCCAACTCCGAGAGGCTTGCACTGACCATAAATTGATCGTTGGAGCTTGCACACTTTGTTAGCACCTTTTGGATCGACAAAACCTTCTGGTTGCATCATATACAACTCTTCTTCTAGAAATCCATTCAAGAATGCAGTTTTACATCCATTTGCCAAATTTCATAATCATAAAATGCGCAATTGCTAACATGATTCGGACGGACTTAAGCATCGCTTCTGGTGAGAAAGTCTCATCGTAGTCAACCCCTTGAACTTGTCGAAAACCTTTTGCAACAAGTCGAGCTTTGTAGACAGTTACATTACCATCGTCGGTCTTCTTCTTAAAAATCCATTTATTCTCAATAGCTTGCCGATCATCGGGCAAGTCTACCAAAGTCCATACTTTGTTCTCATACATGGATCCCATCTCAGATTTCATGGCTTCAAGCCATTTTGCGAATCTGGGCTCACCATCGCTTCTTCATAGTTCGTAGGTTCATCATGATCTAGTAGCATGACTTCCGAATAGGATTACCGTACCACTCACAGTGCGGATTTTGTTCTGGTTGATCTCGAGTTCGGTGACAACTTGATCTGAAGTTTCATGATCTTTATCATTATCTTCCTCACTAAGCGGTGTAGGTGTTACGAAACTGATTTACGTGACGAACTACTTTCAATAAGGGAGTTGGTACTATTACCTCATCAAGTTCCACTTTCCTCCCACTCACTTCTTTCGAGAGAAACTCCTTCTCTAGAAAGGATCCATTTTAACAACGAATGTCTTGCCTTCGGATCTGTGATAGAAGGTGTACCCAATTGTCTCCTTTGGGTATCCTATGAAGACACATTTCTCGATTTGGGTTCAAGCTTATCGGGTTGAAGTTTCTTCACATAAGCATCGCAACCCCAAACTTTCGAAGCGACAACTTTGGTTTCTTGCTAAACCATAGTTCATAAGGCGTCGTCTCAGCGGTTTTGACGGTGTCCTATTTAACGTGAATCGGCCGTCTCAAGAGCATAACCCCAAAATGATAGCGGTAAATCTGTAAGAGACATCATAGATCGCACCATATCCGATAAAGTGCGATTCGACGTTCGGACACACCATTGCGCTGTGGTGTTCCGGGTGGCGTGAGTTCTTGAAACTATTCGCTTTGTTTCAAATGTAGACCAAACTCGTAACTCAAATATTCGCCTCCACGATCAGATCGTAGAAACTTTATTTTCTTATTACGATGATTTTCAACTTCACTCTGAAATTCTTTGAACTTTTCAAATGTTTGAGACTTATGTTTCATTAAGTAGATATACCCATACCTGCTCAAATCATCTGTGAAGGTGAGAAAATAACGATATCCGCCACGAGCTTCAACATTCATTGGACCACATACATCCGTATGTATGATTTCCAATAAATCTGTTGCTCTCTCCATAGTACCGGAGAACGGAGTTTTAGTCATCTTGCCCATGAGGCACGGTTCATAAGTGCCAAGTGATTCATAATCAAGTGACTCCAAAAGTCCATCGAGATGGAGTTTCTTCATGCGTTTTACACCGATATGACCTAAGCGGCGATGCCACAAATAAGTTGCACTATCATTATCAACTCTGCATCTTTTGGTTTCAACATTATGAATATGTGTATCACTACTATCGAGATTCATTAAAATAGACCACTCTTCAAGGGTGCATGACCATAAAAGATATTATTCATATAAATAGAACAACCATTATTCTCGATTTAAATGAATAACCGTCTCGCATCAAACAAGATCCAGATATAATGTTCATGCTCAGCGCGGCACCAAATAACAATTATTCAGGTCTAAAACTAATCCCAAGGTAGATGTAGAGGTAGCGTGCCATCTGCGATCACATCGACTTTGGAACCATTTCCACGCGCGCCGTCACCTCGTCCTTTGCCGGTGTTAAGCAATCCGTAGTTCTGTTTGAGTTGCAAATATTAGCAATGAACCAGTATCAAATACCAGTGTACTCTGCGAGCTCTAGTAAGGTACACATCAATAACAAGTATATCACATATACCTTTGTTCACTTTGCCATCCTTCTTATCCGCCAAATACTTGGGGCAGTTCCGCTTCGGTGACGATCGCTTGCGGTAGAAGCACTCGATTTAGGCTTAGGTCCAGACTTGGGTTTCTTCTCTGATCGACAACTTGTTTGCTGTTCTTCTTGAAGTTCCCTTCTTCTTCCTTTGCCTTTCTTCTTGAAACTAGTGGTCTTATTGACCATCAACACTTGATGCTCCTTTTGATTTCTACCTCCGCAGCTTTTAGCATTGCGAAGAGCTCGAGCATAGTCTTTACTAACCCTTGCATATTATAGTTCATCACGAAGCCTTTGTAGCTTGGTGGCGGTGATTGAAGAATTACATCAATGACACAATCATCCGGAAGATTAACTCCCGGTTGATTCAAGTGATTGTAATACCCGGACATTTTGAGTATGTGCTCACCGATGAACTATTCTCCTCCATCTTGCAGCTATAGAACTTATTGGAGACTTCATATCTCTCAATCCGGGCATTACTGTTGAAATATCAACTTCAACTCCTGGAACATCTCATATGCTCCATGACGTTCAAAGCGTCGTTGAAGACCCGGTTCTAAGCCGTAAGCATGGCACACTTGAACTATAGAGTAGTCATCAGCTCTGCTTTGCGGACGTTCACAACTTCGCTCGGCATCTGCGAGCAGTTCGCACCCAGCGGTGCTTCCAGGCGTAACTTTTACGTGCAGCAATGAGGATTATCCTCGAGTTCGGACCCATCCGTGTAATTGCTACCATCATCTTTCAACTTTGCTTTCTCAAGGAGCGCATTAAAATTCAACGGAACAACAAAGACGAGCCATCTATCTACAAGAAACATAGACAAGCAAAATACTATCGGTACTAAGTTCATGATAAATTTAAGTTCAATTAATCATATTACTAAAGAACTCCCACTTAGACAGACATCTCTCTAGTTATCTAAGTGATCACGTGATCCAAATCAACTAAACCATAACCGATCATCACGTGAGATGGAGTAGTTTTCAATGGTGAACATCTTATGTTGATCATATCTGCTATATGATTCACGTTCGACCTTCGGTCTCCGTGTTCGAGGCCATATCTGTATATGCTAGGCTCGTCAAGTATAACTGAGTATTCTGCGTGTGCAAAACTGGCTTGCACCCGTTGTAGATGGACGTGAGCTTATCACACCCGATCATCACGTGGTGTCTCGGCACGACGAACTTTGGCAGCGGTGCATACTCGGGAGAACACTACTTGATAATTTTTAGTGAGAGATCATCTTATAATGCTACCGTCAATCAAAGCAAGATAAGATGCATAAAGGATAAACATCACATGCAATCAATATAAGTGATATGATATGGCCATCATCATCTTGTGCTTGTGATCTCCATCTCCAAAGCACCGTCATGATCACCATCGTCACCGGCGCGACACCTTGATCTCCATCGTAGCATCGTTGTCGTCTCGCCAACTATTGCTTCTCGACTATCGCTACCGCTTAGTGATAAAGTAAAGCAATTACATGGCGTTGCATTTCATACAATAAGCGACAACCATATGGCTCCTGCCGATTGCCGATAACTTCGGTTACAAAACATGATCATCTCATACAATAAAATATAGCATCACGTCTTGACCATATCACATCACAACATGCCCTGCAAAAACAAGTTAGGCGTCCTCTACTTTGTTGTTGCAAGTTTTACGTGGCTGCTACGGGCTGAGCAAGAACCGTTCTTACCTCGCATCAAAACCACAGCGATACTTCGTCAAATAGACTCCGTTTAACCTTCTCAAGGACGGGCGTAGCCACACTCAGTTCAACTAAAGTGAGAGAGAGACACCCGCGGTCACCTTTAAGCAGCGAGTGCTCACGGCGGTGAAACCAGTCTCGCGTAAGCGTCTGCGTAATGTCGGTCCGGCCGCTTCATCTCACAATACCGCTGAACCAAAGTATGACATGCTTGGTAGGTAGTATGACTTGTATCGCCCACAACTCACTTGTGTTCTACTCGTGCATATGACATCAGCGCATAAAACCAGGCTCGATACCACTTGTTGGGGAGCGTAGTAATTTCAAAAATTTTCCTACGATCACGCAAGACCATGGTGATGGCATAGCAACGAGAGGGAGAATGTCGTCCACGTACCCTCGTGAGACCGAAAGCGGGCGTTATATCAACGCGGTTGATGTAGTCGTGCGTCTTCACGATCCGACCGATCCAAGCACCGTTACTCGGCACCTCCGAGTTCTTAGCACACGTTCAGCTCGATGGCGATCCCGAGCTCCGATCCAGCAAAGCGTCGGGAAGGAGTTCCGTCAAGACGACGGCGTGGTGGCGATCTTGATGTTCTACCGTCGCGAGGCTTCGCCTAAGCACCGCTACAATATGACCGAGGTGGAATATGGTGGAGGGGGCACCGCACACGCTAAGGAACGATCCGTAGATCAACTTGTGTGTTCTAGGGTGCCCCCTGCCCCGTATATAAAGGAGCAAGGGGAGGGCGGCCAGCCCTTGGGGCGCGCCAAGGGGGGGTCCTCCTCCTAGTAGGAGTAGGACTCCCTTTCCTAGTCCTACTAGGAAGAGGAAGGGAAGGAAAGAGAGGGAGAGGAGAGGGAAGGGGGCTGCGCCCCCTCCTAGTCAATTCGACTCCCCATGGAGGGGGGCGCACCACCTCTGGTGCAGCCCTCTCTCTCCCTCTTGGCCCAATAAGGCCCATAACTTCCCGGGGGTTCCGTAACCCCTCAAGCACTCCGGTTTTCTCCGAAACTTCCGGAACCTTTCCGTGTCCGAATATAACCATCCAATATATCAATCTTTATGTCTCGACCATTTGAGACTCCTCGTCATGTCCGTGATCACATCCGGACTCCGAACTCCTTGGTACATCAAAATACATAAACTCATAATAACCGTCATTGAAACCTTAAGCGTGCGGACCCTACGGTTCGAGAACTATGTAGACATGACCTAGAACTATTCTCGGTCAATAACCAATAGCGGAACCTGGATGCTCATATTGGTTCCTACATATTCTCTGAAGATCTTTATCGGTCAAACCGCATAACAACATCGTTGTTCCTTTGTCATCGGTATGTTACTTTCCGAGATTCGATCGTCGGTATCCAATACCTAGTTTAATCTCGTTACGGAAAGTCTCTTTACTCGTTCCGTAATACATCATCTCACAACTAACTCTTTAGTTGTAATGCTTACAAGGCTTATGTGATGTGTATTACCGAGAAGGCCTAGAATACCTCTCCGACAATCGGAGTGACAAAACCTAATCTCAAATCGCCAACCCAACAAGTACCTTTGGAGACACCTGTAGTACTCCTTTATAATCACCCGATTCGTTGTGGCGTTTGGTAGTACCAAAGTGTTCCTCCGTAAACGGAGTTGCATAATCTCATAGTTACGAGAACATGTATGGGTCATGAAGAAAGCATTAACATACTAAGCGATCAAGTGTTAAGCTAACGGAATGGGTCATGTCAATCAGATCATTCAACTAATGATGTGACCTTGTTAATCAAATAACAACTCCTTGTTCATGGTTAGGAAACATAACCATCTTTGATTAACAAGCTAGTCAAGTAGAGGCATACTAGTGACATACTGTTTGTCTATATATTCACACATGTATTATGTTTCCGGTTAATACAATTCTAGCATGAATAATAAACATTTATCATGATATAAGGAAATAAATAACAACTTTATTATTGCCTCTAGGGCATATTTCCTTCAACCCAAATACAGGGGCGCCGCACATCCCCTATGTTTCACCGATGAGGTGCTGGATCATGAATTTCAGTGGATTCAAACCCGTAAACATAGAGGCATCTGACGACGAACAACAGACCACAGAGTCGGATTGAGGATTACATCCTCCACATACACATGGCTAGAGGAGATGATCTCCACGCCATAAAATACTTACCCTCAAACTCGAGAGGCCGGCTCGGCATTGGCTTAAAAGCCTCCCGAAAATACCATTGGAAGCTGGGAAGAGCTCGAGGATGCGTTTGGGCAAATTTTCAGGGGACCTATGTCCGACCTTCGATCTGCAGCATTTATCTAAGTCACATAACTCAACAGCCCGAGAGTCAGCCGGAAATTCTCGAACAGGTTCCTTACTAAAAAGAACCAAATAGTCGACTGTCCGGATGCCGAAGCCTTAGCAGCCTTCAAACACAACGTCCGAGACGAATGGCTCGCCAGACACCTCGGTCAAGAAAAGCCAAGAACAATGGCCGCATTAACAAGCCTCATGACCCGCTTTTGCGCGGGAGAGGATAGCTAGCTAGCAAGGTGCAGCACCAGCGACCCAAGTACATCCGAAGTCAGGGATGGAAACGGGAAACCACGGCGCAATAAGGACCGGCACCGGATTAAAGGGAACGGTCCAAAGAGCACGACAGTCAACGCCGGATTCAAAAGCTCACGGAAGAACAATAAAAAACTGCCCCTTAAGGACAATAGTGATGAGCTATCCAACTTAAACAAAATCTTGGACAAGATATGTCAAATTCACAGTACTCCCGGGAGGCCTGCAAACCATACCCATAGAAATTGTTGGGTCTTCAAACAGTCCGGCAGACTCAACGCCGAACACAAGGGGCTCGACACACCAAGTGAAGATGATGACGAGCACCACCAGTAGAGCCCCGGAAAACAAAAGAATTTCCCACAAGAAGTCAAAATAGTAAACTCACTTCACGTGATAAAAGGAAAAAACAGAGCGGCGCCCATTAAAGGCGCGCGCGCCGCTATACTACCCTAGCGGAGTACCAACACTTTGGTTGTCTAAGCCAATCACCTTCGACCATCGGGACTACTCCGAAAGTATCCGGAGCAGGATGGACTGCCTTGATCTGGATCCTATAATCGAGGATTTCAATTTACACAAGTCCTCATGGATGGCGGCGGTGACATAAACACGATATATCGAGACACAATCCATGAGGATGGGGATAGACCCAACCAAAATTCGCCATAGTAACACCTCCTTTAAAGGGGTAATGCCAGCCCATATGCCCATTATGCGGGCTCCCTCTTGCTAGAAGTTGTGTTCGGTTCATCCGACAACTTCATCATGAAAAGTTAGTCTTCCATGTCGCCCCATTTAAAAATAGCCATCAAGCACTATTGGGACGTGAAGCTTTCGCCCGCTTTAACGCAATACCGCATTATGCATCTCTAACACTTAAAATGCCCGGTCCACGCAGCATCATCTCATTAAAAGGGAGTATTAAGTGTTACTCGAGCACGGAAGAACGTGAGACTGCCTTGACAGCCCCACACCTATCCGGCTCCGCTAGTCAAAGAACCTGAATAGGTCATTCAAACCCCGGACACGGCTAGACGAGTCCGGCGCCTACTAGCGCATACCCCCATACAAGGGGTTGCATGCATGTACAACAAGAGACAATAAAGCTCAATTTTATTCACTTCTTCGAATCGTACTCTATTTATTTAATATAAAGTACATCTTTTGCGATCCTTTTCTTTTAAACTAAGTTCCTCTCTTTTACAGATGAACAACGTGCTACACCCGTCCGAGATCTGGCTGCAACGGAACACAGTGCGGGCGTGCAAGAGGGACCCGTTGCAAGGATTCTTTTGATTAAGACCTGCGTAAACCTTTTTTACTATCTCTTGTTGATATACATCCCCCGGTTTCTTACTATAACCGAGGAGGAGGCTGGCGTTTTGGCATTGGTCGCACCCGAATTTTTGCGCGTACCTAGACACCAGGGGCTCAGGGCATTATTCTGCCCGTTTTTATAAAGACTGAATACCTTAGGGAGTGTTCGGCGTCTCGAGTTAGGCCTTATATGCATCAGCTCCGAATCATGTCTTTGGTCAAATGTTGGGTTTGCCCGGCTCACGTGTTTTGCTGCCTTACGTTCCACTCTATCGCTAACGCGGCACCGGAGAACTCTGCGATTGTGCCCGGTTCGCCGGGCGAGCACCTCGATGAAAGCGGCCCGATTGTCATGATATAGCGAGACGGTCAACCACTCGATGACTCACCGAATGTTTAGAATTCCTCCGCATTAACGAAGGACGGTTTACGGTCGGGCACATCGCACCCGAATTCGGGAGAGTGCGGTGCCCCGAGGGCTATATAGTAGCCCCACCCTCGAACTCCTATGGCTAAGTGAAAGTGATAAAGCATTATAGTCCGGTTGCCTAGTTTGCTCGCTACCACCTCCTTAACAGGACCAAGGCGTTGGATTAAGTGTGAAAAAGCGCCTTCTTTGCAAACACCCCGCACTATGTGCGTGGGGCTGAACAAGGACTGCAATCTTTCAGTTATATATACATATACATAAGCGGCCGCCTGACAGGGAGTAGTTTACTACTTGAACGCACAAGTATAAAAAGCTCTTATATTCTATTGAAACATTGTTTTCACAAATCATACATGTCATTTAAACATAATATCCTTGAGCATTTGCTTCTCTATTAAATGGCGCCTGCGAGACTTCCTCAAAGTAGTGCTCGGCGGTACTAAACTTCGTCCGAATCTTGGGATGCAACATCGGTGGCCTTCATCTCGCCCGGTATGTCTTGACACGGGCGAGCCATCCGCGCTCCCTCAATACCGCCGACCGCTTCATTGCGTGGATCGCGTACCGCACCAAGGCTGCTGCACTAAACCAAAATAACTCTTGGTGGGGTCCTGCTGGCCACAAATGGGTCATGACATGCTTCATGGCAAGTCCGGATAATCGATTCAGCTCGGCCCATTCGGCCAACCGATCGGTCAACGGAAGAGGACGCTCCGGACTATGGAATTGTGACCAATATAGCTCTTCCCTTCTGTGCCCCTTCTGGCCTCGGAAGTGCTCAATCGCGTCTGCAGCGCTCGCCGCCAAGTCAAGATAAGCATCCTCCGAACTCCACAACTTTTCCAACTGAGCATACTTGGGATCCGTATATTTCCTCCGCAGCAGAAACGGCTTTCCAGCCGCAATAGCCCCGGCCTGACTCAGCTCCTCCTTGGCAGCTCTCAAAGCCGAGCGGGCATCCTTGGATTCGGCGGCGGCTTTTCGAGCCCTCTTTCTCTCGCTTGCGTTCTTTTCAAGAACCTCGCAGCGATCGGTCGTATTCTTCAACTTTACGCCATATCGGACATTTCCTCTTTGCTTGGCGGTGAGCAGCCCGTTCGGCTTCTAGCTCTTCGGCCGCCTTTAAAGCGTCCGCATTACTATTTCGGCTTGCTCTTTCGCTCGGCGAGTTCCGCCCGCAGCTCCTCCACAAAGCGGCACCACCACCTGCACTAAGCATGCATGTAGTAAGGCATGGGCGTCAAGCTCCCTTACCGGTGTCGCGTAGAAATCGCATACCTTGTGACTCGTCAAACCGTTTATTGACCAGTAGCGATGTCGCATCCGCCTCGTCAAGTTGCCGCTTTAGTTCGGCATATTCATCGATCCGGCTGGCCACGGACGCGCGCCACCTATTTAGGAAGCGGCGATATGTTATAATCGAGATTTGATCCTCGACACGCTGTCAATTTTGACAACATACCGAGTCTCGGGGCTACTATCTATCTGGCGCATTCTATATGCATAATTGCTAGGAGGTACATCATTTTGCGTACCTCGAACCCGTTAATAAGCTTCGACGGCTTCATGCAATCCGCTCTCCGGATGCAATTCTTTCAATCACCGTACCCATTAGCACACGGTGATCCTCACGAGATAACCGCTTCGCCCGAGCAGATCCTTCACTCCTCGACCGCACACCACTTGGCGCGGACCTTCCGCCCGCGGAACTTGGGGAACCCTCGCGGCGATACCTCGTGGTCGTCCGCCTCGCATGAGGGTGCGGCAGTGGGCGTCTCGCTCTCCATCATCTTGAAGAAGATCCCACGAAGACGAGCTCTGCTGAGAAGGGCTGAGATCCGAACTACAAGGTACAATTTGGTTATCTTCTAAATAAATCTGAGGATGTTCCTTACTTACAAAACCCTTCCTTTTTACTTACGGCTCATTGGAGGGCTGATCCCTTGGGGAAGCAGTGCGGCTGGGGTACTTCCCAGCCGGACTCTCGGCGAATTTCTTTCCCTCTTGAGGCCTTGACCTCCAGATCTTCGGGCGGTTCTCTTCTCTCCTTGGAGGGTGGGACTTTGATCCTCCTCCTCAAAGGCCTCCTTCGTGGAGGCGGTGGCTTCTGCTCCCTCGCCTTCTTTAAAAGCGCGGCCTTCAACATCTTGGCGGCATGGGATCCGCGTGTTCTCTGGGAGGGAGCCGGACACCTTATTAACTTTGCCTTGGCTATCCACTCCTGTTCAAGAAACGGCTCCTTTAAAGGGCATGTATATGATAAATGAATGAACAGCTGTGCAGTCACGGGACTACTTACTTGAGTATCTGGGCGATTGCAGCTTAGTCCTGCATCCTCGGTCAGTCAGGACACTTCTCTTGTGATCCGAAGAACAGTTTATACATCTCCACAGGCGTCGTACCCATAAAATTTTGGAGAGCTCGTGGTCCCTCGGATTAAATTCCCACAAGCGGAGGCGGCGTTTGCATGGCGAGGCGTCGAATCAACATAACCTGCGCCATGCAGCAGATTGATCTCTCTTTCTTGGAGGTCTCGAATCGGCCTGCAACAAGGGGCGTCCTTGGGCGGCCCCAGTCGAGCCCTTGTTGACCCATGGCGCCACCACTGTGGTGGACTGGCGGAAGGCGGGAAGCGCCACCATTTGGTGCCCCTAGGAGCAGTGATATAAAACCACTCCGTTGCCACAAACCAAGCTCCTCTTGAAAAGAGCCCTCGACCACGGAGCATCAAGACATTTGCTTATGACCGCCCTCCGCACTCTTCTTGCTTGCCCCTCGATCATCTTTGGCTCCACCTTGAAGGTCTTGAGCCACAATCCAAAGTGAGGGTAATATGGAGGAAGGCCTCACATCGACAATGAATGACGAGATATGGAGGATGGACTCCAGTTCAAGTCATGGAAATCCAGCCCATAATAAAACATGGGCCCCGCACAAAGGATCCGCCGGAAGCCTAAACCCGAAGGAAGTGAGACCACGAACACCACGTTCTCGCCGGGCTCGGGAGTGGGAATGACCTGCCACAGAGCACGCAGCCTATCACGAAATCTCGCGGTTAGATACTGGCGTCTCGCAGCTTTAGCACATCTTCTTACGTGATGGAAGAAGACATCCATCGGCCGTGATGGTCGGGCGGACATCGTCGAAGGTCCGGCGCCTAAATCTGAGGCTTTGGGTGTTAGAACTTCGGCGCGAGGCGAACTTCGATGGAGGTGTAAAGAAGAAGAGGGCCTTGGTCTCATTATAAAGAGGTTGAATACCAAGAGCCCTCCTCGTGGTCGATTAGGACTCGCCTTTGATAGAGGCGTGCCAGCGAACGGCACGGTTGGGTTACCGTCGTATTGATGGGAATCCCGGAATAAGGGGCACGATCTATGCTTTGATAAGGCGTGCGAGAAACCGCCTCGCTAAGCGCTACCGAGGTGGAACATAATTCATATAAAGGCACGGCCGTGGTGTGATGTCACGCCGCGGAATAAATCAACAGATATTTGCAAAAGTTATTCTCTCTCGGTGGTATGTGGAACTTGTTTTGCGAGCTGGACACTATCCTTGTGTTCAAAACCTTCTATGAAGTATTCGGAGGAGGAACCCGCCTCGCAATGCGAAGACAATCAACGCGGGACTCGTCGTCATTGAAGCTGATTCAGGGGCTCTTGAGGAGTCTGGACTAGGGGTGTCCGGATAGCGAACTATCATCACGGCGGACTCCAAGACTATGAAGATACAAGATTGAAGACTTAGTTCCGTGTCCGGATGGGACTTTCCTTGGCGTGGAAGGCAAGCTTGGCGTCTGGATATGTAGATCTCCTACCATTGTAACCGACTTTGTGTAACCCTAACCTATCCGGTGTCTATATAAGCCGGAGGGTTCTAGTCCGTGGGGCGAACAACAATCATACCATAGGCTAGCTTCTAGGGTTTAGCCTCCTTGATCTCGTGGTAGATCTACTCTTGTACTACCCATATCATCAATATTAATCAAGCGGGAGTAGGGTATTACCTCCATCGAGAGGGCCGAACACAGGTAAAACATCGTGTCCCTTGTCTCCTGTTACCATCCGCCTAGACGCACAGTTCGGGACCCCCTACCCGAGATCCGCCGGTTTTAACACCGACAGCCGTAGAAACAATGGGCCTTCTAAGGGTCGTAGAAACAATGGGCCTTCTACGTGGCATAGAAACAATGGGTCTTATACGGGCCGTAGACACAATGGGCCTTCTATGGGCCGTATCATCAATGGGCCTTCTACGGGCCGTATGATCGGTTGGCCAAACATGGGCCAATAACAGACCACGTTATGGCTGTAAATGGGCTAGAGTTGAAATCATTCGTTCATGGGCTGACCATAATGGGCCGTCGTTAATCGGCTGTATTTTGATGACGCTATGAAAACGGCCCAACATACTAAAGGGCCATAAACGGGCTGATTGTAACCACGGGCTGAATTTGGCCCACTAGCAGAAAATGACAGTAATGGGCCATAAGTAAATGAATGTGGAAATGAGCCCAAGAATAAATGGGCCCCGAGAAGGCCGAAAGATAACATCTTGTTGAAGCATTAGCGGAATAATGGGTCGTTAATGTGTATAAAGTGATACACTGTTCATTACGGGTCAGTTTCACCATGTGCCGACAATGGGTATAAAGTGATACATTGTTCATTACGAGCCAGTTTTACCACGGGTCGTTAATGGGCCGAGAGTAATAACGGCCTCATATGGGCCGAAAGACGTCATGGGCCATACATGGGCCGGAAGTTAAAACGGGCTGGAATTATATTGGATGGCCGGATAGCGCTACGGGCCTAATTCGGATAGGCCGTAAGCGGGCCTGGGTTAGCGGGTTGTAAATGGGCTATATCGAGCAGACATCGTTAACGAGCTTCTTTGTGGGCGGCCCGCCACCTTTTGACCAAGTCAAACGGGTAGGCCTTTTCACAGGAATGGGCCTCTGTTGGGCTGTGCCACGTGTCGACGTATCATAGGCGCTTCGGGTCCAATAAGTGGATGACATTTGTCCCAGCGGTGAGCCTACGTGTTTCCTCCGACCAATGATGATTATACACATGGAAAATCCCCATTGGTGGGGCATTAACGGGTTATCGGATCCAAAACCGGACCCGATAGCTTAACGTCGTTCGTTACGGTGGATGCCACGTGTCGGTCACCCTTGACGAAAAGCACTTCTATGACGCGCGATTTATCGTCATGGAAGTGGACACTTCGTGATGATAATTTTGGTAATGTCATGGAATACTTCTCTGACGACAGACGGTATGACTATCTTGATTCTATCATAAGTTTGTCATGGATGTACATGCATGACAGAAAACGTGACCTACTGTGACAAACACGTATCATCACGGAAGTGTATTTTTTTGTAGTGAAGAGAGTACCACAAAAGCTAA
Organism: Aegilops longissima; assembly: GCA_021605205.1. Classification (NCBI taxonomy): domain Eukaryota; kingdom Viridiplantae; phylum Streptophyta; class Magnoliopsida; order Poales; family Poaceae; genus Aegilops; species Aegilops longissima. The sequence continues at coordinate 45,336,834 of CM038679.1, read as the reverse complement.
AAGGCAAGTTCTACAGGACGGCGGTTCGACCCGCAATGTTGTATGGCGGTGAGTGTTGGCCGACTAAAAGGCGACATCTACAACAGTTAGGTGTGGCAGTGTAGGACCTTGAGAAGAGGTGTCTAGAGGGGGGTGATTAGACACTAAGTACCAAAGTTGCAGTTTTTAAGTTTCTTTAAAGTTTGAGTGGAGTTTAGGCACAAGTTTAACATTCACAACATATAGCAAGCAAGCATGCAAAGAGTATATGAGCAGCGGAAAATAAAGCATGCAACTTGCAAGAATGTAAAGGGAAGGGATTGGAGGATTCAAACGCAATTGGAGACACGGATGTTTTTGGCGTGGTTCCGATAGGTGGTGCTATCGTACATCCACATTGATGGAGACTTCAACCCACGAAGGGTAACGCCTGCGCGAGTCCACGGAGGGCTCCACCCACGAAGGGTCCACGAAGAAGCAACCTTGTCTATCCCACCATGGCCGTCACCCACGAAGGACTTGCCTCACTAGCGGTAGATCTTCACGAAGTAGGCGATCTCCTTGCCCTTACAAACTCCTTGGTTCAACTCCACAATCTTGTCGGAGGCTCCCAAGTGACACCTAGCCAATCTAGGAGACACCACTCTCCAAGAAGTAACAAATGGTTTGTTGATGATGAACTCCTTGCTCTTGTGCTTCAAATGATAGTCTCCCCAACACTCAACTCTCTCTCATAGGATTTGGATCTGGTGGAAAGAGGGTTTGAGTGGAAAGCAACAGGGGAAGGCTAGAGATCAAGATTCATATGGTAGGAGTGGAATATCTTGGCCTCAACACATGAGTAGGTAGTTCTCTCTCGAAAATAGGATCTTTGGAAGTGTAGGTTCACCGATGGCTCTCTCCACGAATGAAGAGGAGGTGGAGGGGTATATATAGCCTCCACACAAAATCTAACCGTTACACACAATCTACCAAACTCGGTGGGACCGAATCGTTAAACTCGGTCGACCGATTTAGCAAATAATGTGACCGTTAGGGTTTTCGTGGGACCGGAATGCAACTCGGTGGGACCGATTCGGTTAGGGTTAGGGCATAACGTAATCTCGGTAAGACCGATTACACAAAGTCGGTGGGACCGATTTTGGTAATAAGCTTTCGGAGAGTTGGTCGAGCAAGCTCGGTTTGACCGATTATCAAACTCGGTGGGACCGATTACGATAATAAGTTAACGGAGAGTTTGCATTGTAATCTCGGTAGTACCGATTGCTCAAACTTCGGTGAGACCTATTTTGATAATGGACATACAGAGAGATTACAATCCCATCTCGGTGAGACCGAGATCCCTATCGGTGAGACCGATTTGCCTAGGGTTTGTGGCAGTGGCTAAGACATCCAAACTCGGTGGCGCCGGATAGAAAGAATCAGTGGGGCCGAGTTAGACTTTAGGTTTACGACATATGTGTGCAAGTGGGAAAGTAGTTGAGGGTATTTGGAGCATATCACTAAGCACTTGAAGCAAGAGGCTCATTAAGCAACACCTCATCCCTCCTTGATAGTATTGGCTTTTCCTATAGACTCAATGTGATCTTGGATCACTAAAATGTAAAATGAAGAGTCTTGAGCTTGAAGCTTTAGCAAATCCTTTGTCCTTAGCATCTTGAAGGAGTTCCCACATCCTTTAGTCCATGCCACTCCATTGTTGAACTTATCTGAAACATACTAGATAAAAGTGTTAGTCCAACAAGAGATATGTTGTCATTAATTACCAAAACCACCTAGGGAGCACTTGTGCTTTCAATATCCCCCTTTTTGGTAATTGATGGCAACATACATCAAAGCTTTAGATAGAGATATAAAGAATAGCAAGTAAAGCTTTGGAAAGACATGTAACAAGGATAGGCTCCCCCTACATGTATGCAATCATGTGAATATGAAATATAGAAGCATGTGATAGCATAACCATGATAGAGCAGGCAATGTGTTACATGTATCTTGGCTATATGCATCGAGCAAAAGTATTAAAGAGAATACCTTCATGCCCATGAGTCCTTCTTGCAAACAGTATGTACATCAGCAAGAATTCCTCATACACATGATTTTGATGCATATACTTACCTTGTGGTCTTGAGTTGGCTTAGGATGGAATGAACCAGGTGAAAACAAGGTTAGATAACACAGATGCATCTACTAGCGAGCAAGCGGAAGAAACCACAAGAATACCAAGACTAGGATGACATGTAGAGAGTGAGTACTGAGTACCACATTGGATTAGACATGTCCCCAAGAGTAAAGATATGCAATGAATTTAAATGATCTCTTTCCCTTCGATGTCTTGCTCCCCCTGAATCTAACATGGGATACTGGGAGAAGATAGGGAATAGAAAATCAGAGCTGAAGGAAAACAGAGCTGAAAGATATGAATGAAGATCAGAGCTAAAGTTCAGAGCTAATGTATGCTAATGCAAAATGAGCACAACAGATCATATAAACATGTCTCTCCCCTCAAGAAGACATGTGGACATCTCTCCTATTGAACACCAAGCATCTGGGATCCTTGAGAAATACTTTCTACTAGTATTCTCTCCCCCTGGAGATCTCTCTCTCCCCCTGAAGGATCTCTCTCTCTCCTTCTCTGATGTGATCTCTCTCTCTAAATGATAAGCTTTGATGTGATCTCTCTCTCTCCCCCTTTGACATCAATTTCCAAGAAGGGCTTGATAAAGATGTAATCTCTCTCTCCCCCTCTGGAATTTGTCGTGAATGGGTTTGATCCTTGAGTCACAACATAAAGCAATGATAAAAATGTGATGCTTGTAGAGGACAAGATTCATTGAGTGGAGCTGGATTAGAAGAAACACAGAATATGTGGCAAAGAGTTTTTCCTGTTATGAAATCGGTGGCACCGAGTGGTATGCTTCGGTCGTACCGAAAAGATTCGGTTGGACCGAAAATAACAAATTAGTGTAACCGAGTTCATCGCAGAGAGAACACTTATCACCTCAGCTCACTAGACTAGTAAGATCTCACAAAGATTTGCAAGGAATTAACTGAAAGATATGCAAGGAATTGGATGCAGAAAATGCAGAGAAAAAAAGAAGGAAATCTAGATGAACTTTTTTTTAAAGGGAAGACACAAATGCATGAGACAAATGCAAAAACTCAGAAAAGAACACAGGAGAACTTCATCTAGAGATGGTCGGCGACAAAGTCACCTATGTTAGAGTATATTGACTTAGGAGTCAAGTGAGATCACTTGATCATAGGCCATACTCATCGTTTAAGCTCAAAATGGGGTTGCCATTTTTCGTTTAAGCATCTTGATGTATTCACATCTTGTCGAGTTGCTTTAACTCATGACTCGGAGTAAAGCTTCTCTAAGATGGAATAACATACCTTGGTTGGTGGTGTTGTCCATGTAGTTGAACTTGCGTGGGTTTTGCTCAAGGTTGATGTAGCTCATCAAGAATTTGGAGCACCACTTGGAATTTGAGTCCATCTACCTACATGGGTTAGTTTTTGCAAGGAAGAACACTTGTATATCCAAAAATGACAATCATGAAACTCAACATAGAATTTTGTCAAAGGATATGTTTGAATGGTTTCGTGCTTCCTTGTCTTCAACCACCTTGTGTAGAGACTTGGTGATGTAGAGATTGCTCAAGATATGAGTAGGTTTCAACCTCATGGAATTTGATTCAACCAAGTACCTACATGGGTTAGATAACATTCAAGATAAAAATATATCCAAGACATAAGTTTTTCATCATAAGAGAAATATCAAGGATTAGTCATCAGCTCATGTCTTGCATGTATCCAATGGAGTTTCTACTCCAAGTTTGAAGCATCAATGATGTTCAATTCTCCTCTTAACCTGCAAAACACTTTCTCATCAAGAGGTTTAGTGAATATATCCACTAACTGCTTTTCGGTGCGAACATGCTTAAGATCAATGTCACCCTTAGCAACATGATCTCGAATGAAATGATGACGAACTTCAATATGCTTAGTTCGAGAATGTTGCACAGGATTATGACCAATTTTGATAGCACTTTCATTATCACAAAGCAATGGAACATGTTTCACATATATCCCACAATCTTTAAGAGTTTGGGTCATCCAAAGTAATTGAGCACAACAAGAACCAGCGGCAATATATTCAGCTTCGGCGGTGGATAAGGATACCGAGTTTTGTTTCTTGGACGACCAAGACACAAGAGATATACCAAGAAATTGACAAGTACCCGAAGTGGACTTTCTATCAACCTTGTCTCCGGCATAGTCCGAGTCGGAATAGCCAACAAGATCGAAAGAGGCCCTCTTAGGATACCAAATGCCAAATTTGGTGTATGGATTAAGTATCTCACTATCCTTTTCACGGCCTTAAGATGACATTCTTTAGGGGCAGCTTGATATCGTGCACACATGCACACACTTAGCATAATATCGGGACATGAAGCACATAGATATAACAATGAACCAATCATAGAGCGATAAACCTTTTGATCAACCGGTTCATCATCTTTGGTTAAGTCAAGATGTCCACTAGTAGGCATGGGTGTAGTCATACCTTTGCATTCTTGCATATTGAACTTCTTGAATAAGTCCTTGGTGTACTTTGTTTGAGAAAAAAAAGTACCTTCCTTAGTTTGCTTGATTTGCAACCCAAGAAAGAATTTGAGTTCACTCATCATAGACATCTCAAACTTCTCCGACATTAGCTTCCCAAACTTTTCACTAAAATGAGGGTTAGTTGAACCAATCAACATAAATTTGGCACACAAAGAGTTCACCATTAACCCTTTTAGTAAAAAGAGTAGAATCAATTTTCCCAATTTCAAAGCCTTTTTCAATAAGGAACTTGGTTAAGCATTTATACCATGCTCTAGGAGCTTGTTTAAGTCCATAAAGAGCTTTGTGAAGTTTGTAAACATGATTGGGTTTCTTAGGATTGACAAAGCCAGGAGGTTGTTTAACATAAACTTCCTCCTCTATTTCACCATTTAGAAAAGCACTTTTAATGTCCATTTGGTACAAGGTGATATCATGGTGATTAGCATAGGCAAGTAAGATGCGAATGGACTTAAGTCTAGCAACGGGGCGTAAGTCTCACCATAGTCCATACCTTCGACTTGTGTGTAGCCTTGGGCGACGAGACGTGCTTTGTTGCGAACTACTTGTCCATCTTCATCTTGCTTGTTGCGAAATACCCATTTGGTACCGATGATGTTGTGGTTGTTGTCGGGCTTCTCAACCAATGTCCAAACTTGGTTCCTCTCAAAGTTGTGTAGCTCTTCATGCATAGCATTTATCCAATCCGGATCTTCCAATGCTTCTTCGACCTTCATAGGTTCAATGCTAGAGATGAAAGAATAGTTTTCACAAAAGTTAGCTAAACGAGTTTTAGAGCGAGTGATTTGTAACACCCCGGATTCGATGCGCCAGGTGTCCGTCAGCTATTCGCCGACTTTGCCATGTCATTTGCTTGCGTGTTGCACTTTGCCATGTCATCATCTTCATTTCATATCATGTCGTCATGTGCATCGCATTTGCATACGTGTTCGTCTCATGCATCCGAGCAGTTTTCCCGTTGTCCGTTTTGCAATCCGGCACTCCTATGTCTCCGGCCCCTTTTACCTCTTTTAGTATGCGGGTGTTAAGCGGTCTCGGAATGGACGAGGTTTGTCAAGCGGCCTTGGTATAGCACCGTGAACCGCTGTCAAGTTTCGGATCATTTGGAGGTCGTTTGGTACTCAACAGTTAACAAGGTAACCGCAAAAGCCTCTTTGCATTGCAGCCCAACTCCCTTTCTAACTGGCCCAAAACCCACCAAACTCCCTCCATGCTCTCGGTCGTTCGATCACGATCGCGTGGCAAAACCGCACCTCATTTGGACTCTCCTAGCTCCCTCTACCTATAAATTAGTCCCCCTTCAAATTGCGGATGAATTCGCGACGAACCCTAGCCCCGCTCTCCTCGCGCCGGACGCGCGTCCGCCCGGCCGGACCGTCCAGCCAGCCACCTCACTCCGACGAATGGCGTCGCGCCACGTCAGCGCCGCCGCCGCCTCCTCCTCCACTCACGCGCGCCACCTCGGCGCCCTTCTCTCCTCCGCGCCATACCAAGCCCAAGCCCATCGGGGGCCCATGATGAGCCCGCCCGGCCCGGCCCGAAGCCGCCGCCAGCCATCATCGCGCAAGGCCAGCCGGAACCGGACAAGGCGCTGCGCCTCGGCCAGCGCCTCCGCCGCCTCCCGGCGACCCTCGCCGCCGCCATGAGCCTCCATGCCGGCGCCTCCCCTCCTCCTCGCCCGGCCACCTCCACTGACTTACCGTCCCGCCGCCATGGGCTCGCCAGCGCCGCCACAACCGCTGATCGCCCGCCCGCTTCGCCCGGCAGTCGGGAGGACCCGACCAGCGCCTGCCCGCTGCCCGCGAGCGCCTTGCGCCCCCGCTCGGCGAGCTCGCCCTCGCCTCTCCGGCCTCCGCCACCCCGGATCCGGCGATCCCCACCAACTCCGGCCACCATCACTTTCATCTCCGGCGTGCCTCGTAAACCGTGCAAATCTGGAAGTTGACCCGAAATATCCTAAGTCCTTTTTCTGCATACATTTTGTTCCTTTTTCATTGCATCATATCTCTGTCATTATTGCTCCGTTTTGTGCGTATAATATGTCAAAATGTTCGTCTCGAAGAGTAGATCATTTCATCTCATTGCATTATTTTCATTTGAGCTCATCTTGATGCCCGAAATTCTGTTAGAAGAGTGCTATGTGATGTTAGTTTCTGACTTTTATCATTTTTGCCATGATTGATGTGTGCATCCTATGATCTTGAGTCCTACATGTGTTTTGTAATATGCCATGTCTTCTTTCCAGTGGTGCTTGCTATGTATTTTTGTGATCTATGTGGTGACTAGCACAAGCATGCAAACTAGGTGTCTTGTTGTTGCTGATTTCAGCCCTGTTTTGCTGATATTTTGATGCCATGTTAACTTGATGCTACAGAGAGTTCCATGCATATTTTGAGATACTTCAGTAAGGATGTTTTGTTAAACATGTTTTGCTCTATCCACCCATGCCCTTGTTTGCAATTATGGAGTGCCATAGCTTGAGTCAATCGAGCTCTACTTTTGCTATCAAATGTTTCCTGGCAGATTGTATACATGTTATTCAATTTTGCCAAGGTTGTTGTGGTTGATCCATGTATGCTATGTTATTGTTCTTGCCATGTATGTCTTCTATGCCATGTCTTCTCGATGTATGTATGCTTAGTGTTTCATATAAGGCTCTGTAGTGAGTGCATTGAGCTTGTAAACATGCCTACTTGTTATCAGTTTTTGACATGCCATGTTGCTGAATCTGTTAACGAAACTTTCGATATTGACATGGGTGTTACTATATCTTCTGGTACTTTTTGGCTCATGGTCACTAAAGGAAATTTGTTCTATGATACTAGTAGATTCATGCCATGCCTTTGTTTGCCATGTTAAGTTCCTGTAACATGTTGTTTGATAGCTCTAAACATTGCAACCTGATGTTAATTTCTGCAATGCCTGAAACTGTTATTAGTTGCAATCTTGCCATGTCATTTTGAGCATGTTCTAGTTGTTTCTGGAGATAGCTCAGTGTTCATGTTTTGCAATGCTTTACCTGTACATCATTCCCATGCCTTTTGTTTTCATATTGAGGTGCTGTAGCATATTGTTTTGATGCTTGCAATATGCCTAGTTGCTGTTTTGGACAGATTGTTGTCATATCTAGTATTGGATGTATGTGTTGAACCGTTGCTCCGTTTTGAGTGTGCTCTATATGAAACTTGCTTGATTTTGCTTGTAGTTTCATATTATCATGTTGGATCCTTGTTTTGAGGTGTTTTGCTTGATGTTTGTGTGCATTTTGCATCAATGCCATGTTTACCTTGTTTTGCTCATATCTTCTAGACCGTAGCTCCGAATCTAATGAACTTTATATGTAACTTGACTAGAGTTTCGTGTAGATCATCATGGTGCATCTTAACTTGCTGTTTAACAACTTGAACATAAGATTTATTCAGATCTGGACCAATTTCGAAATTTGCATATGAGGACTTACCGGAATTGTTATATGTTGTTTCCGGCCTCATTTAAACTTGCCTTGATGTGTTGTTCTTGTTTGCATCATCTCTTGCCATGAGTAGCCCCATCTAGCTTTGCCATGCATCATGCTTGTTGTGCATCATGTCTTGTTCATGTGTGGTGTGTTTACTATGTTGCGTGCTTCTTCTTGTTAGTGCCCGTTTCGTTGCGATCGTGAGGATTCGTTCGTCTACGCTTGGTTCGGCTTCATCCGTTCGTCTTCTTCATGGACTCGTTCTTCTTCCTTGCGGGATTTCAGGCAAGATGACCGCTACCTTGGATCTCATTACTATCATTGCTATGCTAGTTGTTTCGTTCTATCGCTATGCTGCGCTACCTATCACTTGTTCCTCAAGCCTCCCAAATTGCCATGTCAGCCTCTAACCATTTGCACCCTTCCTAGCAAACCGTTGTTTGGCTATATTACCGCTTTGCTCAGCCCCTCTTATAGCGTTGTTAGTTGCAGGTGAAGATGAAGTTTGTTCCTTGTTGGAACATGGAGATGTTGTTCCTTGCTGGAACATGTTTACTTGTTGGGTTATCACAATATATCTTATTTAATTAATGCATCTATATACTTGGTAAAGGGTGGAAGGCTCGGCTTTATGCCTGGTGTTTTGTTCCACTCTTGCCGCCCTAGTTTCCGTCATATCGGTGTTATGTTCCCGGATTTTGCGTCCCTAACGCGTCGGGTGATTTATGGGACCCCTTGACGAGTTCGCTTTGAATAAGACTTTTCCAAAGCCAAGGCCAACATTGGTTTTACCATTTGCTTCACCACCACCTACTTTTCCTTGGGAGTAATTAACCCAAGGGTCATCTTTATTCAGCCCCCGGCCAATGCTTGTCTAAGTGTTGGTCCAAACTAGAGTGCTTTGCGCCCCCTCAAGGAAACTTGAGGTTTGGTTTTAGTTGTGCGGACTGCTCATCCGGTCGTGGCACAGGGACGAGATCTGTGCGGCTACTACCGAGGTGTCGGCACGCCGGGAGGTCTTCTTGGTCTTGTTTTATTGCTGTGGAATGTCTTGTAGCCGGATTCGAGACTGATCGGGTCTTCCGGGAGAAGGAATATCCTTCGTTGATCGCGAGAGCTTATCATGGGCTAAGTTGGGACACCCTGCAGGGTTTGAACTTTCGAAAGCCGTGCCTGCGGTTATGTGGCGATGGGAATTTGTCAATGTCGGTTGTAGAAAACCGAAGTTGATCTCAATTAAAATACACCAACCGTGTGCGTAACGTGAGTGTCTCTTTTCGGGGTTGATCGAGAGGAGAACACGGTTTCGGGTTATGTCGGCGTAAGTAGGAGTTCAGGATCACTTCTTGATCATTACTAGTTGTCGGCCGTTCCTTTTGCTCTCTTCTCGCTCTTATTTGCGTAAGTTAGCCACCATACATGCTTAGTCGCTGCTGCAGCCTCACCACTTTACCCCTTCCTTTCCCATTAAGCTTTGCTAGTCTTGATACCCATGGTAATGGGATTCTTTGAGTCCTCGTGGCTCACAGATTACTACACCACCAGTTCTTTGGTACAGGTTGTGCGATGATCATGGCGAGAGCGATGCTTGCTTGTCTTCTTCTTACGCTTCTTGATCGGGGATAGGTTCGGTCGGCACACTGGGCTAGCGAGGTGGATGTCGTTTGAGTTTACGCTTATGTTTCATCTGTAGTCGGATGTTGATCTTGTATATGATGTTGATGTATTCTTGTGGCATTTGTGCCTTATGTATGTATCCCCATCTATTGTGTAATGTTGATGTAATGATATCCACCTTGCAAAAGCGTTTCAATATGCGGGTCTATCCTTGGTGGGACCTTCGAGTTCCTTTTGGATAGGGTCGCATATTGGGCGTGACATGATTCTCCCGGTTTGAATATCATTGTAGATTTGCTCGACGGGATGGTCTTTAGCAATTCTTGCTCGAACTCGTGAAAGCTTTTTGCTTGGGTCTTCGTTGAACATCTTCTTCATCTTGTTCTTCTTCTTGGCCTTCTTCATTGTTGGCGTTGTCGTTCTCTTGTCATGGTGGAGAAGGAGGTTGTTGACGTTCATCTTGATGCACTTCCTCGTTTTCTTCATCTTGGTGTGTCCCACTTATGGATGCTTCCGTATAAACTCTTGGTTCACCTTGTCGTGAAGTAGAAGCTTCCACTTGACCGGACGAGTACTCTCCTTCACCTCCGTTGGACGGACCTTGCCAATAGACAAGTCTTGGATTGCTTCCAAGGATCTTTGTCTCCTACATCAATTGGCAATTGCTCTACTTGCGAGCCGTTAGATTCATCAAACTTCACATCTACCGTCTCTTCAACCTTTGGGTGAAATTGTTGTGAACACGGTAAGTGTGAGAGTTTGAGCCATAACCTAGTAGGAAACCTTCATGAGACTTAGGAGCAAATTTAGAGCGACGATGCTTATCAAGAATGTAGCACTTTGAGCGAATACCGAAAGTATCCAACTTGGGGTTTATTCTTGGTGAGTAGCTCGTATGCCGTCTTGCCGAGTAGCTTGTGAAGATACAAGCGATTTGTTGCATGACAAGCTGTCTCAACAACTTCGCCCAAAAGTGCTTGCCGTCTTGTACTCATCAAGCATCGTTCTCGCCATTTCGATGGCGTCCGGTTCTTCCTCTCAACAACTCCATTTTGTTGAGGTGTATGCGTAACCAAGAACTCGTGTGAAATCCTTCTTCGTCAAGAAAGGTGTCCACATTTGCGTTCTTGAACTCCGTTTCGTTGTCGCTGCGAACCTTCTTGATCTTCACTTCAAATTGGTTTTGGGCCTTCCTAGCGAAGTTTTGAAGATCTTTTGGACCTGCGATTTATCATCGAGAAAGAACACCCGTAAATCTGGAAAAATCATCAACTATAACTAGACCAAAAGAATTTCCATCGAGACTCTTGTAAGAGTTGGGACCAAAGAGATCCATGTGAAGTAGCTCGAGTGGCCTCTTCGTGGTCATGATGTTCTTCACGAGATGCCTTCCTCCAACCTGTTTACCCCTTGACAAGCACCGCAAAGTCTATCCTTATCAAATATGACATCATTAACTCCAAGGATATGATTTCCCTTAATAAGCTTGTCAAGGTTTAGCATACCAACATGACCTAATCGTCTATGCCATAACCAGGACTTTTGAGGATTTAGCAATGAAGCAAGTTTTAGGTTGCGCCTTTTAGTGAAATCAACAATGTATAGATCACCTCTCGCACACCAAGAAAGACCATTTTATGATTATCTCAACGAAACACTTGGCAATCTACTTGATAAATAGAACATTGAAACCAAAATCAGCAAGTCTAGAATCTTTGAAAGTAAGTTGTAACCAAGAGATTCAACGAGCATAACATTTTGTATGGAGCTATCATGTGAGATGGACACCTTACCGAGGCCAACCACCTTACCCTTTGAGTTGTCACGAAAGTGACAAACTTTCGAGGACCATCATTTTCAGCAAGCTCACGAAACATGTCTTTATCTCTCGGTCATGTGATCGGTACATCCACTATCAAGAACCCATTCCTTTCCTCGACATATATCCCGAAGATTTGCCATAAGACCAAAATGTCTCATTGCATCATCAAGATCGAAGTCACTATCATCATCCTCATCATAGTATTCATGTTCAACATCGTCATGTGGTGGATCAAATCCTAGAGAGGGTGATTCATTAGAATGAGTTTGACAATAATCTTGTCTATGAATTCTTATAGCTTCGGAAATAATGTCACTAATAATACCAACATTTCCTTTGGCACGCATAAGGTTGGTGAGTTCAAATAGATGATCACCAAACGTAGGATCACTGGTATTCATTTTACTCAAAGCAATAGACTTATGGAGAATTTCATCTAGATTTTTCAAGGAATAATTTGGAAAGCGTTCCTCAAGAAATTTCCATATAGTGTAGGCACACTCAAAAGTAGGCAAGATTCTAATCAAGTTTCTAGGCAAGCCTCTAGTGATAAGATTAACAGTTCTAAGATTTCTAGTCATGTCAATAGCTTCATCAAGGGTAGGATGCATAGGATCAACATAAGGTGCACAAGGGCTAGCAATGTACTTGTTAAAATGATATTGATTGAAAATAACAAGCATCTCATTTTTCCACTCATGAAAATACTCTCCATCAAGAATAGGCACTCTATGTCTAAGACTCCCCAAAGTAGACTCATCCATCTTCCTCCAATGGTGATTAAACCAAGGCAATGGAGACCAAAGCTCTGATACCACTTGTAGGACCTTGAGAAGAGGTGTCTAGAGGGGGGTGATTAGACACTAAGTACCAAAGTTGCAGTTTTTAAGTTTCTTTAAAGTTTGAGTGGAGTTTAGGCACAAGTTTAACATTCACAACATATAGCAAGCAAGCATGCAAAGAGTATATGGCGGAAAATAAAGCATGCAACTTGCAAGAATGTAAAGGGAGGGATTGGAGGATTCAAACGCAATTGGAACACGGATGTTTTTGGCGTGGTTCCGATGGGTGGTGCTATCGTACATCCACGTTGATGGAGACTTCAACCCACGAAGGGTAACGCTGCTTGAGTCCACGGAGGGCTCCACCCACGAAGGGTCCACGAAGAAGCAACCTTGTCTATCCCACCATGGCCGTCACCCACGAAGGACCTGCCTCACTAGCAGTAGATCTTCACAAGTAGGCGATCTCCTTGCCCTTACAAACTCCTTGGTTCAACTCCACAATCTTGTCGGAGGCTCCCAAGTGACACCTAGCCAATCTAGGAGACACCACTCTCCAAGAAGTAACAAATGGTTTGTTGATGATGAACTCCTTGCTCTTGTGCTTCAAATGATAGTCTCCCAACACTCAACTCTCTCTCATAGGATTTGGATCTGGTGGAAAGAGGGTTTGAGTGGAAAGCAACAGGGAAGGCTAGAGATCAAGATTCATATGGTAGGAATGGAATATCTTGGCCTCAACACATGAGTAGGTAGTTCTCTCTCGAAATAGGATCTTTGGAAGTGTAGGTTCGGTCGATGGCTCTCTCCACGAATGAAGAGGAGGTGGAGGGGTATATATAGCCTCCACACAAAATCTAACCGTTACACACAATCTACCAAACTCGGTGGGACCGAACTGTTAAACTCGGTCGACCGATTTAGCAAATAATGTGACCGTTAGGGTTTTCGATGGGACCGGAATGCAACTCGGTGGGACCAATTCGGTTAGGGTTAGGGCATAACGTAATCTCGGTAAGACCGATTACACAAACTTCGGTGGGACCGATTTTGGTAATAAGCTTTCGAGAGAGTTGGTCGAGCAAACTCGGTTTGACCGATTATCAAACTCGGTGGGACCGATTTTGATAATAAGTTAACGGAGAGTTTGCATTGTAATCTCGATAGTACCGATTGCTCAAACTCGATGAGACCGATTTTGATAATGGACATACGCAGAGAGATTACAATCCCATCTCGGTGAGACCGAGGTCCCTATCGGTGAGACCGATTTGCCTAGGGTTTGTGGCAGTGGCTAAGACATCCAAACTCGGTGGCGCCGGATGGAAAGAACCAGTGGGGCCGAGTTTGACTTTAGGTTTAGGACATATGTGTGGAAGTGGGAAAGTAGTTGAGGGTATTTGGAGCATATCACTAAGCACTTGAAGCAAGAGGCTCATTAAGAAACACCTCATCCCTCCTTGATAGTATTGGCTTTTCCTATAGACTCAATGTGATCTTGGATCACTAAAATGTAAAATGAAGAGTCTTGAGCTTGAAGCTTTAGCCAATCCTTTGTCCTTAGCATCTTGAAGGAGTTCCCACATCCTTTAGTCCATGCCACTCCATTGTTGAACTTATCTGAAACATACTAGATAAAAGTGTTAGTCCAACAAGAGATATGTTGTCATTAATTACCAAAACCACCTAGGGAGCACTTGTGCTTTCAGGCAGAGATGCATATGTTGATATGGATGTGTGGCCACACGAGGAAGGATCGAGTCCGGAATGATGATATACGAGATAGAGTTGGGGTAGCACCAATTGAAGAGAAGCTTGTCCAACATAAATGCGAGATGGTTTGGGCATATTCGATTACAGAGCCTCCGAAGCTCCGATTGCATAGCGGACGGCTAAAGCGTCGAGAGAATGTCAAGAGAGGCGGGGTACAATCGAATTTTACATGGGAGGAGTTAAGAGAGACTCAAGGATTGGAGTATCACCAAAGAGCTAGCTATGGACAGGGGTGCGTGGAAGCTTGCTATCCATGTGCCAGAGCCATGAGTTGTCGTCAATAACTCGTTGTTGTTGTTGTTGAAAGTGCAATCATGCCCTTAATCATATTTTGATGTTGATGACAATAGGGGACTAATCATATTTGCCCAGTATATCACCGGTTTTACTCCCGGTGGAATTGTGTGTGTGGATCATGGACCAAGTACTTCTATATTGCTTCAGAACGAAGAAACAAGATATGAAGCTTAGGCTTTTCAGTTTGTTCTTGGGGATCCCGCACTATTAAGAGGGGATCATCGGGGCTTGTGAAAGATTTGCTCAAAACCCACGGTTTCTTCCAAATGCCTACCACTCACATCTTATACCCATGTCACATTCATTAGTCTTCTCAGGAAATTCAGTTACTCCTCTGGTTCAGCGGAAGTCCGGTATCTACTGAACGCCTGGTCCCAATTTTGGTACCAGATATCCGGTTCTATCGAAAATCTGGTCAATCCTATACAGAAGAGAATTAGGGTTTTCATCAGACTTCCGGTCTCCGTCGGATGCCCGGTGGCTTGGGATGTCCGGTACCCACTGAAATTCCGACGCCTCCTATCAAGTACTAAAACCAGAATAATTATCGGACTTCTGGTCCTGTTGGACGCCTGGTGCTCCTCTAGACACCGGATATCCGATAGGTCACAAGTACCGGATGTCCAGTAGACACAACACTTAGCCGTTTTTCAACTATCATCCTATGCTCCGGCTTACTATAACCACCGGATGTTCGGTGGTCTCACCGGAGGTCCGGTGCTTAGTTTGCCTTCAGACTTCCGGTAACCCACCGGACATCCTGTACTTAAGTTCCTAGATTCTTTCTAACTATGTGTACCCCTCTCCCACCCCAGGAGAGGGTTGACCACTCCATTCCAAATATCCCAAGAACCCTCGAAGGGTACTCTCTTACTCTTTCACACCAAATCCTACATCCTGAAAGTGTTTGTGAGAGTTCTTGAGAGTTGTTCCAATCAAGTGATAGATACACTTCCTCTCCTTCTTGTGACCGAAGCAAATCGTGATTTGAGCAAGTCTTGACCTTTCCTCTGTGATCTTGTTACTCTTGAAGGTTGGAGAATCATAGGTGGTAGGAGTACTTCGACGAGGAATCGTTCATTGTGATTACCCCCGGAAGATTTGTGAATGTTTGGAGACCACCTCAAGATATACCGCTCGTGGTTGAGAAACGCCTTTGTGGTGTTGTCTCAAGGGGAGAATAGGGTGAGCTTTTGTGACGTTGGTGTGGCATTGTGGTAACATCCGCCCCTTCAACGGTGACTAACTTCCCTCCAAGGAAGTGAACATCGGCATACATCCTTGTCTCCGAGAGTTGCGATTATCCCTTAACCCTAACTCCCTACTTGTGCTTATTTATCTTTTAGTCTTTATACTTTACATGTTATTGTGCTTGCTCACCTTGCTACTGGGTGTTGTTGAATATATTGTTTAGCATTAGTTACCTTAGCAATTGTTAGGCTCACTTTCATATTCCGCATTATTGCCTAAAATTGCTAAGTAACAATTAAAATTTGTATTGACTTAAGAGCATCTCCAACAACATTGCTATTCTGAATTCCTAAAAATTAGGTATAGCAAGAGGAGAGAGAAGCTTTAGCAAACCCAATTTTTTTTGCTCCAATGGCATTGCTATAAAATTTAGCAATCCTCTCAATGACACGTGGGGACCGGTGCCTGGCGCGGGCCAGCAGGAGTCTAGGGGGGCGGTGTAGTTCACTTTGTCAATGAAACAAAGGGATGTAGGGGACCACAAAAACTGGGCTGCTAAAAATTATAGCAAGTGCCTCTTCACTCTGCATATATACCAAGTGTAGGTGCAAATATAGCAAGTTTTGTAATTTTTCTCGGTTTTTAGCAATCCGAAGTAAATATACAAAGGCTGCTCTATACCCGTAAAATTGACACTTTATTATAGTGACAACGGCACCGAACAGGTGCCAGGAAAGACCCAAGGATCTTCCGTGGGGGGTAGAAACACATCAGATGCATGTTGTAAAGAAAAACACTAAAAAATGTTGTCAAAAAAGAAAAGGCAATCCATCCGTGCAGATTAAAACCAAACACGGGCTTTCGTGGTGTAGTATGTGACAAACCAAAACTGCAACCTAATTAAATTTCTAAAGCCCAACCCTCCATTTGCTGTGCTTGGCGAGGCGCAGATCAGCGGGCAGGCCCGTGCCCCCGGTGTTCGTTCGCAGCTCACCAAGCTCGAGCAACGCGAAACAGTCTCCGAGAAAGCAGAGAAACGGTTCCGCCGCAAGCCGGCCGACCCACCACGCGCGCGTCCGCTCCCCGACCGACGATGGCCCGGCCAGCAGCGGCACGGGCGCCGCGCGCGCACCGATAACTGCCTCCCCTCCCCCCGCCCGCGCGGCCCCAATGGGCCGGGACCCGTGATGAGCCCATCGAAACGTCACTCACTACCCCTCCCCGCACCCATCCCCCACCAAAGAAATTCTCCCCAGCCACCTGCTACAAACGCCTCCCCCGTCCCCCACCTCCCCCTCCGCCCCCCGCAAAAACCAGATCTACAATCTCACACTGCGCCTCGCTCGGCCTTGGTGCTTCTTGGGCCGAGCCCTAGCCACTCCGCGCTCCCTCCCGATCATCCTTCCCCTCTCGCTCTCAGTAAGTAAGCTCCCAAAACTTTCCAAATCCCTCTCCTTTCCCGAACCGCCCGTCGTCCTGCTCCTGCGCCGCGGGTTTTAATTTCCTTCCCGTTCCTCCCCGTCCAAGCTCAGATCTGAGCCCGTTTGGGCTCGTCTCGCTCGGATCTGCGCCGAGCGTTTGCAATTTCTGGGCCTTTTCCCTTTCCGGGCGCTTTTGTTCAATCGCTGTTTGCTTGCAGGGGGTTCGTTCGCTCGCGCGGCCCGATTGGGCCGATGGCGGGCCCTGCGAGGGATTGATTCATCTAGGGTTCGTGCGCTAGGCAAAAAAAAGTTAGTTTTACCCATGGGGATTCTTCGCTCATGGCCCAAATCGGTACAGGTGTTTTAGAATCCCTGTTCTGTTGTGCGGGGCGAGCTCGTGGTTCCAAAGCCATGGCTTCTTGTGTCCAGTTCTTTCAGCAATCTCGTATGGAAGCGCATAGGCTAATTTATTATTCGGGCATTCGGCAGGCGCCATGGGGGAATCTGTAGGGAGATCAGCTCGATTTGTGGGTCTGGGGAGCTACATGGAGGCGTGCAGACGCTGTGTCTGTTTGTTTTGATCTTTAAATTTTTCATGCATAAATTTGTGAACTTGAAGTCCTGTCTCTAGCCGCTTCCAGCGTGAGTTTGATTGTGCTCCCATTAAACTTGTATAGTTTTAAAAAGGAAAGAGCTTAAGGAACAGCGACCACTGAGTTGTGGATGAACAAACTTCTCTGGAGCCGTTGCCAATTTAATTGAGACTAGACTACTGGAGCTACCATTTAACTGTGTTGGACCATCCTGGAGAAACTTAGCTGGCATGGGGTGTTGTTTTCCAAAAGCTTCCTCTGAATGACAGTGGTTCATACTTAATAGCTTAGCTCAATACAAATTTGTGTATACTTCTTTTGAAAGGCATATTAAAGGCTATGATTTCTAATTGCTAAGTCTGATCTTTAGTTTGTTACATCATTGAACGAACCCTTTGCAGATTATTATTTAAATATAGATAGAAATCTCTTAAATATATCCATTCTTGTTTCTTATTTGTTACATGCATGCAAATGTAAAATAAACGTACCTGAAGAACTTGTAGAAGTTTATGGATTTTGCCTCACTACTACTCTAGAAAAGCCGGTGCTCTGGCATCTGACTTTACCATGTTATATGTATGCCAGGTTTTGGGACTTCCAGCATGGCTGATGAAACTGGCAATGACAGTCAGATGTTCGAAGGTAATGAGATTGTTGACCCTGGCAATGAGGCAGTCCATGGTGATGAGGCAGTCCAAGGTGGCGAGTTAGTCGAAGTTGATGAACTAGCTCAAGGTGATGAGTTGGCTCAAGGCGAGGACTTAACACAGGGTGACGAATTGCTCCAAGGGAATGAAATGGCCATCACTGAGGTGGCCACTCCTCCAACCACGAGGCGCCGGAGAAAGAAGTCCCTGGTGTGGGAGCACTTCACTATCGAAGATGCTGCTGGAGGGGCCACTCGGGCTTGCTGCAAACTTTGCAAGCAAACCTTTGCGTACAGCTCTGGTTCAAAAATTGCTGGGACTAGCCATCTCAAGAGGCACATCACCTTGGGTTCCTGTCCTAAGATAAAAGGCCAAGGGCATAAGCTAGCAATTACAATTGGGACTGACAATGATGGTGATGGTACTGTGGAGAGGCGGTCTAAGAGGCGTTACAGATATACTGGTTATGCGAATGCGGCTTTTGATCAAGACCGCAGTTATTCATACTTGGCAAAGATGATCATTTTGCATGACTACCCGCTCCACATTGTTCAACAACCAGCCTTCACTGCTTTTATTGATAGTCTGCAGCCTCGTTTCAGGGTTGTTGATGTTGATGCAATGGAGGTGGAGGTTTATGCTGTTTATCAGAAAGAAAAAGAGAACCTTTTGCAAGCATTCAGCGCTATGCCTGGAAGGATCAGCCTCACCATTGGATTGTGGACAACTAGTCAAACTCTTGGCTATGTTTCAGTTTCTGGGCAGTTCATTGACTCTGAATGGAAATTACACCGAAGAATGCTTAGCTTCATGATGGTGTCTTCGCCTCATTCGGACAATGCACTCAGTGAAGCTATTAGCTCAAGCCTTACTGACTGGGGTATGAAGGAGAAGCTATTTACCATCACGTTGGATAATGATTCCTTATCTCATGACATCTACAGTGCAAATCTGAGAGATCAGCTCTCCAGTAAGAATAACCTCATGCTTAAGGGTCAGCTATTTGTTGTGAGGTGCTATGCCCATATCCTGGATGCGGCTGCACAAGATGTCATTGCTTTAATCCACGGTGTCATCTACAGCATCCGTGAAAGCATAAAGTTCATAAAAGCTTCTCCTAGCCGTGAGGAAAAGTTTGCTGAGATTGCTCTGCAGCTGGAGATCCCCAGTACGAAGACCCTCTGTCTGGATGTTACAACCCAGTGGAACACAACCTATCTGATGCTCTTGGCTGCCTTGGATTATAGGCAGGCTTTCATTACACTAGAAACAGTTGATGATAACTACAATGAAGCACCTTCAGCTGAGGACTGGAAAAAAATTGAGGCTGCCTGCAATTACTTGAGGCTGCTCTATGACTCGGCTCATAGCATCATGGCAGCAGGAAACCCAACCTCAAACATTTTCTTCCATGAAGCCTGGAAACTGCAGCTAGAGCTGGGAAATGGTTCAGCACATGAAGATCCAATTTTCAGTAGCATCGCCAAAGACATGTATGAGAGGTTTGACAAATACTGGAAAGATTGCAACCTTGTGTTAGCTGTTGCAGTTGTGATGGATCCACGTTTTAAGATGAAGCTTGTTGAGTTCAGTTACTCAAAGATTTACGGCGTTGAGGCTGCGAAGTATGTTAAGGTGGTAAATGATTCGGTGCATGACCTTTTCAAGGATTATGTCGCACAGCCGCTCCCCTTAACACTGGCCTATGCTGAACAAGGGAAAACTGATAATGCTACTGCCAACGGGAACAACACCCAAGCAACTCAACCTTCGACTGGTGATGGCCTTCAAGACTTTGATATATATCTTTCTGAGATTGCTACAACCCAGCCCTCAAAATCTGAGCTGGAGCAGTACCTGGACGAGTCTCTCACTCCTCGCATCCAAGAGTTTGACATTCTCAACTGGTGGAAGCTCAACATGCAGAAGTATCCGACGCTCTCAAAGATGGCGCGGGACATCTTGGCCATCCCGGTGTCCATGGTGACCGGCGGCACCTCTATATTCTCTGCAGGAACAGGATGCCACGTGCTCGATGATTACAGAAGCTCGCTCCGTCCGGAGATCGTGGAGGCGCTCGTCTGTGCGAAGGACTGGCTTCCGAATTCGACCGCCGCGCCGGGCTCTGGGCTTCTCAAGATGGACTAGGCTCGCTGCTTCCTTTGCTGCTGAAGCATGCATATATATCTTCTGGCGCCTGTGAGTGGTCTTTTTAACCGTAGTCGTATTTTAGGCAGAGTTTGTGGACTGGCTCGATCGATGATTTCATTGGATCTGTCCTAGAATGTAATTTGTCGTGTAGAACTCTGTTAACTCCTCATCCATGCTGTTATGTCCGCCCCTTCCTTATGTTGTAATATGTGACCAGAGATGTTATCTGACGTTGCTTGGGATGTGTATGTGCAAGCAACGTAATGTACCAGCCGGTGGATTTTATGTTTGTGCTTCCGTTTTTTTGTGTGATTGTGATGACTTTGGTGGAGTGCGCCTTGACCCTCGGCCATCCTTCCACTTGCAGTGATGACTTTGGTGCAGTTAGCTCTAGCATTTGGCTTCTCTCACTTTCTCAACCCATGTAAATTCTTCCACGAATCCCATAATTGTCATCTGGTTCGCCTGTTCCTGCTCGCCCTGCTCCGGCTCGGAGCCAAAGGCTATCTCGTTCTCATCTGGAGCTACCAGAGATAGCCGGGGGCAGAGACCGTCAGGAAGCAGGTTTTGCCTTCTACAACAAGGCCTCAGGTTTGGCCTTCTTGTTTACATTTGATTGTCCGTCAGGCTGACGCCCTTACTTCTTCACCTGATGGCAGGTCGCATGAACACTAGTGAAGCCGTTCATTTCCCTGGAGGGAACTTGATTGTTTGTCTATTTGATGATTTCGGTCACGGCTGAACACCACATTTCGTTAGAAACTGCTACAGAACAGAACAAAGAGATCGCTATGTTTGGCCGTAATATCCCTGATGTGTTTAGCCTGCACTGCTAGAACCCATGGCTACTGTAGCTTCAGAGTCGAGCAATACCATCATAACTCACAAAAGAACAATCTACTCTAGTTACCATCCAATATTTCCTTCGAAATTTTGAATCTTTGTCTGAAGGTTGCTTTAGAAATATGTTCAAGTTGTTCTGTCCTTAAGAAATCAATCTTCACCAGGTTAACACCAGAGAGCTTTCCGTTGCTGCATCCAAATGGTTGATTTTGAAGAAGATAGGAAGAACATGATATCCGATTGAAATGTTTCTTTTGGAGGGACAATTGAAATGGTTGAACGTGTTGGAGCGGTGACTTGACGACATGTGCTGGCCCAACCCGGCCCAAAGTCTTGGCATTCTTCGACGTGTGCGACAGTATCTGTGACAGGGCACTCAGGAATGATGCCCCTTTGCCTCAAAAAAAAAAAGGAGTGATGTCCCTGTGCTGATTCAATGAAATACTCTGTGCAGAGAATATTAATTTGCTACACTTTGCTAAGTACAGAGAGGATGATTTTGCTACACTTGCGCATGTTCAGAGAAGATGAATTTCATTGTGTTATTTACATAGGCAACTAGTGCAAAAATAATGAATTAGTTTGTGCTCATCCATAAACTATCCATCAATGCTATGCAATTCTAGTTGTGAGAGGAGTTGGCCGCCTAGTTGTTGTTGCACGCGCTTAAATGATGTTCTCCGGAGATGTACACATATTGTTGCTGAAATTTCTTGGTGTGATAAGTGTAATCTGCTAACAAATTGCTGAATTGCCTTGCAAACTCTGTTTTCTAGTCCTGAAATCTTGTTTGGATTGTGATGCCATATTTCATAAATATGGTGTTATCTTCACCACCGTGGGGAAGAGGCATCGCAACCAAACTAACTGAGATAAAATCTAATTCCTCACGACACTTATTTTGGGATGAAGGTTGTACCAAACAAAGCCTCGGCTCAGCATATCTCAGTAAACACACGTCACCATACAACATCTCAGCTTAGCATGCCTCAACATATGAGAACATGCTATTAAACACATCATGGCAGTTGTATATACACAAACTTGCTCTGGTCTGGTCTGGTCAACATGTCTCGGGAGAGAATAGCCATACCAGAGTGAGACTGTCTCTCAAACACACCTATAATCTACAACATGTATGTGTTTCATCAGTGCTATACGGGAGGTGAAAGCCGCACCTCCACTTGATCTTTACATTCTCTTGAAGGACCGAACTGATCGTAGGTTCATCTCCTATCACTTGTGTCTTCTTCCTGCACGCACTTGTTTGCTGGTGTGCCGTCGTGTTGCAGCCGTATGACCCCTGTTGTGTAGGTGCGGACGCTGCCGTCCGATGAAGATAGCCGGAGGCCGTGAGAGGAGCCGCGACTGCCGCCGACGCGGCACGCGGAGTCCGGCGGAAGCTCCAGCACCTTGACTGAGCATGCATTCTCCAGGCTCGGTGTAGCGTGGAGCCGGGACGGGAGCTCTATAGAGAAATTGCCGTACTCATTTGATGTTGCAAATGCAGAGTTAGCCATCGTGTTGGGACCTTCAGTTGTGCAGGTTACTGCCACCTTACTACCTGCTTGGGCCAAAGAAAAAGAAACAGAGTATGAGGATTTTTTTTTCCAGTGTATAGTTCTACTACTCTACTCCTATAAAAGACTAAGTTGGTGATGATGGTGTATCTGCCATCCGTCATTTCTGACCATTAGATCTGCATCTAACGGATGTGAGGTAAGTTGTGGCATTTTTGCAACAATAGCCCACTTCTCTGCTCCAATTTGTAGAAACCCCTTATTATCTTGAAAGCAACCACATCCCTTCCTCACCTCATCAAAACAGCCTAAGAAATATATTTTGAGTGAAACGTAATATATTTTTAGTGGTATATGTATATCAAAATAAAAGAGTTTTCTTTTAAGTTTGTGAACAAGTATTATTCTACTTTGGATTCATTGCAACACATGGGCCTCTTGCTAGTTACCTTACATAAGAGGGTAGTGACAAACTCATTATAGCCTTGTGAATATTGAAAATAAAATCAGCAAATACTACTACCTCTATCCAGATTTGTAAGGCGGACACGAGTTTTCAGGTCGTCAATTTAACTAGCGGAACATGTGTTATATGCTACTAAAAATATACTCCCTCCGGTCCTTTTTACCACGCATATGAGATTTGTTTGATGTCAAACTTCGTAAAGTTTGATCAATTTTATATAAAAAAATATTAACATTCACAGTACGAAATTAATATCATTAGATGCGACATGAATTTAATGTTCATATTTTTTTAACTTTAGTATTATAGATTTTGATTTTTTTATAAATATGATAAAACTATACGAAGTTTGACTTCAGACAATTTTTATATACAGAGTAAAAAGGACCGGAGTGATTGTGTTCGTCACCAAATAAATTTTCTAAACATATGGAACCGTACATGCTTCAGCGACTCATGGGGGGTTTTGATCCTCAAAGCATATGCATATTTAAATGTTGAAGCAGAAAGATAAACTGGCTGAAACAAAAATAGTATTTTTTGACCACGGCACCATATACGGAATAGCTGGCTTATTCCACACCTTCTTAGGCTGGTCATAGTGGAGAGTAACTTAGACCAGTAACATGCATATGTTACTAGTCTATGTTACTATCATCATAGTAAGTAGTAACATAAGTATAGTGTCATGCAAGTCTTCATTTATTATGTTCTAGACTCATTTTGTATTGAGGTGCGTTATGTTACGGTAACATATTATGTTACCACAAGCACCTCTCTCCTTATTAACCCGGGAGAACCACTGTGATCCCAGCCATTGGGCTACTGCCCCGTTCTCAACTGGCTAAAACAAATTTGACTTAAGTTTTTTCTTAGAACTAATTCGAGTTAAGTTTTTTTTTAGACACAATTTGAGTTAAGTATATGGTCTAGTCTAGGGGGCGGAGACACAACCTGGGCATACCGAGCCACGGCCCAGGGCATGACGGCCGCACGCAGGCCACGTTTAGCATTCTATACGGTCTAATAAGCAGGCCCAGGCCTAGTGGGATCCTGCCGCTGCCCATGGTCTAGTCAAGATTTTTTTAGGTATAGTCTTCAAGATTTTGGTATAGGAAAGAAATAGTACATTGGTAAAGAGAACCACCATGTGGTTATATGGTTAGAAGGGTAGTTGTGGTAGTGCGATTGTTTTCATGAGATTTCCTAATGCCCTACATGTCTAGCACAAAATGATACATGTGTTCGGTAGTGGAAACATTCGCGAGAAAGTGGCCATCAATGATCCGGACATCGACGGGTTCCGGTCTTCCCCTCGGAGATCTCATCTTTTGGCGCATGGCGCCACTGGATATCTAGATCGGAATTGACCTGGTCTGACGCGCCCTCACCTTCGGCTAGAGAGGCTTCATGAGGGCGTGGTGTGAAGCTTCACCGTCTTGTCGGTGCCATGGAACATGCCTAAGTATAGATTTACACGGTGTTGACAGAGGTGAAGAAAGTCATGTTGGCTGTGATCGGGGACTTGTAGTGACAAAGAGGATTTTTGGTTGCGTTGAAGAATGGCGGTACAGTTTTTTTCTGTGTGTCGGGTGTTGAGTACTTCCAGCCACGGTTTTGGCAGGAGGGGGCGACAACACAGGTGGAAAGCATTTTTGGTGGTGCTCTCGAGTACCGAGGCGTGATTTCCAGGATGAAAACCCAAGGTCTGGCCTTCATTGGTTGTACCTGGCAATGGTCTTGCTGAAGGCATTGTTTTGGGATCTTCGTCTTTCTTTAGGGCGAAAACTGAAGATCCTTGATCGGGTGACGACAACGCTTCTGCATTGCCCCTTCTTGGATGCGTCGCTTTTGGAGGACCTGTTTTGCGGTTCGAGTGTTGTCTTTGGTGATGGTTAGAGTGTTGTGTCGCGAGTGTTTCGTCACCGTGGGGTCTTTGTTTTTATATTTCTCTCTTTTCTATTCTGTTCTTGGTTGTGTGCATCCTGAATATTTTTCGATATTTTATTAATGTAGATGCTGGGTGTAATTGATATCTTCGTGATATTAATACATTCCTCTTTTAGAAAAAGCTGTACATGATGAGCAAAGGCATCTGAATCTCAGCAGATAGTTCTCGCAAAAAAAAAAGAATCTTAGCAAATAATACACGGCCACTCCGCAAAATACAAACCACCGAAAATGAAGGTGGCAAACATATAATAAGGTTGACACCTTGCAAGCGCACTCTTGAGACGATGTAATGGGTGAGTAATCCGTCAATCGCAGAAGGTGTAATCAAGATGTTGGACGATGATAGCACGTCTCCACGACGATGTGACCCCCGGCGCTCGGAAACCCCATGTCGGATGCCCTTGTTCCCGAGCACCTAAAGCGGCTTTGGAGAATCAATCCCCTTTTAGCCCGTGCTGATAGCACCGCACCGAGCCCCGCGGAGGAAATGCGGTTTGCCACGCGTGGCTTGGTGTGTTCCTTGACCAAACATATCTGCTCTGCCGAATCAGCTACTAGTAGTAGTATCTGCCCATGACGCTAGTGGGTTATCGTGTGCTTCCTCTTGGCTACAAGGTGCTAATGGGGTTGACTCGAGATGGAAAAAGTGGGGAATTAGGCCAACAAAACATGGCCGTGAGGGTGAGCGTGAGCGCGACATTTTGAAATATATAGTGTCATCTCTCTGGTAGTAGAGGGAAAAAGATGGACTGCCAAATTGGCCTAACGCAAGCCTGCAGCTAGGCAGTACCGTCCAAAGCGCCCGTGTCTCCACCCCATCCCGCCGGCTTGTTAAGGCCCGCCGTAAACCCAACATGACCAGAATTTGTTCCGAAGCAGCTCCCGTACAGCAAAATGCCTTGTTTTTGCTTTGAACACAAGTAGTCCGTCTGGCAAATTAAAAGTAATCGTCGTACGAAAACTAACACATTGTACCGAAGCCGTTAAACCCAAACTTTGCTAACAGCAACATGGCACCGAACCGAGCGCTGGCATGTCTACTACTTAGGCTGCAGGCCTGTAGTTGCGTTTCTAGCTAGGACTTGAACTTGTGAACTGCTTTCAACTGCGACCTGTACGTGTGTGTTATCGATCGACACGCATGATGTCGACCTTTTGCCAACCTAAATCTCGACAGTACATGGATGATTCCTCCGAGCACCCAGCTGCACAATCTGGAGGTTAGGGGAGGAGGTTACAACGTCGCCTTGGCTACTTGCTCTGTCGCTTCGCTTCTTTTCTTTCCATTCTTCTCTCTGGGAAGGTCTTAATCAGCCGGCCAGCGACCGCGGCGACAGGGATCGTTCGTCTCTAAACAATTTCAATCGTCGTTTTGAACGCAGGATCTTTTAGAATTCCTATTCAATATTTATGTGGAAAATTTAGAGATAGCATACTTGGATGCCTGTAATCTATGATGTTTCCGTTGGCATTTTAAAGTGTTTACGGGACAGTGGGGCTTGAGCTTCTTTCCAAATTCAAAAGTTTGTATACTTCTACACCCTCCATTCCTAAATATAAGTCTTTGGAGAGATTCCACTATGAACCACATACGGATGTATGTAGCTGCATTTTAGAATGTAGATTCATACATTTTGGTCTGTATGTAGTTCATAGTGGAATCTCTATATAGACTTATATTTAGTAACGGAGGGAGTATTATTCAATCGCATGGCAACCGCTAGGCACATCCAACGGCCGAACTACTATTTCGTACTACCACTAGTTTTTAGGCCTCCGGCCGGCCGATTGACGTGTTGAAATGCACGAAATGATTAAAAATCATGCATAGTTACGTGTTAAAATCGCAAGAGGAAGATGCTGGAAGAAGCGGTAACTATCAATGTGTCACGGCGACAGCTTTGCTCCTAATCCTT
The DNA here is from genome assembly GCA_021605205.1 of Aegilops longissima. NCBI lineage: Eukaryota > Viridiplantae > Streptophyta > Magnoliopsida > Poales > Poaceae > Aegilops > Aegilops longissima. The sequence continues at coordinate 45,309,774 of CM038679.1, read as the reverse complement.
GGCCTTGGCGGAATTTTCCTTTTACGCAACACGTCGAGCAGTCACCAGATAAAATCCTTTGACGTAAATATTGGCCAGCCATTTGATATTAACTATGAAAAAGGGAGCATAGTAACTAGCGATATGACCATTTGATATTAACTTTGCTCCTAACTCTTGGACACACGAAAGACCGCGCATGGAACGAGCGGGAACAAAGAAGACGACGAAGAGAAAGAAGAATCTTCCAGACTGATCGAGTTGGTTACGAGCTACTACTACTAACCTGGCAGGTCGAAGGTGAGAAGGTGAGAGCCTGGCCGGAGGCAGAGCTGGCACGCGACCTGCCCGGACACCAGCACCGTCGAGACCGGCTCCTCGCCGTACCCCGCAATGCGCGCCAGCTCCGCCCGCGAGAAGTAGAGCTCCATGGGCGCCGCCGCCGCCGCCGTGGTGAACAGCAGGAGGAGGAGCAACGGCGAGGCAGACACTCGTGCCAGCACCATGTCGGCCGAACGCGGCGCTCGAGGTCCTTGCCCCGCCGAGCTTGCCGTGGGTTTGGGCCGAACGATCGATGCGGTGGGGAGGAGAAGGGAGGGAAGGCGACGTGGGTGCGCTTGGCCGGCTTGGGGGATGTTGGTTGGGTTGATCGGTTCGTCCGTCAACGACTTCGGAAGCGATGGTGTCATCGGTGTGGTGCGTTGTGGCCTGCATGTATATACGCGCGTCTCCGTGTGCGCGCGCTGGATTGGATGGACCAGGCGACGAGTCCAGGCAGGTGGCCGGAGTGGTTCGGGTGTCGTCTGGTGGTTCGGGTGTACGTGTTGGCGGACAACATGTCCGACCATGGATTTGCATTTGCTCTATGGGGCTGCTCACCTGTTGTATTGGTTATATCTTTTGTTTACGGCTTAGATATGTTTGGCATGATTGTCAGATTCAACGGATTTAATTTTGCAGGTATTTCAGTGGTTGAATTTCTCGATGTTGTCCATTGTCGACTTGAGGTACGGTTACGGCAATTCAATGATGATAAATTCAGTCACGGCTCCGGCAAGGATTTTGAGGCGTATAGCCGTTAGTCATAGTTGACGGTCTTAGGGATGTCTCATCTTGTCGGTTACCGGCCAAAGGTCCCCTAGGTCGATTCCGCCTGGGCTATCATGCCAGTCCATGGACCCTCTAGGCTACGAAGTCCTTGTTTCAAGCGTCAAGGCTTCCACAGTCTTCTTGTTATTCGTCATGAGCCGTGCAAAGTGTTGCAGAACGGATCCGACAAAGGGGTCCTCTTCCGTCCCATCTGGCTACGAGTCGACATAGTGAGAGGCTCCTTAACCGGGACACCGTCAGTAGCCCTCAAACAGGTCTTCAAGCTTGGTTGCACCTCGGGCCATCCAACATACGCGTTGCCTTCGGTCGCCAGGTTTGGCCGAGTCAACAAACCATTCCCCAAACAGTGTCTTCATTCAGCCGACCTCCATCCATGAAGATGCATTCGAAGTGGCATGAACCACCTCGGATTTGAATTTGTTGATCAAGATTGCCACCCTCCGCAAAAAATAGTTTTTCCGCCAAGCCGACTTCTGCGAGCCATTTTTTGCGGCCTTTTTTTCCCATTGGTGCAATTATTCTCTGTCTAGATATATAGCTATTAGTCATATTGTCCCAAAATCCCATATGCACCTAGAGCTTAGCCAAAGTACTTAGCAATATTGTGTTCTGTCATTACCGAGGTGCAGCTCGGCAGGGAAGATGTCGGGTTGCGGGTGTTGGGAATACACCCTAGAGGCAATAATATTGTATTTTATATTTCCATGTTCATAATTAAGAGTTTATATTCAATGTTATAACTGCTATGAACCTGGGATATGCGATTCAGTGGAAAATCATATGCACGTGTGGAATGATAAACGACAAAATAAGATTTCTAGTCTCGCCTCTAAGACTAACTCAAGTGTTGTTTGTGATCATGTTTTTCGAATCTTATGATATCACTAAATGTAACGATAGTCCTAAAACAACTTTCAGAGTATGAAGTTAGAAGAATTGAATCGACCCAAACTTGTTTGTTATACTTTGAGATAATATCGTTTGAAATCAATTGTTGTAACATGGAGTTTTAACGTGTGTTTTAGTTCCTTAGACCATGAGAGTATTGTAGTCACTTCTTACCATACCGTGGACTTTGTGGTTGCTCAAACGTCATCTATAACAAGGTGATCATAACGACAACTTGCAGGTTCATCGAAAAGTTTGACAAGGGACTAGATAGCTCGAAAGTGGAATTTTCTCCTCCGACGATGGAGAGATATGCTTAGGGCCCTCTCGGTGTGATGGCATCCATCATTATATGGCCAGACACAGGTGACTAGGTCACGGGGATCCCAAAACACGTTAACAAGAAAGAAAAACAAAACAGGTAACAAGGAGATCAGTATAGTGAGCATGGTGATGTAAAGTATCGTGAAGCAAAGGGAACATCACATGATAATCAAAGGTTCACTCAAATGTCATTCGTGTATTCATAGGGATTGATATGGATGTCCACAGTTCCGCTATTGGTCATTGAACAAAGGGGTTTCGTTCAATTCTATGTTTTACCGAACCTACTGGGTCACAAGCTTAAGGTAATCACCATCTACTGATTGTTAGTAGGACGAGAGTATCGAGGATTTATTTATGAAATTGGTTCATTAAGATTCAGAATAGTTTTGAGAGGAACTGGAAGCGTTTCGGGGTCACCAGAAGGGTTTCAGAATTTATCGAGCAATACCGGGTATTACCAATAAATAATATACAAGTGAAAAATGTTTTCAGTGATGTTAAATTAATAAAAAAAGGCTCTAGTAATCGTTAGGAGGCTTTTGTATTTAATTGGATGTCAACAGGCCTTAAAAGGCCATGTGGTGGAGGGAGAATTGGGCCACCAAGGCCCATGTATGGGAGGCGCCCCCTTTTCCCCCTTTGGGAGGTTGAATTGGGGAGAGGGGAAGGACTCCTCTGTAACGCCCGGATGGTTATGCAACAGTAATCCCCGGTTATGTTAATTAACTTCTCGTTAATTCGGAGCCGTTCTAAAACAAAATTTAAAACTAAAGTAAATGATAAAAGGGTTTTGAAGCTAATTCTAAAATGTTCCGGGGTTTTCTAAAATACCTAACCTAATATTGGTGGGGTGCTCTAATATTTACAAAATGCCAAAGCATTTTAAATAAACCAAACAGAAAAGGGAAAATAGCAAAAAGGAAATAAAACAGGGAGGGATAACCCCTCCGCCCAACCACTGGCTCCTCTCCTCTCCCTTGGCCCATCCCTCTTCTCACAGGGCCGCCCACCGCCCAGCCTTCCACTAGTCCCCCCCATCGGTGGCTAACCCTAGCCACCGCCCCACTCTCCCCCCCGCCCCCTCGCCCCCCCTCGCTCCCGACCGATCTGGATCGGGCGGAGGAGACCACCGACCCCCGCCGTCCTTCCACCTGCGCCGACCCACCCAGCACCCCCCGCCCGCCTCGGTCCTCCTCCTCCTCCTCGCCCGTCCGGAGCTCCTCCCTTCCTCGTGCCCCCCCCAGCCCGGCGAGCCGCCACTGCATGGTCGGCTCGGCTCGCCGCCTCGCCCGGCGTGCTTCCCGACCTCCTCCCCGGCCTGCCCGACCTCCACCAGGCCCACGGCGGGCCAGGCCCCCCCACATTGTGAGGCCCCCTCTCTCCTCCTCTCCCAGTCGGCCGGGCTCGGCCCGTGCCCCACAGACCGACGCCCCTCGGTCCCCTCCGGCTTCCCGGCTCCGGCCGTCCCACAGACCGACAGCGCCACCTCCCCGTTCCTCCTTCCTCTCCCTGCCGGATCCGGCCCAGTGGCCTCGGCCCGGCTCGCCAGCCACCGTGTGCCCCCTCTCCCCTTCCTTTCCCCGTCGGCGTCCACTCCGGCCCCTAGCGCCACCAACCCAAGGCTCCTTCCTCCGTTCGGCGCCTCGTCCCCCCACGACCGATTCCTCGCTCGGCCCGACTGAGCCCTTGTGAACCCATGTCGCCTCCCCTCGCATGGCGCCCTGCTTGCCGGGCCATGCCAGTGGCATCGGCCATCCCGGCCGCCCAGCCCAGATCCGCCTGGATCGCCCCCACCCAAGCCGGTAGGTCGTGCCGAATCGAGGCCCACACCGCCAGCGTCGCCAGCATTGGTTGGCCATGTGCCAGCGACGGGGGCCCCACCCCAAATGAGCGTTTTAATAAAAGCGAAACAAAAAATGGAAATAAAAGGAATTAATCTAATTAACTAAATAATTAATTAATTAATTAATTAGGTAATTAATTAAACTAATTAATTACGGATTAGTTAAACCCAATCATTAGTTAAATTAATTGGGTAATTAATTAAACTAATTAATTACGAATTAATTAACACTAATTATTAATTAACTTAATTAACAATTAACTAAGGTTAATTAATCGATTAGGTTAATTAGGCCATTAGTGAATGACATGTGGGACCCACATGGGGGTTGACTTAGTCAACCACATTTGATGATAACGTCGGCATGACATCATCTTGATGTCATAAATGCTTTTTCAAATTAATTTTATAATTAATTAAAATTTCAGAAATTAATAAAACCTTTTATAAATCATATCTTTTAATCCGTAATCCGGTTAAAATAATTTCAACATGAAAGTTGCTCGAGCGACGAGGCGAATTCGGATCGCAGTCCGTTCGTCCACCACACGTCTCTAACCTATCGAACCTGCAAACTTTCCCCTCCGGTTCATCATGCGTCGGGGCGTCCAGGAGCAGGGCGACTTCGGATGCTTTCCCCTAAACCAAGACCCCTCTTACCACGTTAGGGCACGCCTAGCATCGCTTCTTGGCATGTCATGCATCGTTATGCATCTGTTATCGTGTATTCATTGTTTCTTCCCCTCTTCTCTTGGTAGACTCTGAGACCGGCCAGCTGCGGTGGCGGTTCGACTACAATCTTGTGACCCTCTCTCTTGCCAGAGCAACCAGCAAGCCCCCCTTTGATCATCCCGATATCGCCCATTCCTTTCTCTCATGCTTGCACTAGATTTTTACTCTGTTATTGTTGCTCTATTACATTGCATAGCCTGTTTATTGTAACCTGCTATTGTTACCTACACCTTATCCTAAACTGCTTAGTATAGGTTGGTTAGAGACCCATCGATGACCCCACCTTGTCCTTGTTGCCCTGCTTCATCATTGAAGACCGATCAGCGGGATCGGAGACCGAGCCCCGACACCGCACATCACTTCCCTTAGTTGCTCGACACTACTAGGTTACTATCGAGTCTGAGGGTGAAACCTCTCTGACACTTCCGATATTAACCACAGTAGTATAGCTATCCGGTTGTGGTCATCGAGGGTGATTTCCTCCTTAACCACTTCCGTCACGACTCAGTCGTGCAACCCCTCAAGTGTGGACCTCGGGGTGAATCCTCTTATGTTCACCTTGATGACTACATTGAGTGGAATACACGGGGTGATTCCTCGTGTTTTCCCTTGATGTTTGGACTCACGGTTACTTGGACTTTTACCATGTTACTTGGAAAGCGGGTCGACCACGAGGGTACCAGCGGCGTTAATTGCGAGTGATGTGGAGGCGGGTTGACTCGGAGGGTGCCGCGAGATAATTACGAGGCGTGGCGGGCATTCCTAGCCCTTGCCGCAAGTCCTCGAGGCAGAACAGCGGGTCACATCTTCGTGAGTCTCGCTTGTTACCGCGCATTCCTAATCCACTACGATTTGGATATTTGATCCGAGGGGCCTCGGCCCGATAGCACTAACCATCCGTGGGCTAAGTATGGGCGTTCTGCGTCGTATACATCAGCCGAAGCTTATTAGGCGTCGTGACGAGGCGGTAGCGCGGATTGGTGGGCGCTGATGGGCTAGGTGCGCTTCGACGCGTCACGCAACGTCGGGGAGTTCCCGGGAGATGGCCCATGACCCACAGGGGCTTAGGTTTAGTCCGTCGTCTGGCCTCTCTATTAAGCCTAGGTCGGGTTACGGCGTATTGTTTGACCGAGGCGGGCATGACCTGGAAAGTGTGTCCGCCGGAGTTAAGCGGCGTGGTGGGTAAGTTGGTGCACCTGCAGTGAAGAAAACATCTATCGATAGCCTGTCCTACGATAGCGGACACTTGGAGTTGTATCCCGATCGATACAACTAGAATGGATACTTGAGATGAGTCATGGATATGAGCATTGGATTGTGATGATAAGCTGGATAGTATGGCTCGGGATTTCTTTCTCGCAGGAGTCGAGAAAGGATCTCGGCGAGGTTGATAACACTCTGCTACTTTAAGTTATGTTACTCTACTTCCTCTTGTTTGCTGCAAGATGGTGATTTCGGAAGATGCTAGTCTTCGATAGGACTAGGCCTTCTCTCTATTACGGCATTTCTGCAGATTCGGTCCATGATATGGCCTTTACACATATATCCATGCATATGTAGTGTAGCTCCTTGCTTGCGAGTACTTTGGATGAGTACTCACGGTTGCCTTGTTCCCCTTTTCCCTATCTCTACTCGATTGCTGCAATCGACGATGGAGCACGTGATCGACGCCACCGCCTCGGCGACTACTACTGCAGGCGCCTACTACTACGTGCAGCCCGGCGGCGACCACCGGAGTGACCTAGGAGGATCCCAGCGGAGGCCTGTCCTCTTCGATCTGATCCCGGTTTGTGCTAGCCATCTTATGGCACCTTGTTTAACTTATGTCTCAGACTCGAGATATTGTTGCTTCCGTGACTTCGTCTATGATCGAGCACTTGTATTCGAGCCCTCGAGGCCCCTGGCTTGTATTATGATGCTTGTATGACTTATTTTATTCGTAGAGTTGTGTTGTGATATCTTCCCGTGAGTCCTTGATCTTGATCGTACACATTTGCGTGCATGATTAGTGTACGATTGAATCGAGGGCGTCTGAGATTAATATCGAGCCCATTGCTGTAGAATCCCCTTCCACACTCCTTGGCGAAGTCGAGTCTAGACATTGCAAAACTTTTACTAACTTGGCTGTGTGCCTTACGGGCCCACATCGCCATCGGGTGGTATTAGGATCTTTTACTCCTCGACCTTTACTCGGGGCTCTGAACTCTCTTCTACTCGGGTTAAGCGATTTTACTAACTATCACTAGGATCCGTGACCGCATTCACCCGAAGATGGATATAGCCTTAGTTGTTTTGGAATTGTATTTGAACAATTTCCACCACATCATTGACTCCTTTGAAGCGTCTTTGTTTTCAGATGGAACCCACGAGGCAGGTCGTGCGCCACACGACGGCCATTGGTGCCTCGGGATCACTGCGGTGCTAGCCGAGATGATGACCTATCGGGTTATCGGCGGCACCTGAGTACACCGTCTATGAGGAGTACCGGGACTACAACCGAGGAGCGATGCAGCGCCATCGTCCACCTCTACTCTCGGGAGTATGAGTCCACTCTTGTCTGCACACCGCACATGGTGTTGGAGTGACCATCGATATGGCGGTCCACGATCTTGCTTATCTTTGCCGACACGTCTTCGTCAGAGTATCGAGAGTTGGACACCTCCCCTTCGGGCACATTGCTATCGCGTCGATGTTGGTGAGGAGGGTTACTACACTGCTGCCTACACCATGTCACGAGAGCCTTTCCACCATCGAACTTTGTTACGCATCGCGATGGGCTGGATCGAGCTAACCGAGCTCTTCGCCACGAGTTGTACATCACCCGTCAGCACCTCTACCGTGCTCTGACGCTGATGCACCCCTTTGTCCGTTCCGGAGAGCTGCCGCGTTCTGCGATCTACCCCGCCAGGACCGTGATGCCCCAGGGTGTTGGTTGGCCAGACGTGGGAGGCTACTCTCCCGCACTTGGCCCTTTCACGCCACAGGGCGTCGATTCAGCACCGAGTATCCGCGGCCCTCGAGTCAGCGGCGTGGAGGACTATCCTTTGCCGCACTACCACTTTTCTCTGACTACCTCCATGATGCCGCGTGGGACTGATGTAGGCTTGCTTGTTAGCATTTGATGTATTCGCCCGAGAGCTGCGTGCCGCCTATGATGTAGTAGTCTATGTCTTGGACTCTATGTATCGAACTCTATGCATGATTCCTTTTGTAAGATATGCCAACTACTATGTAGTTCCCATCATGCTGCTTTCTTTATCGTGTTTCATCATGAATGATTCTTGTCTCTTGCTTATCTTCTCAAATCTTGAACTACCTGTTATATAATAGCGGGATGGTTAGGCCAGCAGGTCGTGGTCGTGGTGCCAACCTTCCACCACCGCCTGAATACATGGCTGGTATGATCCAACAGCTCGAGATGAATCGCCACCATGGAGAACATGATGGCTCAGTTCCCCGCCCCAATATGCACCAAAGACCCAAACGGAACAACTCTGCAAGAATTCATACGCTGAACCCCAACAGTATACCGCAGCTCAACCCAGCCATTGGATCTTGATGGTGGCTCGTGACATCACCTATGAGATGGAGTCTGCTAATGTAGCCCCCCGACTATGTCACCTTTGCTTCCTTCTTCCTGAAGGGACCCGCAGCTCAATGGTGGGACAGCCACCGTCGTACTCTGCCAGTTGGAACACTCATCACTGGCGGACTTCGAGCTGCCTTCGCGCCCGCTTCATCCCTCAAGGGTTATGGATCGGAAGAAGCGTGAGTTCCGCATCTCACCCAAGGCAACAAGATGTTGAAGCCTATCGGCAAGAGTTCTTGGACTTGTCTCGCTATCTTTGAAGAGGATATTGCAATCGATGCACGCAGACAAGAGAAGTTCCGTGGCGGTCTTCAAGGCGACATCAAGCTCGCACTTCTAGTGCACGACTTTGCTGATTTCGCCACCTTGGTGAACAAAGCTATCAATGTCGAAACTGGTCTGCGGGAATACGAGCTCTAACAGCGCAACCGTGACACCGGCTCATCTTGGGCCCGTCCTCATGAGAAGCGCAAGATATGGATTCCCAATAGCATGTACCGGCCGAATGCATACGCTTCAAAGCGAAACTATGCTACACCTCGTGCGCCTACAACTAAGCAGCCAAGCTTCCAGCTCCACCACCCCAAGCTCTGTTCCCACTCCCAATAATGGCTTATGCTTGGTGCGGACAGCGAGGCACCGTGCTAGAGAATGCAGCCGAACCGAGAATCAGTGGCCCTTCCATAGAATCGGCCGTGGAAACAACCAGAACCGCAACAACACGGCAAGTCTTATGGGCAAGCTCAGGCCAACCACGTTGATCTGAGCGAAGCTCAAGACCAGCCTGCTCTTGTGATGGGTACACTCCTCGTAAATTCAGTACACGCATCTGTTTTATTCGATTCAGAGCATCGCATTCATTCATGTCGAAGACTTTGCATACAAGCACGACGTTAAGTGTGAAGGATGAACTCTTGATGAGTGGTAAAAACCCCATTGGGACAATGTCAAACCTCCATGGTTGGCGTCGGCGTCCCGTGGAAATCGAAGGGCTGGAATTCTATGCCTCCCCATTATCCTCGAAGGCGTCTAACATCGACCTCATTTTGGGGATGGATTGGTTGAAGGCGCATCTGCGTCAATCGTTTGCCCACTAAGACCGTCCATCTCGCACCCTTCGATGAAATCGTAAGCTACAAGCGCTCGTCGGTTCAAGATGCGAGGCAAGGCTCTATGCGCTGAATGCATTGAGCGCCGCACCCTCGAGGGAATTGAAAACATTCACTGTCGTTTGCGATTTCCAAGGCGTCTTTCTGAAGAACTTCCAGGATTCCCCACTAGGGAAATGTCGAATTCGTCATCGACTTGAAACCGTGCACCACTCCTATAGCCAAGCGACCCTACAAGATGCCGCCGCATGAACTCCTTGAGCTAAAGGAGGAAATCGACAAATCTCTTCAAAGCGGCTTCATTCGCCCAAGTTGCTCACCTTGGGAGCACCTTCTCTCTTTGTCAAGAAGAAGGATGGGACAAACCGATTGGTCCAAGACTACCGTCCTATAAATCAAGCTACCATTCAAAATAAGTATCCTCTTCCTCGGATCAATGATCTTTATGATCAATTGGCTGGTTCGTCGATGTTCTCGAAACTTCGACTTGAGGTTGGGTTACCACCAGATCCGTGTTCGTGAGGAGGATATCCCCAAGACCGCATTTGTGACTCGTTATGGTTCATACGAGTACACCGTCATGTCTTCGGCAACCAATGCTCCAGCCACCTTCTCTCGCTTGATGAACTATATATTCATGGATTACCTCGACAAGTTAAATCGTGGTTTATCTGGATGATATCTGATCTATTCCAAGAATGAAGAAGAACATCTTGAACATCTTCGTCTTGTCTTTGGAAAAGCTACGAGAGCATCAACTCTATGCCAAGTTCTCCAAGTGTGAATTCGGCTTCCGAAGTAACCTACCTTGGACATGTCATCTCTAAGGATGGTATTGCCGTCAACCCCGAGCGAGTTCAGGCTATCTCGATTGGACTCCTCCGAAGAGCGTTAAGCAAGTCGAAGTTTTCTCGGTCTACTTGACTATTGCCGTCGATTAAATGAGAACTTCTCCAAGATTGCCAAGCCTCGACTAATCTATTGCATAAAGGCGTCAAGTTCAATGGGCGAGATAAATGTCGGAAAGTTTCCGGGCACTCAAAGACAAGCTAACAACTGCCCGATGCTAGCTCCTCCACGATACTAAGAAGGACTTCGTCATTTCTTGCGGCGCATCTCGTCAAGGTTTAGGCGGTGTCCTAATGCAAGAGCGCAAAGTGGTTGCTTATGCCTCTCGGCAGATTCGCCCTCACGAGGAGAACTACCCAGTTCACGACCTCGAACTTCTTCTGCTGTCATTCATGCGCTAAAGCGATGGCGACATTACCTTCTCGTGTCGTTGCGAGATCTACACCGACCACCAAAGTCTGAAGTATCATTTACTCAGCCAGACCTGAACCTCCGTCGGCAGAGATGGATGGAGACTGTTGCAGACTTTGATTTGGGAATTTCCTATCGCCCGAGCAAGGCTAATGTGATGGCTGATGCTTTGAGCATAAGTCTTCTGCAACCACCTTGAGTTCACAAAGTTCAGCCCTCACTTGTTGAAGAATTCAGCAGTGAACCTCCATATTGTTCCTCCGGGTGCACGCTCCCCTCCTCCGGAGTTCCATAAGATGAATCTCCGTGTTGTTCCCCAGGGATCCCTCTTTACCACGGCTGTTGAACCCGATCTCTTGGGCACCATAAAGACAATGCAGGATCGACTCACGAGGTCTACAAGCTTAAACAAGGCGTCGGAAAGGAAATCCCTCATCCTTCACTATTCTTGATGATGGCGCCTTGTACTTCAAGGGCCGCCTAGTGGTGCCTTGTAAGAAGGACAACCTGGATATGACTCGGAAGGTTATGCAAGAAGCTCATGATCGCCTCTATGTATCCACCTGGCGGTACAAAGATGTATCAAGACATTAAATCGAGATTCGGTGGTCTAATATGAAGCGGACATTGCTCGCTATGTTTACGAGTGTGGCGTTTGCCGTCGTATCAAAGCGAACATCAAAGGCCTCTTTGGAACTCTGCAGCCTATCTCTATTCCCGAATGGAAATGGGACCATGTTGAAATGGACTTCGTCCTTTGGGTTTCCCAAATCGCGAGAAAGGTAATGATGCTATTCTGTGCGTCATTGACCGGCTTTCTAAAGTTGCACATTTTACGGCGGTCAAAGCGATCACTTGCTAGCCACCGCAGCGCTCTATATGTCGAATTGTTTCACTTCACGGTATTCCACTGGTTATCGATTCGGACCGTGGCAGCCTATTCACTTCAAGATTACGGGCAAGTTTTCAAGAAGCTATGGGGACTCATTTATCTTTCGATCTGCTTTTCATCCATGATCTCAAGGGCAAGTTGAGCGTGTCAACCAAATTCTCGAAGACATGCTTGAGCTTGTGTCGCCTCATTGGCAAGAAATGGGAGGAATCTCTCCGTATGCTTGAGTTCTCTTATAATAATAGCTTTCAAGCTAGTCCGAAGATGGCCCCCTTGAAGTGTTATATGGGCGAAAGTGCGAACCCCTACGAACTGGTCGAAATCGGGAGCGTCCACTCTTGGTCCGGATATTATCCAACATGCGAAGAACAAGTCCGCATTATTCGCGAGAATCTCAAGACTGCTCGATCGCGTCAAAAGAGTAATTATGACCGTCATCACAAAGACATGGTCTATCAACTTTGGCGAAAAGGCCTATCTTCGCGTTACACCAATGAAGGGTGCTCACCGCTTCGGGATCAAGGGCAAGCTAGCTCCTGCTATATTGGCCCTTTCACTGTACCAAATTAATGCATCTGCTTCAAAGCGAACTATGCTACACTCGCTCGCCTACAACTAAGCAGCCGGCTTCCAGCCCACCACCCCAAGCTCCCTGCTCCTACCTCCAATAATGGCTTATGCTTCAGCGGACAGCAGTGGCACGGTTAGAGAATGCAGCCGTAACTGTAATCAGCCGCCCTTCCCAAGAATCGTGGAAACAACCAGAACTGCAGAACAACACGGGCAAGTCTTATGGGCAAGCTTCGCCAACCACGCTGATCTCGAACGGGCTCAAGACCAGCCTGCTATCGTGATGGGTACACTTCGTGAAATTCCAAGACTCAGATCTGCTTTATTCGATTCAGAGCATCGCATTCATTCATGTCTCAAGACTTTGCATACAAGCACGACGTTAATGTGAAGGGATGAACTCTTCGGTAGTGGTAAAAACCCCATTGGGACAATGTCAAACCTCCATGGTTGGCGCCGACGCCCCCGTGGAAATCGAAGGCTGGAATTCTATGCCTCTCCATTATCCTCAAGACGCCTAACATCGACCTCATTTTGGGGATGGATTATTGGTTAAGATATCAAGGCCAATCGCTTTAGCCCACTAAGACCGGGCTCCATCTAATGCACCTTCCGATGAAATCGTAAGCTACAACGCCGTTCGTTCAAGATGCCGAGGCAAGGCTCTATGCGCTTGAATGTATTGAACGCCGCACCCTTCGAGGGAATTGAAAACATTCCGCTCTGCTCACATTTCCAAGACGCCTTTCCCAAGAACTTCAGGGATTCCTCTGCTAGAGTCTGTCTGACCACCATCGATTTGAAACTGTGCACCACTCCTATAGCCAAGTTTAATTCTACAAGATGCCACCGATGAACTCTTTGAACTAAAGGAGGAAATCGACAAATCTCTTCAAAGTGGCTTCATATCTTCGCCCGTTGTTCTCCTTGGGGAGCACCTTCTCTCTTTGTCAAGAAGAAGGATGGGACAAACCGATTGGTTCAAGACTACCGTCTCTATAAATCAAGCTACCATTCGTAATAAGTATCCTCTTCCTCGGATCAATGATCTTTATGATCAACCGGCTGGTTCACTGTTGTTTCTCAAACTCGACTTGAGGTTGGGTTACCACCAGATCCGTGTTCGTGAGGAGGATATCCCTAAGACCGTATTCGTGACTCGTTATGGTTCATAACGAGCACATTGCCGTCTCTTCCGCTTAACCAATGCTCCAGCCACCTTCTCTCGCTCGATGAACTATATATTCATGGATTACCTCGACAAGTTCGCCGTGGTTTATCTGGATGATATCCCCATCTATTCCAAGAATGAAGAAGAACATGCCAACATCTTCGCCTTTGTGCGGAAAAGCTACGAGAGCATCAACTCTATGCCAAGTTCTCCAAATGTGAATTTGGCTCTCAAGTAATCTATCTTGGGCATGTCATCTCTATGGATGGTATTATTGTCCAACCCCTGAACGAGTTCAAGTTATCCTCGATTGACTCCTCGAACGAACGCATAAGTCGAAGTTTTCTGTCGTCATGCCAAATATTGTCACCGATCTGCCGAGAACTTCTCCAAGATTGCCGTGCCTCCTCGACTCAATCTATTGCATAAAGCGCCAAGTTCCAATGGACGATAAGTGTCGAAAGTTTCGTGAACTCAAAGACAAGTTTATAACTCGCATCAAAGGCTAGCTCCTCCCGACATTAAGAAGGACTTCATTATTTATCGCGACGCAAAGATCTCGCCAAGGTTTAGGCGGTGTCCTAATGTAAGAGCGCAGTGGTTGCTTATGCCTCTCGACAGCTATGCGCCTCACGAGGAGAACTACCCAGTTCATGACCTCGAACTTGTCTGCCTATTCATGCGCGCAAAGCAGTGGCGACATTACCTTTCGTAATCGCTATGCAGATCTACATCGACCACCAAAGTCCGAAGTATCTGCTTACTCACTGCACCTAAATCCTCCGCCAACAGAGATGGATGGAGACCTGCTAGTGCACTTTGATTTGGGAATTTCCTATACGCCTGTAAGGCTAATGTAATGGCTGATGCCTTGAGCCGCAAGTCTTATCAAGAACTACCTTCAAAGTTCACAAAGTTCAGCCCTCACTTGTTGAAGAATTCAGCAGGCTGAACCTCCATATTGTTCCTCCGGTGCATTTCGCCTTCCTCCTCCTGAGTTCCGCAAGATGAATCTCCGTGTTGTTCCTCAGTGATCCCTCTTTACCCTGGCTGTTGAACCCGACATCTTGGGCACCATAAAGACAATGCAGGATCCGACTCGAGGTCTACAAGCTTAAACAAGACGCCGTGAAAGGAAATCCCTCATCCTTCACTATTGTCGATGATGGCGCCTTTGTACTCTAAAGGGTCATTTAGTGGTGCCTTGTAAGAAGGACAACTTGATATGACCCGTAAGGTTATGCAAGAAGCTCATGATACGCCTCTATGTATCCACCCTGGCAAGATAAAGATGTATCAAGACATTCGCCGAGATTCCGTGGTCTAATATGAAGCGTGGACATTGCTCGCTATGTTTTCGAGTGTGACGCTGGTCACGTCAGATCAAAGTAACACATCTAAGGCATCGCTGAACTCCCGTAAGCCCATCTCTATTCCCGAATGGAAATGGGACCATGTTGAAATGGACTTGGACCAATCGGGTTTCCCAAATCGCAGAAAGGTAATGATGCTATTCTGTCGCTATCGACCGGGTTCTAAAGTTGCACATTTTCGCGCGTCAAAGAAACGATCATCGCTAGCAAACAAGTAACGCCTATATGTCCGTACTTGTTTCACTTCACGGTATTCCACCGTTATCAGCTCGACCAGGGCAGCTTATTTACTTCAAGATTCTCGCAAGTTTTCAAGAAGCTATGGGACTTATTTATCTTTCAAGATTGCTTTTCATCCGCAGCCTAAGGGGCAAGTTGAACGTGTTAACCAAATTCTCAAGACATGCTTCGAGCTTGTGTCGCCTCATTCGCAAGAAATGGAGGAATCTTCCAGATGTCGAAGTTCTCTATAATAATAGCACTCAAGCTAGTCCAAGATGGCCCCTTCGAAGTGTTATATGGACGAAAATGCCGAACCCTCTCGAACTCGTCGTGAAATCGGGAACGCCCACTCTTCGTCCGGATATTATCCAATATGTCAAGAACAAGTCCGCATTATTCGCGAGAATCTCAAGACTGCTCGCACACGCTAAAGAGTAATTATGACCATCCATCACAAAGACATGGTCTATCTACCGGGCGAAAAGGCCTATTCGTGGTTACACCAATGAAGGGTGCTCACCGCTGATCTGGCGCGCTTAGCTCCTCGCTATATTGGCCCTTTCACCATTCTGGAAAGGCGTAAAAGTGGCCTATCAACTGAGCTTCGCTTAACCTTTCTCGGTTCACGAAGTGTTCCACGGTTCCAACTCCGACGCTGCTTCAAGGACCCAATCCGAGCAAAGTGGATTGATGAAGTGCTCGAATTGCAACAGGACCTCTCCTATAAAGAGCATCCGTCCGTGATCCTCGACTAAGTCAACGCAAGACCACGCCGGCGGCGATCAAATTTCCTCCAAAGTCCAAAGGTCGAATCACTCAAGATGAAGCCACTGGGAACGCGAGGATCAGCTTTCACAGATGAATATCCCGCCTCTTTCCTTCTACCTCCTAAATCTCTGGACGAGATTTCTTGTAGTGGAGGAGATTTGTAACTCCTTGATGGTTACACAACAAGAATCCCCTTGCTATGTTAATTAACTCTCGTTACTCGGAACTGCTCAAAAACAAAAATTAAAACTAAAGTAAATGATAAAAGGGTTTTGAAGCTAATTCTAAATGTTCCGGGTTTTCTAAAATACCTAACCTAATATTGGTGGGTGCTCTATTTACAAATGCCAAAGCATTTTAAATAAACCAAATGTAAAAGGAAAATAGCAAAAGGAATAAAATGTGAGGGGATAACCTCTCCTCTACCACCACTGCCCCCTCTCCCCTCCCTTGGCCCATCCCTCTTCTCTGGCCGCCCACGCCCAGCCGCCCCCACTAGTCTCTCCCATCGGTGGCTAACCCAGCCACCGCCCCACTCCCCCCGCCTCGCCTCCCGACCTGATCTCGATCGAGGAGGAGACCACCCACCCCCACGCCTGCCCTTCCACCTCGCCACACCTCCACACAGACCGCCCCCGCCCGGTCCTCCCTCCTCCTCCGCCGTCCGGAGCTCCTCCTTCCTCACGGCCCCACCGAGCCCGGCTGATCCCACCACGGTCCGGCCTGCCACGGCCGGGCAGGCTTCCCGCCTCCTCCCGCCTGGCCCTGCCTCCGACCTCCACCGAGCCCACCGGCCGAGGCCCCCCCCTCACGTGAGCCCCCCCTCTCCTCCTTCTCCCGTCGGCTGCCGGCTCCGTCCCTCACAGACCTGACGCCCTCCGTCCCTCCTCGCTTCCTCTGCTCCGGCCTCCACAGACCGACGGCCACCCTCCCCTGCTCCTCCTTCCTCCCTCGCGGATCCGCCTGGTCCGGCGTCTGCCCGCCACCGTGCCCCCTCTCCCTTCCTTCTCGCTGCGATCCACTCGCGCTCTAGCGCGCTCAACCTCAAGGCCCTTCCTTCCCTGCTCGCGCCTCCCCCACGACGATTCTCGCTGCCCGACTGAGCCTCAGAACCCGCCTTCGCCTTTCGCAGCATACGTCAAGGCCGGAGCATCGGCTGCCCGGCCGCCTCACCGATCCGCCTCGATCGCTCGATCGGCCGGGTCAGGTCGACTAACGCCGACGCCAAGCTGTCCAGCGCCTACGCTTGGCATAAAGCACGACAGGGCCCCACCCCAAATGAACGCTTTAATAAAATGTAAACAAAAAATGGAAATAAAAGGAATTAATCTAATTAACTAATTAATTAATTAATTAATTAATTAGGTAATTAATTAAACTAATTAATTCGGATTAGTTAAACCCAATCATTAGTTAAATTAATTGGGTAATTAATTAAACTAATTAATTTCAATTAATTAACACTCAATTATTAATTAACCTAATTAACTTAATTAACTAAGGTTAATTAACTCGATTAGGTTAATTAGACCATTAGTGAATGACATGGGACCCACTGTCAGGTTGACTTAGTCAACCCTCGTTGACTCGATGACGCCAAGATGACATCATGCCGATGTCATAAATGCTTTTTCGAAATTAATTTTATAATTAATTAAAATTTCTAAATTAATAAAACCTTTTATAAATCATATCTTTTAACCGTAATCCGATTAAAATAATTTCAACATGAAAGTTGCTCGTAACGACGAGACGAATTCGATACGCAATCGCTCGTCCACCACACGCCTCTAACCTATCGAACCTGCAAACTTTCCTCCGGTTCATCTGTTCGACGACGTCCGAGATGATCGACTTCCTGAAGCTTTCCCCTAAACCAAGACTCTCTTACCACGTTAGGGCACGCCTAGCATCGCTTCGGCATGTCATGCATCGTTATGCATCCGTTATCGTATTCATTGTTTCTTCCTCTTCTTCGGTAGACTACGAGACCGACGCTGTACCGGCCATCGACCAAGGTCGACGACTCTCTCTCTGCCAGAGCAACCAGCAAGCCCCCTTTGATCATCCCGATATCGCCCATTCCTTTCTCTCATGCTTGCACTAGATTTTTGCTATCGTTATTGTTGCTCCTATTCGCTTGCATAGCCTGCTTATTGTAACCTCGCTATTGTTACCTACCGCTATCCTAAACGCTTAGTATAGGTTGGTTAGAGACCCATCTGACCCCCACCTTGTCCTTGTTGCCCCGCTTCATCATTGAAGACCCGATCAACGGATCGAGACCAGCCCCGACACCGCACATCACTTCCCTTAGTTGCTCGACACTACTAGGTTACTATCGAGTACCGAGGGTGAAACCTCTACAAAGACTTCCGATATTAACCTCAGAGTATAGCTATCCGGCCAGGTCATCGAGGGTGATTTCTCCTTAACCACTTCCGACACGACTCGTGCAACCCTCAAGTGTGGACCTCGAGGGTGAATCCTCTTATGTTCACCTTGATGACTACATTGAGTGGAATACACCGGGGTGATTCCTCGTTTTCCCTTGATGTTTGGACTCACGTTACTTGGACTTTTACCATCACATTTGAAAGACGGGTCGACCCGAGGGGTACCGCGGCTTAATTGCGAGTGATGTGGAGACGGGTTGACTCGAGGGTGCCCGCGAGATAATTACGAGGCGGCGGCATTCCTAGCCCTTGCCGCAAGTCCTCGAGACGGGCAACGGGTCACATCTTCGTGAGTCTCGCTTGTTACCGCTGCCCTAATCCACTACGATTTGGATATTTGATCCGAGGGCCTCCGCCCGATAGCACTAACCATCACGTGGCTAAGTATGGGCGTTCAGGTCAGATACATCACCGAGCTTATTAGACGTCAACGACGAGCGCGCACCGGATTGGACCGGAACGCTCGATGGGCTAGGTCTGCTTCCGCCACAGACGCAACGCAAGGGAGTTCCTGGAGATGGCCCATGACCCGGGGCTTAGGTTTAGTCCGCGGCGGCCTCTCTATTAAGCCTAGGTCGGGTTGGGCGATTGTTTGACCGAGGCCGGCATGACCCGAAAGTGTGTCCGCCGAGTTAAGCGATGGTGGGTAAGTTGGTGCACCTCAGCAGGAAGAAAACATCTATCGATAGCCTGTCCCACGTAACGGACACTTGGAGTTGTATCCCATCGATACAACTAGAATCGGATACTTGAGATGAGTCATGGATATGAGCATTGATTGTGATGATAATCGGATAGTATGGTTCGGGATTTCTTTCTCGCAGGAGTCGAGAAAGGATCTCGCCGAGGTTGATAACACTATCGCTACTTTAAGTTATGTTACTCTACTTCCTCTTGTTTGCTGCAAGATGGTGATTTCTAAGATGCTAGTCTTCGATAGGACTAGGCCTTTCTCTATTCTCGCATTTCGCAGCTCACCATCGATATGGCCTTTACACATATATCCATGCATATGTAGTGTAGCTCTTGTTAGTAGTACTTTGGATGAGTACTCACGGTTGCCTTGTTCCCCTTTTTCCCTATCTCTACTCGATTGCTGCAATCGACGATGGAGCAGTGATCCGACGCCACCGCCACGAGACTACTACTCCGAGGCGCCTACTACTACGCAGCAGCCCGACGACCACTGGAGGACCTAGGAGGATCCTGCAGGAGGCCTGTCCTCTTTCGATCCAGATCCCGCTTTGTGCTAGCCATCTTATGGCACCTTGTTTAACTTATGTCCGTATCAGATATTGTTGCTTCCACTGACTGCCTATGATCGAGCACTTGTATTCGAGCCCTCGAGGCCCCGGCTTGTATTATGATGCTTGTATGACTTATTTTATTCAGAGAGTTGTGTTGTGATATCTTCCGTGAGTCTTGATCTTGATCGCATACATTTGCGATGATTAGTGTACGATTGAATCGAGGGCGCCACATCCTCCTTCCCTCCTTGGTCGGCGCAAGGAGAGGGAGTCATTCCTCCTTGTGGCACCCTCCTCCCTCCAACCTATATACTAGAGGGTCTAGGCACTTTTGTAGACAAGTTTGAAGCCTCACCGCTCTTAGTTCTAGTTCTAGTTGGTCCTAGTTGATCGATTAGAGCTTGACCTAGATCCTCTAATCCTCATAATTAGAAGCTCGTGGGTTCTAATCTCCCCCAATTCTTTTGGCGATGATTAGCTCGATTTAAGCGCGATAACGAAGACCGTGACGCTTGCAATTTGTAGAGAGGTCGGCTTTCTTCCCGCTCGAGGACTGTTCGTGGGCCTAAGAACCCTAAGAAATATCTTCCTTCCCATGTGAGTTTAATGATAATGAAATATTATCTTCATGCCAAGGGTGTTTATAGTTATTATGATATTGAACAAATTGAATAATTTGTTTTTTAAGGGTGCCTATGAAATTGCTACTTTGATTGAAAAGTATGACATTATTCTTTACAAATGTGAAATTTTTGCCATACTTCAATATTGCTAAGAAAATTATGATTCTAATGCCTATATTAATGATTATATTAAGAAAATACCGTTATCCATAAGAGATTGATACTTTGCAGGAATCTATAGATGATTGTTATGATCCATTGATTCATTGAAGTATCCCTCTTGATGAATGTGATGTTTGCTACCTTATGACCATGATGCCAATATTAATGATGCTTATGGAGATGAACTTGCTATAGTTCCTTATGTTAAATGGAATTAGTGCTATTGCACCCACACTTGATAGTCCTATTATCTTTTGAATTCTCCCAACAACACTATATCATAGACGCTTGCACCTATTAAGAATTATATTGATGGGTTGCGCTTATATGATGATTTTAATGGATATAATATGCATGTGCTTTCTTCCCTACTTGAAATTATTATGAGAGGGACACGATCCACCTTTCTATGTTTCTAATACAATAAAATTATAAGAAACTATCTACGCTTATGTTTGTAGGCATTTTTTATTTTTATGCCCGATACTTATTATGATGATCATGATTGGGGTGATGGTCATAATGCTATGAATATTAAAAGTGGGTTTGGAAGAGTGTCGTCGACTTGAACCTAAGGGGTCATGCTCTTAAGGGAGGAACCTACGAGGCCGATCCTATTTCACCGGTCGATGTGATTCGAGCTTGCTATGTCTCCAACGATCTATAATTTTTGATTGTTCCATGTTGTTTTATTATCAATCTTGGATGTTTTATAGTCACTTTATAGTCATTTTATATCATCTTTTGGTACTAACCTATTGACATAGTGCCAAGTGCCGCTTGTTTTTTTCCATGTTTTTTACATCACAGAAATCAATATCGACGGAGTCCAAATGCCACGTAAACTCCACGATGATTTTTATGGGCCGAAGGAACAAATGTTGGGGAACGTCAGAAAATAAAATTTCCTACGGTTTCACCAAGATCAATCTATGAGTTCATCTAGCAACGAGAGAGGGAGTGCATCTACATACCCTTGTAGATCGAGCGAAGCGCTCAAGGAACGGGTTGAGGGAGTCGATTGCCGTGATCCAAATCACCGGAGCTCCTAGCGCCGAACGGACGGCACCTCCGCTCAACACACCGACGGTCAGCGGACGCTCCTCCTTCTTGATCCAGCAAGGGGAAGGAGAGGTTGATGAAGATCCAAGAAGACGACGGGTGGTGGTGGATGCAGAGGATCCCGCAGGCTTCGCCAAGCGCCTGGGGAGGAGAGGTAGCAAGGAAGGAAGGCGCCAAGTGCAATGCGGCTGCCCTCCCTCCCCTCTATATATAGGGTCCCTTGGGGACGCCCCTAGGAGATGGGATCCCTAGGGGCGGCCAAGGGGGTGCCTGCCTCAAGGCAGTGGAGGCGCCTCCCCAGGGTTCCCAACCCTAGGCGCAGGGCCTAAGGGGCGCACCAGCCCACCAGGCTGGTTACCCTCCCACTTCAGCCCGGCCCTCCGGATAGGTGGCCCCACGTGGACCCGACCTTCCGTGGTCCCAAGAAAACCGTGACCCCAAACTTTCCCGACGGCCAAACTCGACTTCCCATATATAATTTTTACCTCCCGACCATTCCGAACTCCTCATGACGTCCGGGATCTCATCCGGACCAACAACTTTCGGTTTGCTGCATACTAATATCTCTATAACCCTAGCGCCACCGAACCTTATGTGTAGACCCTACGGGTTCGAGACACGCGACATGACCGAGACGCTCTCCCTCAATAACCAACAAGGGATCTGATACCCATGTTGGTTCTACATGCTCATCGATGATCTCATCGGATGAACCACGATGTCGAGGATTCAAGCAACCCCGATACAATTCCCTTTGTCAATCGGTATTTTACTTTGCCCGAGATTCGATCGCCGTATCCCAATACCTCGCTCAATCTATTACCGCAAGTCACTTTACTGCACCGTAATGCATGATCCCGCGACCGACACTTGGTCACTTTGAGCTCATTATGATGATGCATTACCGAAAGGGGCCTGGATACCCTCCGCCATAACGGAGTGACAAATCCAGCCTCGATCCGTGTCAACCCAATGAATACTTTCGAGATACCCGTAGTATACCTTTATAGTCACCAGCTACATTGTGACGCTTGGTACACCCAAAGCAGTCCTACGGTATCCGGAGTTACACGATCTCATGGTTTAAGGAAAATACTTGAAATTGGAAAAGCTCTAGCAAACGAACTACACGATCTTGTGCTATGCTTAGGATTGTCTTGTCCATCACATCATTCTCCTAATGATGTGATCTCGTTATCAATGACATCCAATGTCCATAGTCGAAACCATGACTATCTGTTGATCAACGGCTAGTCAACTAGAGGCTCACTAGGGACATATTGTGGTCTAAGTATTCACACATGTATTACGTTTCCGGATAACACAATTATAGCATGAATAAAAGACAATTATCACGAACAAGGAAATATAATAATAATCCTTTATTATTGCCTCTAGGGCATATTTCCAACACTCCCACTTGCACTAGAGTCAATAATCTAGTTACATTGTGATGAATCGAACACCCATAGAGTTCTGTGTTGATCATGTTTTGCTCAATGGAAGAGGTTTAGTCAATGGATCTGCCATTCAGATCCGTATGTACTTTGCAAATATCTATGTCTCCATCTTGAACATTTTCACGGATGGAGTTGAAACGACGCTTGATGTGCTCTGGTCTTCTTGTGAAACCCGGCTCCTTGGCAAGGGCAATAGCTCCGGTTGTCACAAGAGAGTGATCGGCCCCGACGCATTGGGTATGACTCCTAGGTCGGTGATGAACTCCTTCATCCATATTGCTTCATGCTGCCTCCGAGGCTGCCATGTACTCCGCTTCACATGTAGATCCCGCCACGACGCCTCGCTTGCAAATCGCACCAGCATCGCCCACCATTCAACATATAAACGATCCGGTTTGTGACTTAGAGTCATTCAGATCTGTGTCGGCTAGCATCGACGAACCCTTTACGACGAGCTCTTCGTCACCTCCATAAACGAAAACATGTCCTTTGTCCTTTTCGGTACTTCAGGATATTCTTGACCGCTGTCAGTGTTCCTTGCCGATTACTTTGGTACCTTCCTACCAAACTTACGGCAAGGTTTACATCAGGTCCGTACAAAGATGGCATACATAATAGATCCTATGGTGAGGCATAGGGATGACACTCATCTCTTCTTTATCTTCGCCATGGTCGGGCATTGAGCCAAGCTCAATCTCACACCTTGCAACATGCAAGAACCCTTTCTTGACTGATCCATATTGAACTTCTTCAATATCTTATCAAGGTATGTGCTTTGTGAAAGACCTATGAGGCGCCTCGATCTATCCCTATAGATCTTGATGCCTAATATGTAAGCAGCTTCTCCAAGGTCCTTCATTGAAAAACACTTATTCAAGTAGGCCTTAATGTGTCCAAGAGTTCTATATCATTTCCCATCAAGAGTATGTCATCTACATATAATATGAGAAATGCTACAGCCCCACTCACTTTCTTGTAAACGCAGGCTTCCCATAAGTCTCAAGATAAACCCAAACGCTTTGATCATCTCATCAAAGCGAATGTTCCAACTCCGAGATGCTTGCACCAGCTCATAAATGGATCGCTGGAGCTTGCATACCTTGTTAGCATTCTTAGGGTCGACAAAACCTTCCGCTGCATCATATACAGCTTCTTCCTAAAGATAGCCGTTAAGGAATGCCGCTTTGACGTCCATCTGCCATATCTCATAATCATAGTATGCGCAATTGCTAACATGATTCGGACGGACTTCAGCTTCCACGGAGAGAAAGTCTCATCGTAGTCAACCCCTTGAACTTGCCGATAACCCTTAGCGACAAGTCGAGCTTTATAGATGGTAACATTACCATCCGCTCCGCCTTCTTCTTAAAGATCCATTTGTTTTCTATCGTCACGATCATCGGGCAAGTCTCACAAAGTCCATACTTTGTTTTCATACATGGATTCTATCCGGATTGCATGGATTCAAGCCATTTGTTGGAATCTGGGCCCGCCATCGCTTCTTCATAGTTCAAGGTTCACCGTTGTTCAACAACATGATTTCCAGATGTAGGTTGCCATACCACTGCATGGAACGTGTCCTTGTAGACCCACGAGTTCAAGAGCAACTTGATCCAAGTACCTTGATCATCATCATTAATTTCCTCTCCTCGGTGTTGGCACCACAGAACATTTTCCTGAGCTGCACTACTTTCCGGTTCAAGAGGTAGTACTTCATCGAGTTCTACTTTCCTCCCACTTACTCCTTTCGAGAGAAACTTTTTCCGTAAAGGATCCGCTCTGGCAACAAAGATCTTGACTTCGGATCTAAGGTAGAAGGTATACCCAATGGTTTCCTTAGGGTATCCTATGAAGACGATTTTTCCGACTTGGGTTCGAGCTTTTCAGTTGAAGTTTCTGACATAAGCATCGCATCCCCAAACTTTTAGAAAAGACAGCTTAGGTTTCTTCCCAAACCATAATTCATACTGTGTCGCCTCAACGGATTTAGACGGAGCCCTATTTAAAGTGAATGTAGCTGTCTCTAGAGCGATCCCCAAAATGATAGTGGTAATCGGTAAGAGACATCATAGATCAGCACCATATCCAATAGAGTGCGATTGATGTTCGACACACCGCTACACCGAGGTGTTCCAGCGGCGTGAGTTGTGAAACGATTCCACATTTCCTTAAGTGCGACTCAAATTCGGACTTAAATATTCTCCTCCATGATCTGATCAGAGAACTTTATCTTTCGGTCACGCTGATTCTCTACCTCATTCTGAAATTCCTTGAACTTTTAAAGGTCTCGATTTGTGTTTCATCAAGTAGACATACCCATATCTACTCAGTTGTCTGAGAGTGAGAACATAACGATATCCTCCAGAGCCTCAACCTCATTGGACCGCAACAACAAGATGTATGATTTCCAATAAGTTGGTTGCTCGCCCATTGTTCCGAGAATGAGTCTTGGTCATTTTGCCCATGAGGCATGGTTCGCATGTGTCAAATGATTCATAATCGAGAGACTCTAAAAGTCCATCAGATGGAGCTTTTCGCGCTTGACACCAATGTGACCATAGGCAGTGCCACAAGTATGTGGGACTATCATTATCAACTTTACATCTTTTGGTATTCACACTATGAATATGTGTAACATCACGCTTGAGATTCATTAAGAATAAACCATTGACCATCGGGCATGACCATAAAACATATCTCTCATATGAATAGAACAACCATTATTCTCGGATTTAAATGAGTAGCCATCTCGATTAAATGAGATCCAGATACAATGTTCATGCTCAAACTTGGCACTAAATAACAATCATTGAGGTTTAAAACTAATCCCGTAGGTAAATGTAGAGGTAGCGTGCGACGGCGATCACATCGACCTTGGAGCCATTCCCGACGCAGCATCATCACCTCGCCCTTCGCCAGCCTCCGCTTATTCCGCAGCTCATGCTTTGAGTTACAAATATGAGCAACGGCACCGTATCAAATACTGTGAGCTACTACGAGCATCGGTAAGGTACATATCAATTACATGTATATCACATATACCTTTAGTGTTGCCGCCTTCTTGTCCGCTAAGTATTTGGGGCAGTTCCGCTCCAAAGGACTCTTCCATTTGCAATAAAAGCACTCCTCGTGCTTGGGTCCATTCTTGACTTCTTCCCAGAATCGGCTTACCGGCGCGAAACATCCTTGCCGCCCTTCTTGAAGTTCTTCTTACCCTTGCCTTTCTTGAACTTGGTGGTTTTATTGACCATCAACACTTGATGTTCCTTTTGATTTCTACCTCACGACTTCAGATTGAAAATACTTCAGAATAGTTTTCACCATCCCATGCATATTGTAGTTCATCACAAAGCTCTTGTAGCTCGGTGGGAGCGATCAAGGATTCTCAATGACCGCCTCGTCCGGAGGTTAATATCCACCGACAAAGCGGTTGTGCAAACTAGACATTTTGAGTATGTGCTCACCGAGTAACTATTTTCCTCCATCTTACAACTATAGAACTTGTCGGAGACTTGATATCTCTCAACCCGGCGTGAGCTTGGAAAACCATTTTCAGCTCCTCAAACATCTCATATGCTCCGTGTTGCTCAAAACGCTTTTGGAGCCCCGGTTCTAAGTGAAAGCATGCCGACCGAACGAGGGAGTAATCATCAAGACGTGATCGCCAAGCGCTCATAACGCCTTGGTTCTATGGGATGGGTGCTTCACCTAGCGGTCCTTCTAGGACATATGCTTTCTTGGCAGCTATGAGGATGATCTCTGTTCCGGACCCAGTCCAGATAGTTGCTGCCATCATCTTTCAGCTTGGTTTTCTAGGAACGCGCTGAAGTTCATGTTGACATGAGTGTTGGCCATTTGATCTACAAGACATTTTGCAAAGATTTTAGACTAAGTTCATGATAATTAAGTTCATCTAATCAAATTATTTAATGAACTCCCACTCAGATTAGACATCCCTCTAGTCATCTAAGTGTTACATGATCCGACTCGACTAGGCCGTGTCCGATCATCACGTGAGACGGACTAGTCATCATCGGTGAACATCTCCATGTTGATCGTATCTTCCATACGACTCATGTTCGACCTTTCGTCTCTGTGTTCGAGGCCATGTCCGTACATGCTAGGCTCGCTGTTAACCTAAGTGTTTTGCATTGTAAATCTGCCTTACACCCGCTGTATGTGAACGTTAGAATCTATCACACCCGATCATCACGGGTTTAAACAACGAACTGTCGAACGGCGCACGTTAGGGGGAACACTTTCTTGAAATTATATGAGGTATCATCTTATTTACTACCGCGCTCTAAGTAAACAAGATGCAAAACATGATAAACATCACATGCAATCAAATAGTAGTGACATGATATGGCCAATATCATATAGCTCCTTTGATCTCCATCTTCGGGCTCCATGATCATCTTCGCACCGCATGACACCATGATCTCCATCATCGGTTCCATGAAGTTGTTTCGCCAACTATTACTTCTACTACTATAGCTAACGGTTTAGCAATAAAGTAAAGTAATTACATGGTGTTAAATCATTGACACGCAGGTCATACAATAATTAAGACAACTCCTATGGCTCCTGCTGGTTGTCATACTCATTGACATGCAAGTCGTGATTCCTATTACAAGAACATGATCTCATACCTCACAATATATCATTCATCATTCATCACAACTTTTGGCCATATCACATCACAAAGAAATTGCTGCAAAAACAAGTTAGACGCCCTCTAATTGTTGTTGCATCTTTTACGTGGCTGCAATAGGGTTCTAGCAAGAACGCTTTACCTACGAAAAAGCCACAACATGATTTGTCAACTTCTATTTACCCTTCATAAGGACCCTTTTCATCGAATCTGCTCCAACTAAAGTGGAGAGAGACACCCGCTAGCCACCTTATGCAACTAGTGCATGTCACCGGTGGAACCGCCCAC